>OZ059784.1:9273800-9873800 GCA_964057025.1 Standfussiana lucernea
AAGCGACTTTAGGGGTGTAAAGGTTTCCTTGCCAGCCGGTTTTTTTATCAAGTCTTGAATCTATTAACTGCTTCTGGATTTTTCAATAAGTATTCAATTACAGAAGCAATATTGTCTCTTCCATCTTCCGTCAACTTGGTACATGCTGCATAAACAACGTCACTGCAATAACTGTTCAAATAATCACCACTCCGTCTCTTCTTTTGCTTCGTTCCCAACTCTTCAAAAGGTTTTCTAGGGAGTTTCCGTTTGGTGATACTCGTAGTACCAACTGATCATGTTGATGGCTCTTCTTCCTCATGAGCTACATATGTTGAAGCTCCCTGAACATTTTCTTTGATGCAGCTAGGCCAGTCGACATTTTTCTCAAGCCAGTTTCCATATTCCTTTCGGAATAACTCCATTTTTCGGCTTGCAGAATGCCAACGTTTCTCTACTGCTCTCGTAAATTTCCGGCAAAATTCTTTAAACGTCACACGATCTTCCTCAGATAAACTACATCTCAATCGAGATAACACTGCCTCAAATAAAAACTGATAATCGTTTTTTTTGGCTGAACCTTTTAAAATAACGAACATATCAAGATTTGTTACGATGCTTTCCATGTTTACGGTGATGTTATTACTGTTTGTACTTTCAATGCGTAAGGCGAAATGAATTGATTTTATTTTGAGTTCTCCTATTTATTGCAACGACGTTATTTAGTGTAATCATTAAACTAATTTACTTACTACCCTCATTAGCTAACTCATAGAATAGATATGAATAACCATATTACTTAAACTCATAAAACAATGACCATAATTAAGATCGTTACATTATTAGGTCTTTAGACCTTATTTTTTTATGATCATGTGGCGTGTTAATACAAAGTAGTGGTCGGGTGCATCGTTTAAGTAGTCCGTGTAGATTTTAAGCTTACATTAAGTTAAACATTTGATTAAAAATATTTTTTGAAAATATTAAATTGAAAGCGATTTTTAAAAAAAAGGTCGCACCAGTGGCCGCTTCGGGGAGTATGTCAAAAAATTCTAAATAATTCAAGGTTTAATTACCTGCAAGGGAATTAGGGCCAATTGAACGATGGCGGAGGTATAAGACTTTTTCATGCCAGCTCCATAGTAATTTTTAAAGAAAAAATTTTTTATGCGTTGTTTGCAATGCTATTCCATAATGTTGATATTTTTAGGCATGGATTTAGTCTCCCAAAACATTTTCAAGTCATAAAAGTGGACATTTGGGAAAAAAGTATTATATGTCTATGAAAGTCGATTTTCAGCCCACTGTGCGGCGCCCCGTTCCGGACGGGATCGATAAAGGAGGTATTGATAAACATGATCCATGAAGTACTTTATACTGAGTTTTGATATTATTGTTGATTTTGGATTTGCTTATTCTGTTTTTTGTTTTTTTTTTTTTTTTGTAGCATCTAATTCTACAAAATCACATAAAAAATTGGAAAAACAGTTCGGACATTTTAATTGTTTATTCTCTGTTTTTCCAGTACTACTACTACTCATTTTAGTTACATTTTTAATTTCTAAAATTACCCTCGAAGCCCGTATAAATGACAAAGCTGGATAAGGTCTGGACGAGGGTAGGAAACAAATCGGGCATGTCCGGATAAATCCTGACCCATCACCTGAATCCTTTACTGCGTGTAGTTGACTGTAGCACGTCAAAGTTCGCCCTGTTGACTCTTACAATTCGGCGAAGATAATAGGTGACTGATAGTATCATTTCGTTGCTTCCTTTCGTTTGGGATCAACAGATAAATATTGACAATCCGTATCACAGACTTAACCGTGTTTAGTGTTTATACCGATGCGGGGGTCGTGAACCTGTCAGTGCTAGACTTTTTATACATCGTGTAGAAATTTCCGAATATGAAAAATAACGTGCTGTGACTAAACTACTAGATATATTCGAATGAATTTTTGTACACAGACTGGGATCGTCATGAGGTATACGCAGTTTAATTTATTGTCGTATTGTCGGCGCCATCCTTTATATGGCTTTAATTGCATTTAAACTTAAGAATAATTTGGCTGGATTTTTACAGGTACGATACAAAACTACTTTGTCACATTTTTTTTTTTACTTCACTGGTCCAGTCATAACTTTATATTATTTACACGAGGTTAAGGCTAGCAAGGCCATCACCTAATTACTTTGCGAAGGCACCAAATAAATATTTCATAGTTTCATCCGCCCACCACCACATGTTATCTGAAGTAGTTCATGTAAAATTTATACCTGTTAATTTACCAGGTTTCGTACTTGTTAATTTACTAAACGAACTACACATGAACAGTGAACATATAATATGTATGTATGTATATACACTGGCCTGCAAAACTAAGTACTACACTTTTAATTTTTTTTCTAAACTGTGGAAGTTAGAGATTTAAAATAAAAAAAAACCTTTTATAGCAATTTTTATCAGCTTTCTTTGAAACTATAGTAAATTATACACAAGTAACATTTTTAAGTCTAAAAAAGATGAAACAATAAAAATAGCTATTTTTAGCTTAGTGTCATAAAACTCACTTAACATTTACAAGTATGTTTTACATGTTATTTATTTTTTAATAACTGGTATTGTCTCCTCGGACTCTGTCTACAGCTTCGAATCGATTTGGCATACTGAAAGTCAGGTTTCGAAGCTGATGTTGGGGAATATTCCTACCATTCTTCTATCAGGGCCTGTTTTAGTGTCCGGAGGGTGGTAGGCGGTGGTCTTCTGACTAGCCTCCCTCGTGCTCAATCGGGTTGAGATCAGGACTTCTTGATGCCCAAGCCATCACGCTGATACCAACCTCCGTCCTCCTGTATATACTGATGCCCAGTTTCAGAAAAGTCATGATCCTAGCACATTCTTCAGGTGAAAGAGGCATGATAAATAAGTTTATGTGCTGTTGTCTAACTTAGCTTTTGTAACAAGAATCATGGATCAAGAAAAAATTTGAAAACAAAAATAGAAACAAAAATGAATGGTAAAATTGTAATTCGAAAAGGATTATTTTTGATTTTAAAGTTTTTTTATGTACAAAATTAAACTCTTTTTAGTCTTTTTTGTTTCGAAAGTATATCTTGTGTACTTAAAAAATTATTGCAATTTTAAAAGTGTGATACTTGGTTTTGCCGGCCAGTGTATATAATATATATATATATATATAATATAATTATATATATATATTTAATTAGAAATATTAATGTTGGGTGAAACTTTCTAAGCAAACGCGGGAAAAAAACAAACAATATGTCTAATGGTGCCGCTGATTTTGATGCGAATGCCGCACATAAGGCCGGCCGCTGTGTGGGTCCACCATTACACCAGCATAACTAATGCGTTCCCAGCTGCATTCCCTAGTTTTATTGCAAAATAAAAAATTAAATAGGTATTGCTTCTGCATCGCTGGGGGAGGCACGTTTCAATGATTGAACAAATAATGGCGATTCGCCCTTTGTTGGGGCTTACCGCCGCGCCGCGCAATTGCGTCGAATTCACCAAGTTGCTAAATAAATATGATCTTTTTTGCATAATAACTTGGAAAGTTAATTGTCAGCTCTTTTTAACCGACTTCAAAAAAAAGAGGAGGTTCTCAATTCGGTTGTATGTTTTTTTTTTGTGCTTGTTACCTCATATCTCCGTCATTTATGAACCGATTTGAAAAATTCTTCTTTTATCTGAATGGATCTAATTCCCGATTGGTCCCATAGAAATTTCATCAAAATCGGTTCAGCAGTTTGGTTTTGAAATCAAAATAGCTGGAAAAAGTGTCATCCAAGTAAAAGAAATTGCGAAATTGATACTTGACAAGGATTTGTGTGTGATACGATAACTAAAAGGGTAAAATAAAAAGTCAATGAAACAAACAATAGTCACCGACTTCCGAAAGTAAAGTTATTTTCCACTTTTTTAGTGTTTTTTTTTGGAAGTCGGTTTTTTTTTGCAAATAAGTTTTATTTTAAACTTAAATTAATGTGAACTCGTTAGCTGGAATTAGTAGGTATGTACGCTGAAACAAACAAAAAGAGATATTCATAACAATAAATATATAGTTTAAATATTATAAAGAGAAAGGTGCATAGGACAGTGCTTCTTACTTCAAAGCGATCCATCAATTTTACGCCTTAGTTGGATTTCTTCAATCCTGATATATTGTATGTATTTTTTTATTAAACCCTAAACTAATACCATAGTACGAATATAAATGTCATTTTTATTTATTACACTTGTAGATTGGGTACCCCCTGACATTTTTTTTATTAGAATCAGCTGTAAGCAATATGTTTCCGCGAGGGGATTCGCGGGATTAAAGTATTCGGTCAGCGAATCAATAACCTTTATAATGCGTGGTGAGGGTATTGTGTTTGTACGCACCTATTGTTGTTGGCCCACTCTACCCACTGCGAGGGCGACATGCGAACATTGCAAGTGCAGTGCAGGTTGATTGCAACAACAAATATTTGTATTGCTTATTGCGTTATTGTTGTCACATCTACCGCATAAGGTTACTTATTCATTTTATATATCGAGCGTTATGGTTGGATGTTTCTTAGAAATTCTAGGTTGATATAATTACAGCTCGCTGGGTAGTACCTACACAAATATGATCTTTATTGAAGGCTTGTGTTGAGACTACTCTACCTATATTTATCTTACCTAGTGACAATCTTACAAGTACCGTTTAATAAAGCTACACGTATGTATATAAAAATCAATGTCTGTTCGTACCCTATAGACCGAACTAAACTACTGAACCGATTTTGTTTAGATTTTGCACAGTTGTTCTACTTAAGCCAGGGAATAGTTTCTAAAGGGTAAGTAGGTAGGAAGGGTAAAAAGTGCATTGCAACTCATGCCGGGTACAGCTAGTTACAAATTAAACTTCGAAAATGCCTTCACGAATCAACAAATTTTAATATACTGTTGTACAAACAGCAGCCCACCTAAGCTAAATACGGTCGAGTAAACTTAGTTTAAATGTCGTCGGGACCGTCCATCGCGACACATGTACGACTCATGCTGTCGCTACACTCGCTACGATATGCGTGACTGGCAAACAAACCATGCAGCTAAACAAACACAAAACAAGCAACAGCAAAACAAACCAAACACTAGCGACGTACCTCTCCACGGACATCCTACGTAGCAGCGGACGACTTAAACCATTTCCAAGTAACGGCAACACATCAAGCTATACTTATCCAGTATAACTTGGCCTCGTTTTGTCTGAGCTTCCCGTACAGTGAGAAATCAGCTTAATTTGGTTTTGTATCGTTCGATTAGTTTTCGTGCGTACAACACCTGGTTTCCACCTTCTGCATGTAGTCTGACCCAGCCGCATAAATATATGTGGTGCAAGCAGTCTTTTAGATAATAGGACTCGTCCCACGCTACGCTGCCCGATTGAAGGCCTCGACTCTTGACTTTGTCTACTTCTAGGTCCTTGGATAGACTTGGCCAGTCATTTAACCCTTTAACGCACACCCAAACTTTTTTTGGAATTTCTAATATTTTGTGATACATATATATTCTGTGCCGTAAATCATAATGACATGTTTTTGAAAAAAAACCCAAAAATCGTTATTTTTCGAGAAAATCGCAAAAAACATGTGGCCAGTAAACTGGACATTGAACGTTCTGCGTCACTAACCATCACTGCAAGATCACTGGCCAGTAAACTGGACACTTAAGAAATCTATATTATTTTTGTGAAGGGATACAAAAAAAAGACTTCAATTATGAATTTCCTAATCAGCCTTTAATAATAGAACATAATTATTATGCTACATAATCATCAATTACCTAAAAATAGAATTAACATAAAAATTTTCCTCTAAAACATAACTTTTTATTTTTTCTTATCACAATCACAATCGTATTATCAATTGATCAACTACGTTTTTTTTCCCTTAATTATGGAATGGTACAAAACATTCTACACATTGGACGCATTCATAAACATTTCTCTTTGGCTTTGACGTGAAAAATATACGCATACTCATTACGCCGCTAATTCGAGATACATGAAAGTTTTTATCTTGCGACCAATAATGCCGCATTGAAGGTAAATTATGGAATCCCAAAATCATCAGAATTCCTACAAAAGGTTTTACTCCTCTTCAGTTATATTTAGAGTCTGCTGGCACTGTGTGGCATATCTATTACTTTCTGTAATCATGAGATTGAAAAAGAAAGGTGTCAAGACTAGGGTTAATATTTTCAACGGTGAATTTAGATAAACTTCGGTTTGTATGCCTACGTAATTATTGAAGGTACAATTCTTGTACACTGGTGGATCTCGAAATCTTTTATTACTCCACTTATTTAGATGTTCATTTACTAAATTTTCCCGAGGACCTGCATCTTCGGGAGAAATTAACTCGTGATACTTTGTCGGGTTCGGTGATAGCGGCGGCTGTGAATGTGGCGATGGTGGCAGAAACAAAAAATCCTGTGGAGGTTGTGATGAAGCCGATGTTCCACGACCTGATCTATTACTTCGACTACGTATGCTCAAGATGCTGGTATTCAATGTAACACTGTCGTTGAAACAATCATCAGCATCAGAATCACCACCGACGTCTGATTGTGTGGCCTGGTCATCTGTTATACCCACGAACTCATTCTATTGGTCCTCATCTAGTGACTCCATCTCCCGATAAGTGTACGAGTGTCTAAAACAATGAGGAAATTACAATGCAAAACTATTACACAACGATTTTCGTTACCCATGCAAAAAATGGCGAAAAAATTTACCAAAAATTCATAGTAATAGATTATAACTACCGAACAAGATTGTTTATGGTAAATGTATTATTATATCATAACAAATGCTTATATACTTGTTGTAAAACGATAAGGTTCATAGTTATTACTCGAAAATAAAAACTCAAAACAATAGCTCAAAGTTAGGTTGGCAAATTTTGGGTTATATTTTTTCACCAGACCGGTTTGTATTCAATCTCCAAAAAGACATGTTTTTCTTATTGTCTTCAATTACGTTTGCACATAACGTCAACGTATATACTATAAAATAATTTTTTCACTTACTTTTTCCAAGAAGACATGATTTTTTATTACCGTAACACTTGAAAACACGGAACGTATACACGCGATGACAGCAAATGTTCATGCGCGGGTGTACGGTGGCCAGTACACAGGCCATCTTGAAAAAAATCGCGAATCTGTGATTGCGCGCGGCGAACTTGAACGCTGGCTAGTTGGTGGGCCAGTGTGCTCTAACGCGGGTCGTAAATGTTCATAAGATTCAATATTCAAATAAAAAACTATGAGATAACGACCTTCAAGTGACTGTCCAGTTTACTGGCCACTTTGTAGGAGCCGTCCTATAAAGGGTTAAGTTTGTTGTCTTCAGAATCTTATCTTCAGAAGAAAATCAAACCTTATCAACAATCTCCAACTGTTTGATTTTTTTTAAATTCAAAATTGCTTGCTAGGTACTTAGTAGAGTTAACCGTAACAAGTACTGTGTAACCTTAGTTACAAGAAAAATGTTCTAGAGTTTTTTGCCGCACAAACATAAAGGTCGCCGAAGGAATATACGTGTTTTCCTCCATAAAACAATGGTTCGACCACCTGACAGTGTTTGGTGACCCGCATATTACAAAATCTTCAGGCAAACTTCTGAATACTTTGAATGGCTTCTAAAAGCAATTGAAAAGAACTAAGCCATCATTTATACCAAGTAAACACAGACCATTGTTTGAAAAATGTATTATTTTTTAAAAGAGTTGGCAAACAACATTGTACGTCTTCGTTTCTTTCTCTAGGTTCTCGGTAAACGGAATTTCACAAAAACTGCTAACAAACCATATAAGTTTATTAAAAAAAATTTACTTACTCAGGTACTTATTATTTACATGGTAAACCCAGGTACAACAGAGTAGTTTCTAGAATTGTAGATTTCTTTTTCAATAACTTGTTCTTTCTGCTATCATTTTCTTTCAACATTGAGGAAATAAAATATTATAAGATATATAAAGTCGAGACCACCACAGCATCACAACTGGAGCTGAATCGGAACTGAATCACAAATAATATTTTCTGTCATTTATTTACCTACAACGTCTGGTTTGTAATTTCCTTCATTAACATATCGTTTAACAAAAAACAATTTCGTTTAATTAAGACTTTATCTTCCGATTCCATGTTCACAACAACTCAATTGAAAATATTTCACATCATGAATCAAACATTTTGGAATGTACTCTGTCGCATGATATCGACTTTATTCTAAAACAGGTAATTTTCTGGTACCTACGATTTGTCAGCCATACGGTTGATACACAACCTTTCTTCATCCTGGCCCAAAAAAAATGTCCCAGAATGACGAGGATAAAGGTGTTCACAAAAAAGAAATGGCGACGTTGAAGCAACAAGTGCTTTTGTCTCTCCGGCCATCACGGCTTTACTGTTGAAAATACCGCTGATAGTCTCAAAGGGATCTTAGAACATCAACATGGGATAACGTAACGACTACACAGGCGACTTATTCTAATTTATTTGAGGTCGGCGCAGCATGTCTTCTTCTTCCATACTTCCCTATTACTCGTCATCTCAGCAGTCACCTCCTTCCGTAGTCCTCCTAGCCATCCAGCCACGGCATCCATGCATGGCATCCTTCACACAGTCCATCCATTGTTTCTTTTTACCGGGTATTGAAAAAACTTGAGTTCGATGAGACAGAACGCTGATATTTTTTGCCCTTCAATTTTAAATGAAACAAGTCGTATAAAGTGAATTTTATCACATTAAATTACTATTACCTTAAAGTCAGTGAAGTGACTTTGATCTGTGTGAAAGTTCTGCTGTGATACACCATAGTGAAGCAAAGTTACAGTGATAATAAACCGTGACAGAAAACTAAAAACTTGAAAAAAATCTAACGGCCTTGGGCACTCACCTACGACAACCCGCAGCCATGCCATGCTGTTTAAGTGGCGCTGGATCAAATCTCATTGAAGCAGGTAGACTTTTTGTAAATTAAGAAGTTGTATTTATTAATTCTAACTTACCTCAGCCGAAGTGTGTGTGATTCGACATCAAGGAACAAAATGAATTTCTTTAAGAACATAGTAGTGTTCTTAAAGAAATTCATAATTCATTTGCGCATAGTAGTGCGCCGTACACGTACAAAATCGGATTCCAACACCGTTACTAACGAAACAATAATAATAGGACATTCGAAGATACTGTTTCCTGCCTACCTAATAAGTCAGGTAAGTCCATTGGATAAGTCCAATGATGACATTAATGATGCAAAACAACAACAAATTGCAAAGCTATAGGAACAAATTGACAGACTTGTTTTAGATTTGGATAGCACCCATCAGGAAATCGAGTCTTCATAAAATAGTAACCTTAAGCAAATAAACATAGACTTGCAAAAGAAAGATGATCTCTTTGTAAAACTTAGCAGTCCAATTAAAAACCACAAAAAGTCCACTCCCATAAAGAAATCCTTAAATAAGAACAAAGGAACACAAACAGAACCTTTAATTGAATCGAATCAAGAAAAAGATATGTCACCACCCTCTCGCATACAAAATAAAACTAACAGTGTTGAAACTACAACTATACCCACAACATAAAAATTACAGTAAAAACTTTTTTGCAACGGTTTGCGACGGTTAAAAAGGAAACAATTCAAAGGAAGGTCACAGAGGCTACCAAATCAGATTCCACTAGGAATAAACTATGCATTGTTAGTGCCAATAAAAAAAAAATATTCTATCCATCGCAGAGCACACATTTCAAAACTGTCAGATAATTCACTTAATCACACCAAACTGTGGATTAATACAACTTCTTAGTAACCTACATAAAAAAGTTATGGACTACACAATTAATGATCATTGTGTCATTTTAGTTGGAGAGGAAGACTTCCAAAAAACCAATAACTATGTAGAAATCATAATAGAAGTAAGGAAGATATTAGAAGAAATTAAACATACGAATGTTATTTTATGTGTTCCCACTTTTAAACTAAGTTATTACTCGAATATGTTTAATTGGCGTATCGAGACTTTTTACAATTTATTACAACTTGATTTACAAACATAATTTATTATGGCTACGCAACTGCATTTGACTCTAATTTGGATTTGCTTTATGATTATACTATGTTCTCAAAAGTCAATAGAAAAATAAACGACCGTGGAATGCGCAATATATTTCACAACTTAATGTTAACTTTAGCTGAGAGCTCATCGACAGAATATGAAGCTATAGTTAATGAAAATGTTAACACCGTGTCTCCAAATCATGAGTATTTTCTCTGATCAAAAACATTGCCGGACTTCTAAACAAATCAGACTTATTAAATATTTACATTCAAGAATTGTTAAGTAAACAGAAAGTTGTGAACATAATAATGTATAACCGAGCATTTTATAATGTCAAGGCAAAAAAAAAATTATATACGAGTATACCTAATTACAAGTTAGCGGCGTGTTATACTAGGCAGGATAGAAAACGTGGTGGTGCTTGTATCCGAATAAGTGCTGGGCATGAGTATAAAGAACTACTGACATAATGAAATACTCGATATCAGGAATTATAGAATGTTGTGCCGTTGAATTACCTTTACAAAAAATTATATTTAAATGTGTTTATAGACCTCCGAAGCTGGGTAACCTAAGTAAGTTTTATGAAAACTTGGATCTCGTTTAAAAACAGTTTGTATGAAACCTTTCAAAAAGTAATTTTATGTGGAGACGGTGGTACTCGTATTTTCAATGTGGAAAATGTAGTGAGGAAAATGTCGAGTATCAATGTAGTAGAATAGAATAGTTCTTTATTTGCTTAGAATGTAGGTATATAAAATAACTTGTTAAATTATATGATAGAATCCATGTACATTCTGAATTAATATAGTATGCAAATGAATTAGATAGTAGAGGTAAAGATATCCCAAAAAAAAATATCATTTAAGAATTCCTGCACAGAATAATAACATTTTTCTATAAGTAATTCTGTGAAACTTTTTTAAAATTTTTGCAACGGTATGTTTTTATGTGGGTCAGGTATTAAAGATTACAGGAGGAGGAGGATTCAAATCACTTTTCTTTTTAATAAGCTAGTTTTAAATACGCCCGTGCGTAATAGATTCTAGTATTGAGATCTCATAGGTGTACTTCGTTTTCTAGTTTCTAATAAAGTTGCAAATAGACATCGATTTGTCATCACAAAAATTGCTAATTAAAGGATATGAAGGCATGGGAAGCTTAATCATTTATGACACTTAAACATAGGTACGTAACTGTCTGTTACTGTAAGACCAAATATAGCTCTCAGGCAGCGCTTTTGAGCTCTGAAAGTATTTTCTCGTTCACTACAGTGACCCCAAAATATGATACCAAATCTTAAGATGGAAATTACTAGACCATGATAAGCCACTAATATTGTCGTTAAAATTACTTTTTTTTATAGATTATGCAACATAAACGCGGTTGTGCGTAAACGTTTCCATACTCGTATATTCTCTGCTTGCTGCTTCCAAGTTAACTGGCTGTCAATATTATGATTCCTAAAAAATTTGTACTTTTTACTTTTCTATAGTTTGACCATTGTAGTTTATAATCACATCTCCCGTAGATATCCGTTGGTAAAAGTGCATGATTTTAGTTTTTTGGAGATTAATAACTAAATTATTATTGTCAAGCCACTTTATTAAACTACTAATTGTATTGTTAATGTCATTAACGTTTCGTCACGTTAGAGAGATTCATAGATAATATAAATCTTTGAGAAGATAGGAATTAGAGCAATTGGTCTATGGTTTGTAATTTCGTCTTAATCATCATGTTTATGTCGTGGTTAAAGGTTTTAGACTTTCTGGAAATACTCCAGAAAATATGCTTACGTTAATTATATGAGCAAGGGTCGCAGCTATACAATTAGAAACAAATTTTAGAACTGTGGTTGAAATGCCATCATAGCCAAAACTCTTTTTATTTTTTAAGTTTTTTATTACACGCGTGACACCTTGAGGAATAACTGGGCTCATAAATATTGAATGAGGATTGATAATTATTTATGTTAAATGTGTCACCGGAAGTTTGTTTTGGTATACCCGAAATCTGGTCTATGAAGACATTATTGATAGATTCGGCTATTATGCTATTATTATGGTTTGAAATTATTTCATCTCCTTCTTTTATTTGAGAATTATTATTAATAATTTTCCAGGCAGTTTTGGATTTATTTTTGGAGTTATTTATATTATTAAGTGGTTATTCTGAGTTTTCTGAGTCAGTTTAATAATGTTCTTAAATCTCGTTGAGTAATTTTTAAATATCCTTTTATTTTCCCAAGTTGGTTTTATTTAGTCTCTGTTGCCACAGTAATTTTCGTTGTCTTTTGCTACATATTCTTATCCCCGAGAAACCCATTTTAATTTTTTCTCAGCTCTTAGGTATAGTCAATAATTTTGTGTGGGAAACAGGGATCATGTGAAATTAGGAACATTTCTAAAAAGTTATCATAGGCTTTGTGAGAATCTTTTGTGCTATATATACATATACATTAGAAAACGATAGGCTTTGGAAGTGTGTTCTAAATTTAATAAGATTTTCCTTAGTTGTATCTCGTCTTAATGTTCTCCACGATTTTATTTGGCTGGTTTTATTTACTTTTATCTTCAATATTTGGGCTGCGTGGTCAGATAATCCGAAATCGATTACTTCATGTGGACAGTTTTGCTTAAAATTATGTGCAAAATTGTCTAAACAAGTATTACTGATAAATTGTTTGTAGCTCCTAAGAATGCATTCTAATTTTATGGTCATTCTATTCCTGTTTTAAACATATATAATATATAGAATATTATATATAAACATATAGAATATTCCAAGAATTGTAAACGAGCGAGCTTTTCATAGTAACGTACGAATGTACAACAACGATTTCCTAGTATTAAATTCATAGTGTACCAGCTAAAGAAATTAAAATGGGACGGGATTTTCTCTCTATTGCGGAAAAATAAACGATTGCTGTGAGTCTTGGGGATCAAGTTGTATGATAAACCATTGCAATAACACAGAGATTGTTTTTCATAAAACTCAACGTTTCTCACGAAAGCTCATATTATTCACGATGAAATGTTTGCATTTTGATTATATCTTGAAATACTTTTCACCGTTTAGATATTATAAATAATGTTACATTCGATTTAATTTTGCGATAATTTTTGCGTTCTTCCAAGCGATATGTTTTCCGCGACGGAAATTAAGAGGCGTCCCCCTCGCATGGAAAGTAGTGCATGTTGTGGAGGGTTGTGCGGCTGTTGCTTTGTTTAGATATACCGTTTTAATGTTTTTTTTAAAGTATGTTGGGTATAAATCGACTTCATGTACATGTGTATTTCGTTACATAAAGAAAACGGCCTGCAACCGTGAATTCAAATAAATTGCGCATTTATTAAATTAAACAAAATGGTACGTAAAAATCGTCTGAACCGATTTCGTATTTTTCCCTACACACTCTTTTACGGAAAAAGATAATTTCCTGTGGTAAAATGTAGCCTATATTTTAAGTTAGGCATCCTGCTAGATGCCTAAATTAATAGAGTAGAGCGGTGAAAACTGCGTTCAAATCCATGCAGTAGTTTTTGCGTAATGCGCGTACAAACATATAGACAGAAAGACAGACACACTAAAATTAAAAAAAAAACTGTGGTTTTGGCTTCCCTTGTTCTAATAAAGACCCCATATATATTTTTTCAATACCTTCAATGTACAGACATCCGCCTGTTACAATTTTATTATATGTATATACATATGTATATATATACATATAGTAAACAGACAGTGGACTTGAGGCTATTTACCTCGAAACATAAATTAAATTAGTTATTGGAACGTGTATGGTAATAAAGCATTATGATATCATACTATTGTTTACCTTTAAATAAAAGTTGTGCATATTATGAGTGGTGTAATGAAACAAAACATATTTCACAAAATTGAAAATTATTACACCATGCTAGGTTGATACCAAAATATGAGAGCCACTTTCTCATCTACCTACCAATTAATTAATTAATTTAACTTTTTTTTTTTTCACCTTAAAACTAACAAGTAAATCTAAAGATCGCAAGAACCATCATAAATCATACTTTTAAAATCGTGTACCTAAATAGACACTGTGTTTAAGCCATTGTAAAATTGAACTTAACACACAGAAATAAAGATTTCTGATATAAGACAAGTACAGGAGATACTATTGTTTACCTCTATATACAAACATTAACTCCAATGAACAACATTAAGTTAGCGAAAGGCTTAGAGGTAAATAATCTTATCATCAGTTGAGGTCCTATACCCATAAAACGTTTGTGGACTTAATGCCATATACGATTGGATTCTTTTTGTAGACGTCGTAGGACTTAATTTTGCATACCATTATGTCTTGCGATTTCAATGGTACAAAACACAATTTCGAAAAAAATGGAGTTACTACTGTATGCCTCTGAGGTAAAAAAATAGCGTGAATCTGTGGTTAGGTACATAATAAAGTAATCATGATAGGGATGTAGCCTATTTTAATTAAAATAGGCTACATTGATGAGCATTGCAATTGCAATGCTCATCAATGTAGCCTCATAACATCACGCCTGGAATCCCCGTAGGGTTAGGCAGACGTGTACCTAATATTTTGACCACCAACATTTCCTCCATTTATCCAGTAATTTTTAAGTCACATGTAATAGGGGGCGAGCCTATTGGCCATTAACCAGGCACGGATCCAGACTCTGTGGCTGCTACTGAGATATTCCTGATGGAAAAACCCAATAGAACTTTGCCCGACCCGGGAATCGAACCCAAGTACCCATGTTCAGCAGTCGGGCTTGCGACCACTCAAAAAACGAGGCAGTAATTGTCAATTATTCACCAAAAATAGCAATGCTATTTTTGGTGAATAATTGACATGTAAATTGAATAGTGAAAATGTTGACCATTTCCTCATCAACATCTTCTTCCTTTGCCCCATGTTACTTGAGGTTGGCACTACACGTTTTTGTTAAAAATTTTGACCTAATTATAATATAACATAACCAATAATGATGTAACCAGGATTTTGTAACGATATTTTGATTTAAAAGAGTGAGTTTCTTGCCCATTCTTCCCCATAGAGAGCTACACTTGGGAATAGGTAACTACCAGTACTTTCACAAGTTATTATGGCTTGTGTCTGAGACTGGCTTCGTTTTTTTTTTGTCATTCAAAGGTAACGGTCTAATCAATTAAAGTCCCTGTCAAAGTTTTGTCTCGATTCACCCGATTTTCCGAAACATGTTATGACGCTGTTTCAGACATGTATTGCAAACAAAACAAAAACTTAAGACCAGTTTTCTTACAAAGTTAAGTTAAATTTAATTAAAATAAGCTTTAGTTTTATTTACATCTTGTTTTAGAAGGCAAAAAACACGGGCTTATATTTTCAATTACTTCAGTTATTGCAACTTAAGCCAGTGTCGGTCCATTTCATTTTATAAACAGGCGGGACCACCTACTTATTCCTTTTGCTATAAAACTTTTAATTAAGGGCAAGGATACAATAGTGCAGACGACAGGCTTAGACAATAGAGTCCGGAGAAGTCGTCATGGCGGTTTTATAATCAACTTTCAAAGCAGCCTGTTTATTCTGCGGGCTGTGTAGGAAAACCCTTCGTGAGATCATGGCTTATTAAATAGCTCTTATTTTACAATACCTACATTTATTTACAGATCTTTGACAGTGATTACAGGCAGTCAGTGGCCCCTTAAGTCTGATAACTAGTCTTACCAAGGAACATGGTATTACCCAGTGTGTGTCAGATAGGCATTTGCTCCATGTAAAATACTGGTATTCAGCAACAATTGATCAGAGCGGAAACACCCAAACCACACGCCCACCCACGCCAACCCACGCCTAATGGCAAAGCATAGAGGACCAACAAAAATGTAACATCTCACACTCACGTGTATCTGTAACCTATGTTTACAAATAAATAAATCTGAATCTGAATCTGAACAGACCCTAAAATATACTAAATTGGGAAAAGTCTAGGCAGATAATGATGACTTGGAATAAATATGTACTTTCTAAGTACAGTCTACCACACAACAGTGGTAAAACTTGATAAAAACCACCCTAACTGCTTCGTAATGAAGGGTCTGTCAACGACAAACCACTCATATAAGGTTAAATGTATCTACCTATTAATTTCCAAAATAGATCAGTATACGTAAATTAATTAGTATTAATAGCCTGGTGGTGAGACCGTTTCACTGGGAATCATTTGTGCTTAATTATCATTTGCTTCGGTGAAGGAAAACATCGTGAGGAAACCAGCACGCCTGAGAGATATTTCTCGACGGCATGTAAAGCCAAGTCAGAGGCCCATGGGCGGCATAAAAACTCTGACACCAGGTTAGGCACTAAACACACGATTAAGAAGAATTAGTATTTATATGAAGATTCAACAGTCACCGTATTATATTGTCGCAGATAATAATGTTCAAAAGTCCTATAATTCTAGATTTCAAGGTACGAATAAAGCCATCCCTCACTAAAATATAACTGTAATACGAAACTTCCTACTCCGAACCTTTTACAGCCATCAATGACACCAAAACGATGGTAAATGATGATGGTCATCATAAAACCGTTGGGGTAGTAGCCTTTACGGAAAATTATAGATAGATTTTTCCTCTTATATATCTGAGAGAGAATTTGGAGCCTGTTATGTGACAACTTTCACTCACAAATTACCCACCCGGCCAATGTCTTTTCATGTTCTATTTCTAATCTATGTTATTATCTGTTAAACGAATGTCAACTCTATGTACCTATATTTTACTAAGATGATTTCAGAATTACTAGTTCTATTGAGAATATCATCATAAAAACGATTGAAGTTGTACTACAAACTGAACTTTATTTGTGTGTGCTTGAACCATGGAGCGTTCCATGTTCGGCATAAAGCTGGTAAATCGAGTTCCTAACGTCGAAATCCGAAGACGTACAAAGGTTTTCGATATCGGAAATCGTGTTACGGAACTCAAATAGCGTTGGGCAGGACACCTAGCAAGGCGCTGTGATGATAAGTGTACTAAGCCTGTGACCGAATGGCGTTCAAGAACCGGAAAAATAAATGTGGGTCGTCCAGCGGCAAGATGGGCAGACGACATGGTTGCCATCGGGGGAAAAACCTGGATGAGGCTGGCACAGGACCGTGGTGATTGGCACAAAAAAAGAAAGGCCTACATCCAGCAGTGGATATTGGCCTCATATAGGATGAACTCAGGCTGTGAATGATGTTTTATCCAAAACACATTTTTGTTTACATGTTTGGAAACATAAATCGTGAACTTAGTAAAGGTCAGCTCACAAGTATAATGGTGTTAACTTATGAGTTAAGGAGGAGCTCGCCACTTACTGTGTTTAGCGGCAAAATAGCTGTCAAGTAATAATATAGGTAGTACTAGCTCTTCTTTTTTTTGTTCTGAATGCTGTTTCAGATTTTACTTTTGTTTGGTTGCGGCGTAAATAAGTTTATTTTTTAGTGTACAATGATAAATGATAAATTAAGGAATGAGTATATTAAAGGAAGTTTGAAAGTGGCGCCTGTTACAGAAAAATTGAAAGGAAGTCGTCTGTCTTGGTATGGACATGTAATGAGGAGGGATGAAACGCATGTTACTAAAAGAGTGATGGATATAAATGTTGATGGATGGAGAGGGAGAAGAAGGCCAAAGAAAAGATGGATGGATTATGTGAGAAATGTTATGAAAGAGAAAGGAGTAAATGATGCAGTGACGTCTGACAGGGAACAATGGAAGAAGAAAACGTGTTGCGCCGACCCCAAGTAGAATGGGACGAGGCCAGGAAGATGATGATGATGATTAATGACCAAAGAAAATTGAATTCTGTCCCACCGGTAAGAACATACACATTTCAATAAACGTGTACGAGATGATCCTTTGAGATAACATGATCCTTTTAGATTGCAGCAATAACGCTATCTAGGTTTTTTTCTTGTTAATATGTAGCTCTCAATACTTCCACACCTGGCAATCGTATTTGCGGTGTGAGTGAAGAGAAATTATTTTTTTGGAAAAAAAAAACCTAAATGTGTATCTTCTTTTACTAGTGGCTAAGTAAGTGTATTAGTAGTTTTTTTCGTATTATACTGTAGAACGTTAGTAGTTTAAGTTATCGAAAAAAGAATAAATAAGATGAAGATGGGGCAACATTATTAAGTTGTTGGTATTTATTTATTTATAAAAAGGCCTGGTTAAAAAAAAAGATATAAAATATGAGATCTGGTCGAAACTCATTATCATCAGTTTTCCGACCTTGTATCATGTTACTTGGGGTCGGCGCAACACATTTTTTTCTTCCATTCTCCTCTGTCAATCGTCACGCTATCATTTACTCCTTTCTTTCATATGATTCCTCACACAATCCATCCATCGTTTTCTTGATCTCGCTCTCCCTCACCATCCATCAACATTCATATTTATCACTCTTTTATTCGCATGCGATGCCTCCTCTTCATATGTCCATACCAAGACAGTCAATTCCCTCAGCTTTTGCTGTAACTGGCGCATCTTGCAAATCTAGGTCTGGTCGAAACGAATTTAATTAAATAACTACGGGAATCATCGACACGACGAAGAAGACCTACTTTCGGTACTTCGGTTTACTTACTTCAGAATACATAACATAACTTCGTAAGCAGAGCACAGGTGCACGTATAACAAACCTACATTTCGTCAGTATGTTCAAGCCCCAGGTGATAGGGGGCGAGCTGTTTTCCATGAAACATAAAACTTTACAACGTAGTGCTACTAAATCAGACAAAAACTTAATAATACTTTGCCCGATCTTTGACTCGAATACAAGATTTCATGCGCAGCAGTTGCTCTGACAATACTAACAAAGCTTATCGACGTAATACCTAGTAGAAACATATTGATAAAATCACTGCGGTGTCAAAACTTACTTTGTGTAATAAATAAGACGAACGACTGTTTTAGACCTAACGTGATGTAGACTTAATAAGATTTTTCTTTGAACCTAAAATAAACCACCAAACTTGATAGAGCAGAATAAAAAATGTGTTGCAACAAAACTATTCTAAATCGAGTAGAAAGCGAGACTATTTGAAATAAATTAGATTTTACAGTAACGCAACTAGCTAAATTTTGTTTACTAAGATGCCTAAATATCTTAGAGATCCAAACAATGACTTTTTTTCATGATTGTCAAAAGAATTTTGATGACAGTCCTATCGTCATTAAGAGTCCGAATTACGTTATTGAAAATTAAATCACCTGGAGACACCAAAGTAATATTACAAGTAACTTCACTAACCGCGGTCGACGACCCTGTACTTAGTTGTCGCGTCTGGAGGCGTTTGATCATTGTCTTCAGAATAGATATAATTTTAATTGGTTCTTGGTACCGCCTCCAGACTACCAAAGATGTGCAGCTCAGTCTGTGGTGCAGATTATGACAGCGAGCTTTGGTTTTGTATTAAGTTTTGTAGTACTTTGGTCTCGATAAACACCACGTCTGTATAGTTTAATTAGCGACTGCGTTGACATTAGTATGATTGCAAACGTCGCAGATAACATTTAGTTTTTTTTTTAACTCAGGTAGTTTAAAAAAAATAGAAATATCTTTTTAAAACTCAACTTTAAGTTAAAATATCGAATTTTGAGAGTTTTCTAAATAAACATAAACACAATTGAAATGAAAATATCCGTAGGGCCTAGGATGAGTTATTGGGGTGGGCTGAAGAGACTGCAAATGAGCTTGGCCCCTTCAATTTGGCAAACGATGCACCAAAACACCCTGTATAAACTCTTATGTACATTTTTGTCGTTCCTTTATACATACAGGATGGTGATTAGTCACCTGCATCTGTGATGGGATAATTTCACAGGCCATACTAAATTATTTTAGCTACGAAGCACATATCCGTTGGTAAAGAAACATGCACCGAACAAAACAATTGGTTGGTTGTAACAACTACTGGGTTGTATATGAATTAGATATTTTGTTAAACGAATCACCACCCTGACGGCTGCAGGTTACTAAAACGACAGTCCAAAACATAAAATAACTATCTTTTGTTTCTAGGCAGAACCTTAAATAAAAGAAAGATTAAGTTCTACATAACATGACTTCACGCCTGTAATACCCAGGTTAGTCAGAGGTGTACCTTATAGTGTACCCACATTTCGCCAGTTATGTCTAAGTCCCATGTAATAGGGGGCGAGCCTATTGCCATCAAACTAGCAGAAATCCAGGCTCCGTGGCTGCTACTGAGAAATTCCTGATGAAGAAACCCATTAACACTTTGTCCGACCAGGGAATCGAATCTAGTACATAAAGCTCAGCAGTCGCACTTGCTAAAACTCGACCAACGAGTCAAATTGAGTTTCAATAAAATATTTGACGACCCGAATGGCGCAGCGGTAGTGAGGCTGCCTTACGTTCATAGGGTTCCGGGTTCGAATCCCGGTAGGAGCAAGTGTTTGTGTGATTAAGCATGGACATTTGTTACCGAGTCATGGATGTTTATATGTATAATAAGTATGTATTTACAAACAAAAAAAGTATCTATGTAGTATATCAACTATCTAGTGTCCACGACACAAGCCTCGTTGCTTAGTGTGGCACTAGATGGCGCTGTGTGTAATGTCTAGCGATATTTATTTATTTATTATTTTTTTATTTAGTCCTGAATTCAACAACGCTATACCACAGACTGACAGTGTCGATGGTATCATCACTAAACACTACTGCATTGACTCAGTCAGCCAATGATATTTACTCAGTCATAAAGAGACATCGGGATAAGTGGAGTTTATTTGCATAAACATCAAGGAACTAAGTAAGGTATCAGGAAAGTTGCGGTCAAAGGCAAGCCTGTTTCTTGTAAATAAAAACAAACAAGTGGATACCTCGCTCTAATTAAACAGACTTATTTCAGAATTTGAAAATCATTCCCGGATTTTACAGGGGCATATATTATACATGTCTGTTACTTTCTTGAAATTACACAATCTGAGGCACCCCAAGCACTCGTAATCTTTTCAATCTTTTTCCTTATATTCCAACGTCTAAAAACCATACAAAATAGCCGTGTAAAACGTACACATGGTACTAGCTTCATTAATATTTCCGCACGACCGATGCTTAGGTTAAAAGCTAATTCACGTGATAAAAACGCGACGCGACAGCCGAGTAGGACCCTTAAAAGATTTTTTCTGCGCCTTCGGAATTCATTTGGCAGGACTATAATCAGTAGCAAATCGTGCAGAAACAAGCCAAACTTATCACGAAAGGAATCCGGAGAGGAATCCGCTCCGTGTGCGTTACAATTTCTATCAAACCCTTGTAATCGTTAATGGAAACTGCTTCTATAATAGACCCCCAGATTTTTGTTACAGATTTTTGGGGGTTTTAG
Organism: Standfussiana lucernea; assembly: GCA_964057025.1. NCBI lineage: Eukaryota > Metazoa > Arthropoda > Insecta > Lepidoptera > Noctuidae > Standfussiana > Standfussiana lucernea. The sequence goes on from OZ059784.1 coordinate 9,295,301, forward strand.
GAAACTTCGCACGTCCTTTCAGGGTTTTTGTACCTTCGATTCCTTTTATCATCCATTTTTATTGAAAATTATTTGTATTAAGAAATAAACCGCATTTGCAACATGAAAGTCGTGGTCTTGGTTGAGTCACATCCTTCTTTGTAAGGAAATTGAGTACGGAATTTTTGTTCAAATAATGTATAATATAATGGAAATAAAAACCAATGTTTTGAGAGTGGAAAGAGCACAAAGAGCCATACTCAAAGTAATGACTAAAAAACCTTACAGGTACCCAACTACGGAATTGTACTTTGACTGTAAAGTTCTGACTGTACGGCAACTCTATGTGCTCCGATCAATTCTTAGAAAACATGGGGTTTGGCTCCGCTAAATCCAAATAAGCGAGTAAATCTTCTTCCAAGAACCCAGCACAAAACCACCTTCGTAACATATTAATTCTACACACTAAGCACACACATATTCATTCACAATTAAATACATACGGCAGGTTTATATAATTTACTGTACAGATTCTGCAATATTTGTAATGTATTGTATTGTGATGTGATGATAATTCCGTAACTTTTGTTGGTGATTAAACAAATTATATTATTAAAATTAGAATTTCGCAATATACATAAAATGCTCTTGCACTGGTTTCAATATTCAGCGCATTTTGTATACCTGCGTGATTCCAACGTAGATCTGCGATCCTCAGAAACCCAGTTCGAGAAAACTCATAATATTAAATGCTAACTGCTTCGTTGGGTTTGTAGGTATACTCGTACATGTAAGCTTCTCCGTTGAAATTGTTAAATTTTCAGTCTGGTGACCAAGTTGGGCAAAGATGTAGTAGAATTTTCTTGTAGAATATTCTGAAAAAGCATCATTTGGGTACTAAAAATTATTATTATATATCGTCAACGTAGCTAGACGCCCTGCACTAAGATAGACCAACGACATTAAAAAGGCAGGCTGGCTGCGACAGACTGGATGCAAAAGGCAGAAGACACGGTGTTGCGCAGCTTGGGAGAAGCCTATTTCCAACAGTGGACTGCTGTGGGCTAAAATAGTCCATGCGCTAGAAAATAGATGAAGAGAGGTAGTAGTAAAGAAATGCTCATTACTTAGTCCCCATACTAAGGCCAGGACTCCACCAAAGCGGAACAAGGGAGAAATGTGAAAACCGACCAATCGCGTTGGTTGAAATCTACACCGCGTTTGTCGTCTCTCCCGTGATTGGTCGAATCTTGCACATCTCCTCTCCGCTCCGCTCGACTCGCTTTGGTGGAGTCCAAGATTAATGAAACTATAACTTGTATTCAAGCGGCTAACGATAAAATAGTTTTTTTCAAAACCGAGTATCAAATAATAACTAGACACTGACGACTAATGAACTCCACTTTCAAATAACGAAACCTCAAAATTAGCAGGCATTAATTAGTTGAAGGTAGAAAAGTTTACTGAGGCCCGTCGTCATACAAGCACCCACTAATTTCACCTAGTTCTCTTCGCTAGCTACCTAGATTGAAATAAAAACCTAAATACCTCTATGAAAGGTCGCTTTGTCCGTCTTACGTAGGATAATAAATGACAAGTTTGTTTACGTGAGATATGTCAAAACTAAAAAAGGTGGTTCTACATTATCGAAATAAAAAGGTCATTCCTGTATGAGAAGGCTGCTAAAAAGCATTCTAACAACCAACAAAATTGAATGGCAAACAAACAAACAACGCGTTTTTCAATTAACTTGCAAGTCACAATAAAAATTTAATTCGTTATGTACACAAAAAGTCGATTCCACCACAATTCCTCTTTCATTCTGCACCTCTGCCTGTAAACGATATTTTATTTTTATTTTACAAAAAAAAAACCAGGCCCTGACGACAAGGCTTAATGCAGAAATGTACGAAAGAGTGTTGAGTTAATTAAACACAAAGATTTAAATTTTTAGAATCACCCGACCGAAAAACAATATCATGTTCTGGTTCATAGTTCTGCCTCATACATTTGACGCTGGCACCGTGGTACTATATTATGTACTTCTAATTTTGTTTGCCTACAACTTAGCCAGTTCCACGGCGTCATAGGTGGCATTTGCGTAGCACTCTTCCTGCATGTCCTGGGGCACAGAGGGCAGGATAGGGATGTAACATGTTTTTTTTTTCTACACCTTATACTGGAAAACGTATGTTTTATTCTATGCGGGATATTTATATACAAGGTGTAAATGATCCCTTCACAAAGTCGTCAACCAAGCATTCTGTAAATCAAACTAAGTAACCCTAAAAATTTTATTACCGTAAAACGTGATTTTTCACGCCAATAATCACGTTTTACGGTAAAACTCAATGTAGCGCACTCAAAACATTGTGCCGATGGATGAATTGAATAGTAAACGGCTCATGGAGCAATTTTTAAGTTAAGTTATAACCTTAAAAACTAGTAATTTCACAAGAACTTGTGAAAGCGTTGGTACTTTGATCTCTAATACCTCCGTAACTAGAAGATTCCCAGGTATGGTCCACAACAAAAACAAAAAAATCGCAATGACGGGGAGAATAAGTGCCTTTCGACTTCGTTAAGGGTATATTTACACTTTATATAATATTCTTAGAAACCAGAAGCGAAAACTATTAAAGAACAAATCACTAAATAACCTAGAAAGCTTTGATTATATAATGTCTAGATGGAGCGTCAAGTGCGCGCAAACGTGTCAAAAAGTGTCAACCAACTATTGGTTCACAAGTGCTTGCCCGCCAATCAGTGCAGATCGTGTCATACACCTAAAACTTATCTTATTTAATAAGTCTATTTTTTAATGTGATTTATGAGAGAATTGTAGTAGCTGGTATCATTATTTACGCACACAAAGACATAGACGCATAGTGTAAAACGACGCCTGCACGCACACATACTTGAAAATGTTGACTCGTTTTCTTTGATACGATTGTAGGGCGACGCTCTATCTAGACATTATATAATCAAAGCTAGAAAGTTATATTTTTCACAAATTGTTTTTAATCAGCAACAAGCACATCGGTAATTAATAAGAACATCAGAATTATATAACACGACCCTAATCAACATTATAACGTCCCTAAAATACCGAATCCGTTGCATCTGAAAACCAAACCAAGCCATCAGTATTCTATTCTTTGACAATCCGCCTGTTCAAAAAGCTGTCACATCGCGCCATGTCTTTTTTTCTACCCGGACCATGAAGGTTGGATTAGGGAATATCTAAGAATAAAATTATAACGATCAGTCAACGTATAAGGGTTCCATCGAAAATGCCTGCTAGGTAAGCATTCAGTGTCTAGTTTGTGATTTTTTTGACAAATAGACTGTAAAAATTGAACTTTTTTGCCAAAAGCTTTGCAACCACGCTTTGCTACCATGTAGAATTTTGAGAAAAGAAAGAATGATATTTTAGAATATTGGTTTTAATAAATCGTAGAGCGACACACGTCAAATTATTTATATTTTGAAGAAAGAAGCGCCACCAAGTGGCAAAAGGTATTAATTAAAATTGCGTTCCATTTTCAACAATTTTATTCATCCTGGCGATCTTCACTCAATGCCAATTATATTCAGACGGAAATAGAAAAATGAATCGATTTTCACGGGCATTCCAGCAAACTAAATGATTGATTCGACTATTACCATAGGATAGTCTGTGTCGGCAGCCGTCAACTTATATACAAGGTGTAGTTTTGCAACCTCGTCAAAATTCAGGAGGTTGTCATAGAAGACGTAAATAATCGATATAAATTACGGTACCTGGTCAATAATAATAAACGCTGCTTTTTTGAGTTGTTTTAATTTGACACTATTTCAGAATGAAGCCCTTTTCAAACGAGGAGAATCGCCCGTTTATCGAATAAACGTCTGCGTTTGTTTGTGTGTGTGAAAGCGCGGTTATAGGGCTAGTATTAGACGGGCTGCGTTTTAATACGGGTGGTGTAATTTCCGATATTAAGAAAAAATATAAAAAATTACCTACCCATTTTATTATTGATTCGGATCGAGAATCATTAGCATAGTTACCTCCTTGAATTTGACGAGGATGCAAAGCAACATCCTGTATATGGCGCCAACCCTTTACAAAAATGAATAAACAAAGAAATTTTAAAAACAAGCTAAGAGCTCATTCACACGGCTTCCGTTATTGACGATCCGTCATAAAACACGATACATCATGAGGGATGCACGTTCACATTGCATACGGAATCGAGATTTATCACGATCCGGCAAAAAAAAAACGAATTGGTGTTCACATTAGTTTCGTGATATTTCGGGAGCGAGCGCATCAGCGAATCCGTCACAAAAAATTCAGGATTCGTGTTTTTTGACGTATGTGATTTTTAAAAGACGATACGTCATTTAAGTGGTGTCCGTCCTTTTTCACGATTCGTGATGCGAATGAACACGGGCATTTAAAAAGCATTGCCGCCGTCTATAAAATGGACGGATCGTGAAAAAAGATAATACGTCAAAAAAACGAATCGCACTCTTGTGAACGGGCTGTAACGCAACTGTGAAGCAAATAACAAGCATTTGGACGCAGGCGGAACGCATTGGAATATAAAATTATTACATCAAAATTGGCCAGCGCGTTTGGTCTCTACAGCGCTACAAAAGAATAAACATACATACATAGGATTGCACTTATTGCCTTGAGTGCGTTGGTTTTGTCTAGCTCAACCCGCCATCTTCTACGGGGTCCCAAATGATAGCACTATATATGCTGATAAAATATTTTCTTAGATTTGTCATTTAAATACTGCTTTTGTGGTAAGTACTTGATCCCTTCTGGTCCTACATAGGGTCAGACGGGAAAGCTGAGTCTAACCAATATAAAAGCTTTTCAGTAAATGAAATATCCCTACAGCGCGAACGTTCAGTCCTTTCGCGGGTATTTCTGCTGACAGAAACAAGTCAGCCAGCAGTCAGTCAGACAACAACAAAAAGTGAACTTTATTTCTGTTGGCTGATCCAATAATTACATTAAGAATGTAACTGTAACCTTTGTTTGGCCTTTAAAAAATTGCAAAATCATTTTTAAACTTTTCTTGGTGCAACCGTGTAATCTGCTTCTCCAAAATGGAAAATTCTCGGCCTTTGCTGATGACACTGCACTCACCTTTACCTTTTGACGCGGCGCAGTGAGGACTAGATAAAAGATCAAGTTCCAAATTGGCTTAGTGACAATCAACTAACCCTCAATAAGGATAAAACAAAAATAAACTGCTTTACCCTACGCCAATCTACACAACCGCCGAACTCATATTCCCTTATTGTTCACTCAAGCAGTTTACCCAGGCACTGTAGTTTGTTCTTGCCCTAAGCTCACCCGTACCCCCACAGTCAAATACCTCGGGGTGCCTCTTGATGACAATCTGAGCTTCTCATCTCACATAGATCTGCTGTCAGCAAGGGTTAGAAAACTAATATTCGTCTTTATGACTCTTCATCATGTGGCAGAAGCACAGATTGTCAAAAGGGTCTACCTTGCCCTGTGTCAATCACTTCTATCATAAATTGTATTTCGGCCTGGGGTGGTGCTCGTAAGACCACAATGCTGAAATTGGAGAGAGCCCAAAGAGCCGTGTTAAAGGTTACAAAATATAAACGTTGAAAAGTACTTTTTGTCAGACAACTCTTTGTTCTGAATACGGTCCCATTGCAACACAAATATACCCCTTATGTGTCAATCACTAAAAGACGTAAAGATATTGTTTGTCAGCACTACATATTTTATTACTCATTCACCAAACCGTTTCTTTGCTTCCAAGGGCCACAATTATATAATAAACTCAATAGAAGATTGAGACTTTTCTCTCTCTTCCTCTTCGGTCAAAAAGTCTATGGACAAACTTTCTACTTGCAAATAACTACCTTGATACAGAGCGCCTGCTTTTCTCTGTTAACCCCCCCCGCCCCAAACACCTTCATCAAGAACATAACACACACTCGCGCACACACATACACACACACAAGAATAATCCAAATATCTAATAAATAAATTGTATTTTCTGAATTCTGCAATTATGGCTTCATGTTAACTTTAGTTAGTGAAACTATAGTATGTATTGGCTTGTACCGCTGCCCTTAATACCAAGTTAATTTGCCAAGTTATTTCATAACTTAGTAAGGGTGCTGTGGCAACACCTACTTGTTTTTGTTAACTAGCATTAAGTCAAGTGCACCTACAGATGTTACTATTTAATGTTAACATTGTTATTTGATTAAATAAAAAAATGATTTGACTTGTAGGTATTATCAGACGATATTACTTGCCAAATTACATAGTTCTAGGTCAACGGAAAGTACTCTATACATTTCAAATCCATAGAGTTTTCATATCCGCCACAGTTTTTATATTTCAGTAATATTTGATTTAAGTATCTTTAAACACACTACTATATTTCGGATAAACTATTTTGTCATTCGGAAATCGAGATGTATTTTCCGATTGCATTACATAATGAAAAATTGGCACTTTTAACCGAATTATTTTATTTTTGATTTTCATACTTAATTAGTAGAGAGAATGTCTACAAAAATAATGTTCTAAAAAAAGAAAGTAAGTATACTTGTAGGTAGATGAATCCACATTGTTGCTAGCCAACTGAATCAGATTCTGTCCTAATTAGAAAAATACGTTTTACACGAGTTAATCGTGGAAAATTCCTAAATCTGTTCCGTGTTGTTGTTGTTGTTGAAATTCTCACAAAATATTGTATAAGTAATAATATTAATTTACAGAATTGTACAGAATTATAGTACATTACTGCCGCGGTCTATAATGACTACTTTGCTGGTCGCGCTGATGATGGCCGACAGCGCGGCGTAGCGCAGCTCCAGGCCGACACAGCGCGGTCAGCGTGCAGCACTTGATGGACGAGCTCAGATAAAGGCCGAGGCCGTAGGTCGAGGCCTTTACAGCGAGGACAGCAAGGGCTGCAATGATGGCCAAGCTGGAAGGCCTAGAGCGTAGCTAGGCTAGCTCGAAGCAATCATAGCGTGACCAGCGAAGCAGTCATAGTGGGCCAAGGCTTGTATAGTGCTTTACTCAAAAATGCAAGTAAGTACCTAATCTAAATAAAACCAGCAAGTAATTTAAATAAAATATATATTAATTATTATTATATTTATCCTTTGAGTTTCGCGGTATTAAATTTTCAACCACTAATTTAGCTTCATCTTTAATGTCTGGCAGTGTTAAACACATTGAATCGGAAGAATTTTCGCTTTGAGAGCTCATTGTTAGCAAAAAAGTCAGTAAATAAAAATGAAATTTTCGCTGAACCGCGTTTTTGTTACTTCTTTGTTTTTTTTTAGCAATGGTAGTTGGAACTATACAGCCAAATATGGAATAAAATCTTTTTGTACCTATCTCTATAAATACAAACAGCTGTGTTTTAAATAAAATCTTTTTGCATTTGATTTTTTAAAACGTTGAAACGTCAAAATAGCTGCCGGCAGCGGCAATGTTTTGCCGGCCTGTTAGAGCGACCAGCAAAACTTTGCCGGCCGCTCCTTGAAACAGAACGGCAAGGTCGACTTTGCTCAAACAAGGTTGTCAAAATAATGACCACATTAAATGCATTTTTGAGTAAAAATTATTATTTTTATTATAATAAATGCTCGTCACAAATTTTCCTTCCTTATCTTCATATCATATCATTATTATAATAATGTTGTCTTGTCTCGCCAGGAAATAGGATTCTGCCATACGGATATTAAACGGGTGCGCGTTTTAAATCTCCTAAATTTAAAATAAATATCTTGTTATTTCATATTTCGGTATTACTAGCTATCAGAACAACAATGTATAAAATAAATTACAAAATGGACATTGATAAAAGAAATATTAATATTTTAAAGTGAAGCTGTTTTTATCCGTTAGTTATTAATTAATTACCTGATGAGCAAATGAAAAAGTACACTGTCTGGCAGGTAGCTTACAAAAGGAATAAAACAAAAACAGAGTTTTCTTTGTGCTTGTCTGTAACGTTTCTATTTTTCATTTGCCAATCATAGTACTCTAGTAATGGACTATGCTGCGCTAAGGCTACCTTTATTTTATACTATTATTATATAATATTACGGAGATGTGCGCAAAAGCTAGTTCTTTATAAATGCATAGATGCGAGCGATGCACTGAACTCTTTGTTTTTGCTGCAACTGCACCCCTTCTGTGCCCCGATCTCGTGCCAGTCTTCCTTTACCAACTTTTAGATCAAACACTGAATATCGGTACTTCTTTGACTGAATACTGTTTGGTTTCTTTTTACTTTTCTGCTCACCGGTTTCGCTGAAAGGCTCGATATTTTACACACTCGACTGGCTACAACATCGATATTTCTATAATTATATTGCGATCACAAATAATGTGCTCGCGCTGTTGGAATAGCAGTAGAAAATATTGTTTGCATTTTACATTCTATTCAATGAAGCGGATGCAATGTTTATTAGCCAAAGGTATTCGTTTGGAACCAATTATTTTTAATAAACGACTGTACCTCGTTATAATAATGAGGTGTGCCTGTACACTCTCCCACTCGCCCTGCCTCGGAGGGTCTCGGCGAGAGGGAACCATAAGAGTATGTTCTTCTAGGGCGTCTCCTCTCGGCGTTTCCACTCATATCTATGGTGTGTTACTCGCCTTATCAACGACTCCTTAAATAATTCGCAACAGAAACCTTAACAGGTTCTAAACACAGATTCATACACCTACACAGTATTATATGCAGAATGTTAATAATATCTGATATTAGAACCGCTAGTGAAGAAAATTAGTTCAGGGAGGTACTATCTCCGTCCTCCAATTTTTTTTTCAATTCTGATCGATAAAAATTGAGTTCAGTCGGTGTTGTTGCACTTTTTCGTTATAGTTTCATAAACTACAACAGATAAAAAAAAAATGTGCATGTCAGCTCCTACGCGTGGGTGGAGTTTACTCCTAAATAAAACTTTAAATCATTAAAACTCCAAAAATTTACGTACGATTGTTTGTTTTGATGTTTTTTTTTAATATGTTACATGTATACTGAATACTATAGCGAATTTATAAAAACAGTGGCCACACTGTTAAGCGAGTGCCATACTGCTATGCTAAAAAAAAAACTCGACTGGAAACCATAAAACAAGGACATTTGGAAGCAGGCGGGACCCGTTCCATATTTTAATAATTCATTTTATATTCAAATTGGTCCTGGTAATAAAAAAAATATTGATCCATCGCTTCTATCGCGCAATACGCGGAAAACTTTGAAATTTCAGGTAAACCAATATTCTCGTGTCGTCTGGACATTTCATACAAATCATAGCCGTTTCGTGAAAAGGTAGTCAATAAATTCCCCCGTGTATATGTGTAGGTATTTAAGCAACTTTGTAGATACTTGCCGACTTTAATGCAGCATGTTTGTACAGGAAATTTTTAATATATTAGAAAAGTTTAACGTGCAGGACGGAGGCGGAACGGAGCGCGCGGGCACCGACTTTAAAATTTGTTGCTCTATACCCTGTTTTATTTTTATTTTAATAGGATTAGGAGAGCTTTTAATGCGGGAAAATAAACAGTTGTGGCTTTAAAAGTTGCCTAAGAACAATCGTTAGGATAATGTTGGTAGTTCATTAGCAAACAGTAATTTATTCGGTGGGCATTAGAGTAATTAAACAGACAAACGCTATGAAGACAGATGGGTTTTACCAATTTGATTATTTCAGTTTTTGTTGTTTGAGAAATGATAAGAGTATGAGTTTATTTTATTACTTTGTTATTTATATTTCAACTTTCACTATGAGGTATTGGTATTTTAAATGTCAAAGTAAATCTAAAGACCAGCGCAGACCGGAGACGCCATCACAGAGGATTTTATCTTTACCCAACGTAAATTCATACGTAGCTAGTGGCAACAAGATTTACAGATTGACAGATGCTAAAGCTTTGAGATCGACCCGATGGCATCGAAGGGGATGCTGCGGTGGGATTTGATGGCGTTGGGACGCCACGGGAGGTAACGGCATATTTAGGGACGCGTGGGTTCGCGGCTGCAAACTGAAGGACGCCACGGCATGCGCTGGACTCCGCTATTTTATTACACAACGTTCTTAATAGACTATATCAGTAAATGATTTATTAATAAGTTGAAATATGATATTTAAAATCCATATACCTACCTTCTTTTTTAATTCCCGTTATACTACATTCACAAGCACCAAATGAGGAAGTGACAATATTTAATATAAACGAAACTGTGGAGTACAAACTTCTGTCTGACGAAAGATGGCTGCGCGCGCGATACGAGCTGAGACGAACCAGTGGCGTAGTTGGCAAAGAATGCCGCGGCATGCCGCAGGATGTATCGGAAGCTGCCGGCATGCTGTGGCAAATATTCTTGTTCTGCCGTCCCCCGTGTGCGCTGGCTTCCAGTTTAAAGGCTGAATGCATTCCGATGTAAGGCAAATGCCCAACGGCTATAGTCACTTCGGCCCCGAATGCACTCATTTAAAAGTAAAGTATATGGTAATATAATCGGACAAAACCAGACCCACACAACCAGATCAACGCGTAGGGGTAGATTCATAGATATAAACATAGAGGCAATGCGCAGACGGACAGGCTTGTTATTCATTTTTGCTTTCACGTTTACGTTCATAACATGATCACGAGTCGGGCCGGGTTTAATTAAATAGTCGCCGGTACGAGCTACCCGGCGAGTAATTTCAGAAATAGCGTCCGTACCTACGCAAACGAGTTCCTAGCCGATTGACAGTTAATCCAATAAAATCTCGGAGCGCCCTACAAGAGTATTTTTTTCGAAGCTATTTAATCTGTAAATTCGCTATTAACGCTCGATAAAGAGTGCAAAAAAGTACAGTAAAACCAGGTTGTTGGGATACAATTGCATTGCAACAGCCAGGTGTCCTAAATCTCTGATAAAATCTGTACTACTACTTAGGTAAGTACAGTATAATAACCCTCGTATACCCGCACCAAATTTTATAACACCTATACCCGGGCACGGTCTGACCGAAAGTTTGGAACTCAAATTCAGGATATTTTTTTTAAATAACTTATAGGCGGATATTCTGTTCTCTGGGGATATATAGATGCTACTATATACTGATAATTTACTGAGTAATAGCCATATAAACACAAACGATTTTGGACATTATTTTCATAAATTTAAGTTTCAGTACAAAATCATAGAAGAGAAATTTCGTAACACCCGCGAAAGTCTCGCAGACCGATATTCGCCTAATACGGCCAAATGTGCTATTCGAACAAAGACACTTTTCGTTCATAAATGATCGTAGCAACTAATCATGCAGCTAATAGGAAGTACGCATTGCCTGCAAAACTCCGAAAGGGGCTACTCAACTAACCACACCAGCCGAATAAAAACAAGATGGCTGCCATTCGCGGGATGTTGGGTTAGGAATATTTATAAACGTGTATTTGTCGATAGAAATGAGTATAATTATAATATAATATGCCGTTAAAGTATCGGTAACCGTAAACCAAACACACTGTATAATTGCATAGCACATGTGTGAGTACTATGTACGATAAAGCTACCATTTACATCTTTTACTGACTCGAATTTGCCCTGGCGGTTGAGAGAATGTCATGCTCACTAAAATGTCTCGCTGATGGTGACGCGTGTGTCGGGTCGTTTAGTTGCCTTCAAAATGGTTGAGTTGAATGATGGCCGATGATACATGCGTCATGTTCGTGGGCCAGGCAAAGGGCCTGTAATGGTCTAATTGAAATAAACCCTTTGAGTTTGAGTTATCTGTGTTAGAGTTATTTCCTTTTGTATAGTATACCTTACTCAATTTGTGCAAGATTTTTTTTTTCTATAAGTCGGCCCAAATTTTTTATTGTGATTTCACGAGTTTAAGAAGTTGGTTAAGCGTTAAAAAAATCAGAAACCGAATAATTTCATTGCTTTAAATTACGCAGCTGTTAATAAAACTCTATTGAAAAAATTACACCTTTTAAAAGAATTTCAGGACAATTTACATAATTTGATATTGATATCGCATTTACTGAACAAAGCAAGAAAATAGTGTAGAAAATTCCTTAAACTGTTTAGCGACGAGTTTCAGTAGCAGTAACCATAATAAAATTGGCACCTAATTTCATTCTGTTGTGATGAAAAATGTATTTTAAAAAAATGAATACCGAATAACATGGAGAAAAATGTGTATAAAAGAAAAACAGAAATACAGCATTACAATATGAAACGCCACGGTTATTTGCAGAAGTTCAACAGAAGCATTTGATTTATCTCGCCTTCATCCTTTACTTTTATTTACCGTTCGGTAGAAAAATCTGAATACTCGGAAAGAGTACATTTTCAACGGAACATATTTATCGAATTTATTTGCCGACAGAAACCTGATGGATTAATTAATGAACGTAAAATAAATAAACGCTCGTTTTTACTAGCTGATATAACCCTGGTAAATATTACATTTCATTGAAAATTACTGGTCAAAGGGTTTCAACGTATTTCGCTTTAACATCAGATATGATGTTCATTTGCGCTTATTTGGGTACTTAGCGTAAGTGGCAGCTTAATTTTTGTTAAAGGCTTATAATAAATAAATAAATGCTGATGAATCGATGATTGAGTCATTTCAATTAAGTTCAGGGGGACCATTTTGTTATTACCGAATACTTTATACCTGGGGGGTTACCATGATCTGTTAGTGCAGGAATGTTTTAGGACTATTCCGAGAGTGGGAAAGTGACAGCGCTAGACAGCTTGTTAGCGCCATCTCTTACCCACTCTCAGAATAATACCAAAACCTTCCTGCATGAACAGATCATAGTAACCCACCTTTTTTTTTCCGGATGGGAAATCATCAAATGACTTCTCCCGCTCTGGGCTGAGCGGGAGGGAGTGTCAGACTTTTACTGACTAAAACCCACCCATGTTCCTTCATCGCCCTTTGTGTTCCGGGGCCGCGGTATCTCTTTCGAACAACCCGCAGCACCCGGCAGTGTACTTTATACCTACGACACATAAAAAAACCGTGGTTTTGAATTTGAGCAAAATCAAACTGCGTTAAAGAATTGGTGTAAATGTGTACGAAAATTTCAAATCGTTTCAAATTTCTACAGCGACGTTCATCAGAATTGACTTAAGTGGTTCGCTGGCGTGTGTCAGTCCAATACATTTTTGACATTAAAGTCATAATTTTTGGAGTTCCCTGATATAATGATAATTTGTTTAAATTCTCTGATTTGCACTAGAATAATAAGTTTGTTTTTACTAACTTAAAAAAATTCGTTTAATCTCAGATTTTCCAAGTTACATACGGGACAATCAAGAAAACTATTTATCAACGGTGTTGTTTTCTAGCTGAAAAAAAAAGAAAATCGTATCGACATAAGAATCTTCAGTGGACTTCGACCCACGATCTACGAAATTCATAACTTGAAATGAAGGCATCAATCAAGCACTTACATACTGAATAAATTGTTATAACTTTGGGGAGAAATTGATGAATCTTTATAAATGTAAGTTTTATTGTTTTGTTGTATAATGTAAATTTCTCTGTAAGTCTTGTAGTATTTATTGAAGCGTAGGAAATTAATGAGGATTTAAAAAAAACTATGCGAGTTAGACTACGTAGTTACGGCAGGCTTCTGTTGAATAAGGCTTCGACTCCACCAAATCAGAGATGTGCGAAGTGGAGAGGAGAGGAGATGCGTAAGAGCTCGGGTGTGTCCACCGCACGCCACACACAGCACACCGGTCACCACACGCGAGACATCTCTTCTCATATATGCTGAACCGTTTCCACTAAAGCTAGGTAGAGAAGAGACGTGTAAATGACGAAATTTTATTGGTGGTTTACTACACATCTCCTCTCCACTCGTCTCGTCCCCGCTTCGGTGGAGTTCGGCCCTAAAGCTCGGGGAAAATAATCGTTTCTTTTTTTTTCAAAATGAACCACGTCAAACGCATCGGCAGGTTTTCGCAGCGTTCTGGTTTTCAATTACATATCCCATGTACCATGCTGTCAACCCAATAATAGCTAACAATATTTTACCACTCTAACGTCCCATTAGGTACCAGAGAAGTTTTTGTTTAATAAACATTTAATAAACATGTACCAGAGTAGAGCTAGACAGTATTTCATTTAACTTAAGTAAAGGAGAATTATCTCGCTGCAAAGGGCTTGACAAGAAATACAGTCTATGATTTTTTATCTTGATTGCACTAATAAACTAGTAGTAAAACAACATATTCTCATATCAAGCTGCTTTTAGCGGTCCTATTTCAAGTGAGTAATTTACACGGATTCACCGCCACAAAAGAGAAAATTAATTACTACGTTTCACAGTCACGTACTACCACCAAACAAAGTTCGATGCACAACTAACTATGTTCAAGCTGTTTCCTCCACATCAACAGTTTCAGTTAACGAATTTTTCGAATAATTTTATGGTTGAGCCAAATTAGCGTCGCCGTTGACGGGTTAGTAAACACTTTGAAAAGGTCGTGATATTCCGCAGTCATTTCCGATAGTTTTTAGGTGTAATCAAAGGTCAGAATAGGTATCCTGTTTGCTTAAGTTGTACAAGTACATAAATAGAAATGATAATATTTATAACACAAAAGGACAGCAGTTTGATAAAATAAACGGAACATGGTTTATATGTCAGTGAAAGGTGGTCGCGAAACGATGTCATTATTTTTCCTTATATCACAGATTCTTTAACCGCTGAACACAAGTTTCTGAAAAGGATATGAATACATGTGAAGCACCATAAAACCGTTTACCAGAAAAACCGAAGTTTGTAGGAGCCCCGTCGTAATATTAATATGATGTTTAGACGAGTTTCTGTTGAAGAGTGACGAGTGCTGCCTCAATTAATTGACGCGGAGAAGCACAATTCTCACAAACAACCAGAACATTAATGTTACTCTGAAAGCAAAACAAACTAATTGTACCCGCGTAGTTTCGACTTAAAATAAAGCACTATTTGAACACCACTATTGCGAGTAAGGTAGACTGTGAACTAGCTAATTACCTATGTTCAGTGCCTAGGCAGGTGGTCAGAAAGGGGTTTACCTTGCAAAAGGTCGGGTAGTTCTGAAATTTGTGTTATGTTTAAAGGTTCTCATGAAAATTTTAAAATGTTAATGACTTCCGCTCCCTGTCTCCGAGTCTGCATTTTTTCTGGTAGGTTCAAAATGCTTTGTATTGATATATATAAACTGAGAGATTATTACAAAATGATTTCTAATAATTTTTCAGTCTGAAAAAGGATATCTTGGAAAAAAAACGGAAAATTCTCCTATTTAAAAAAAGTCTACAATTTATTATTGCTGCACCTCTCATCTTACGTTATTATATTGTTACTCGATCCGGAAAATTGTTGAACAACCTCCTTTTTTAGAAGCCGGTTAAAAAGGTAAGTGTAGATTGACTGAGGAGCGTCTACTCTCTAATTTATTCAAGGCGAGGAAGGAATATAATGTAAAATCTATAAACAGTGAATATTTTCCCACACTGTCAGATCAATAGTGGAGACTTCCCTGTCTGCAACTGAATAAATGAAAACCTTTTCTCTTCATGTTTTAACCCCGAGCTTTTAAAAGCCGCACACATCTGAAAAACGACACATAATTCAAACTAAAGCTTTCAGTAGCAGTGAGCGTAGCTCCACAAGACTATGTCCTGATCATTTTGCGTAAACGTTTTATATTAAGTTTATTATGAAAACGTTCGAGACAAAATCTTGAGAAAATTATTATTCAGCCCCCCCTGTTTTCGTTAAAACTTACATTGTCTCGTAATCAGATTATGGCATAACTTTAACGATCTAGAAAACCATCCGCCATATCTTAATTAAGAGGATCCTTAGTGGATGGAACGGGTATCGGTTGGGGCAACCGGGGCAACCACGGGCGGATTCTTACCCCCGCCCCCTCACTGTGGCAAAACTTGTAATGGCATCTAACTTAAACATAAGTTTTTTGATAAGTCAGTGTTTAAACGGTAGGGTGGAGGGGAGGGGAGTTACAGGTTGCCCGGGTGTGAGGGGAGATCTGTAGTGACGGGGGAGCGCGCATATGTCGATGTGATTGTCAATATTTAATATTTTATTTTTTCTGGAACTTTTCAACTTTTTCGATAGTTTAGGGAATGCCATGCGAAATAGTGATGTGATATGATTGTAAATGACTTAAATTCATGATTACATATATTTTTGAAGGGAGGTTTACCTTTATGCCTGCTTATTATCTATTTCGTATGCATGACACGTTGCTAGAATAATATATTTTTTAAAACAAACGTAACTTCGAAAAAGAAATAATTTAATTACATTACTCGGTCCTAAAATTATAGAAAATCCATAAACGCTAGTCTATATTATAACAGTTACGTATTCACCCTTCAAAATTTTTTCCTCGGCTCCTGCAATGAAATAAAAAATCAAACATGATTTTTATAACGTGGTTCTCTAGTGCCTAACAATTTCAACCATACCTACCTATAATCGAGTAAAAATTAAATAAAAAACTTCAAAACGTGCAAATTAAATATGTTATTATCGACATCGGCACGCTCGGTTCCCCCTTCTCTATGAAGCAACAGGGTGCTGGACGCGTGCGCGTATCACCCCCGAAGGAATAAATAGCGCGGCAGGCATATTCGGGCCTCAGATTCAAGTGAAGAGCCAGCGAGTTGGGTCGGAACCCCCAGCTCGCTCCCGCGTTCCTCGGTCGAAGTAATGTGCTTCCCACCTGCATAAGTGAAGTTTTTTGTGAAATGACTGATTAATTTTCTGTGATAATGACTGATTATATTATGACATTGGTGCTTGCTGGCGGTGAATGATTGGCCGTTCTAAAGGTACGTTTTCATTTTTTTATTTGAGTTTCTTTTTTGGTTACCCCCTTGTTTAAATATGTTGGTGTTTTAAAATTGTATAAGGTCATTTCTTTTACAAAAGAAATTACGACTAAGTGTTTGCAAATGTTTATAAAATTCAATAAATTTGACAAACACTAATTGTAAATTGGATTGTATGATTTTACCTTAAGTTCTGATTTTATTGTAAATTCGGATTTTGTTTCAGGAAATTTGTAATTATTTAGCAACAATTTTACCTATGTTCATTTTATTTTGATTTGTGACTGAGTTATTTTTTTTGTTTTTACTGAATGAATTTGCTGGAAAATTTTCAGCGGTCTTGTAACGTGATTCAGGAACAACCAGAATTTTCGATTTTACCATTAATTATCTCAATAAAATAATATTCGTACGATCATTTTATAATTTAAACGTTTTCGGAATATTACTTCCAGAAAAAAATGTAAAACGCGTTCGTGGTATTAAAATAACAATTAAATTCACCCACTTTATTCATCATCTGTCCAGCGTATTCCCAACTATGTTGGAGTCGGCTTCCAGTCAAACCGGATGCAGCCGAATACCAGTATTTTAAAAGGAGCGACTGCCTATCTGACCACAACAACCCAGTTAGCACTGGGTAATATGAATATCACACACTACATTCATCATTAAATAAAATAAAACGAAAAATCTATTAATTTTAATGTCCAAAATTTAAAGTACGATTTTTATCGGCGTCAAAACTGCGCCGGAGAATTTATTTTATGTATTATTTTAATTTATTTAATTTTCTATTCCGTTCAGCAGAAAAATTAAAATGAAAAATTTGCCCACAAAATATTTCCACCGCGATATATTTTTTTAGCTTTAGCATAATAAAATCGTATTAAAATTCAATTAGGTTGATCGCAAACTTTCGAATTAGCAATGCAAATTAGGGAAATGAGATGTTGATACAATTTTAATATGCAAATTAAATAACCAAACAGTACTAATGTATGGGAGGGCGATATTTAAATACTTTGGTATATGTATTATGATATCCAGTAAAATAAATATCTACTTTGTTTGATTTAAATTGTAGATTATAGTGAAATTTATACTTTAGGCACAATTGAATACCAATGTCCTTTAATTTCAAAATAATCCGGACAAAATGGTAAGTCCCTAATAAAACAAGTACTACTAGTAAAATTCCTGATGGAAAAACCCAATAACACTTTGCCTGACCTGGGAATCGAACCCAAGATCTCATGGATGGCAATAGGCTCGCCCCCTATTACATGGGAGTTAAATATAACTGGCGAAATATTTGTGTACTATTAGTTACACATCTGCCTAACCCTTCTGGTATTACAAGCGTGATGTTATGTTATGTTACTAGTAAAATGTTTCATGAAGAAACATATTTCTGGTTTTCTATTTGCAGCATACTAAAAGTTACAACATTCAAAAATAATTCCATCTTGAAAAACCATAAATTACAAATTCACATAGCTAAGAAGAAAGAAAAGAACGTGAATTTTCTAGAAGTCGCTAATTATGCCGCAGAAGAAAATTGAAGAACAGATTAATAATTGTCTGATTTTTGTCTCCGGATTCGTGGGGCAATCTTTCTTAAAATAACATACAAAATATCTTGAAAAATCAAACAATTTTACCAAAAAGAAATAAAGCCTATTATAACGTTTAAAAATATTACTTCTAGACTAAGTAGACATTATTTTACGCGAAAAAAGAAATATAAAACATACAAATAATAATATTTACTCTGAGAAAAAAATTCAACTGTTAAAAATAAATAAATTCAATGAAATTTGCCGAGACTGCAAAATAAACATGTTAGTATGTGAAATATTTAATGTTATTTAGTTAAGACTTGAGAGAAATTAAATTCGGACTAAAATAATGTTGCATCATAGAAATACATTAAGTTACTACCACCACCTTTTCAAAACAACATTTAAAAATGGAAAGGAAAACAGTTTAATTCTGTTGTAACGAAAAAAGAAAATCAATAAATTTTCATAAAATTTAAAAAGTCTGTGGACAGAATTGAAAAAAGTCCAAGTACAGACTTAAATAAAATGTATAAAAATGGCTGCAAAAACTTGGAAGCGGCAGGCTAGGAGACTGGGTACCTATTTCAAAGCCATAGGTGCCATTAGCGTAATGTATGTACCGGGGGTACGTGTGTTGGGCTCTCATTGCTCGATTATAACTTTTTCTGCACCAACGTTCACGTGTATTGAATGTAATCCATGGGCTTTTAATGTTAAAACGTTAAGGTTTCGGAAACGAACCGAATGATATGAAGGAAAACGGTTAATTTTAATTTTCAATCAGAATAGAATTATAGAACCGATTTTAATTTTTTTTAATGTTTTTATACTCAAGTTTTGAAGGAATAAAGGTAGTTAGGAGCAGGTAGTTCGAGGGAAAGAAAATTCTTTACCATGGAAAATCATGACATCAAAGAAAGGTTTTTTTTTTTAAATGTCGTAAAATAGCAACATTTTAGCCATCTTTCACCAACTCGAAAACTAATGGATATTGTTACTTACCTACAAGTCATTTGCAATTTTCACCGATGAGGCATAAATGACTAAGGAGATGTTAAAAAAAAACATAAAATCTAAGCGTAACCGCCTCGTTGCTCTAAAGTTTGCAAGTTTGCTGAGCATGCGGGTTCGATTGCCAGGTCGAACAAACCGTTACTGGGTTTTCTATTAGGAATTTCAATAGTGGCAGAGAATTGGAATTTTTGTCCGTTCATGACAATAGGCTTGCCCCCTATTACATGGGACTTAAACATAACAGGAAAAATGTGGGAGCTGTGTGGGTACACCTTAACCTTAAGCTTCGAGGATTACAGACGTAATGTCATGTTATTTTCCATGTCTTAGAAAAACTAAGGACTATTATTATAATCATAAATGCGCTATCTTTCACCATTTGGACATAAGAAAATCAATGCGCTGTATATAATTTTCAAATTTCACTGATTAAAGACGGTATTGAGAACCTCCTCCTTTTTTTTCGTCGGTTGAAAATGGTTAAGTACTATAAATATCCCAAAAAATAAAGTAGCAAATGTGAGTTTATTTACCCGAATAAACAGGGTTTAATTCTATTATTAATGTTAGGAACCTTTGAAGTTTAAAGCTCGTCGCCCCTCTAGGCCCAAGAGAATAGGGTAACTAAGTAGAGCCGAAGGCTGTATAAGCCTATTGTCATATGGAGTAAGTATCTACACTTGTTTTTTGTAGTTTAGATTATTGGGTGTTTACCTAGGCTGGAACATAAAACACAAAATCCGCAATACATGTTAATACGTAGATAGAAAAAAGGACAAGCACGACTCTTCTATTTTAGCGTAATAAGTACTTTAATTAAGGAGTTCGTGGCTAAATAATAATAGCCGCTCGGGTCAGTCGTCAGGTTAAGCCGCGCTTGCCTGGGTTGGTCCGTGGATGGGTGACCACTCATTACATACCGAGTTTTCTCCGTGCCCCGGAACGCACGTTAAGCCGTTGGTCTCCGCTGTCAATTGTAGTTCTTTGACAGTCGTTACAGGTAGTAAGTGGCCCGAAAGTCTGACTACCAGTCTTACCAAGGGGTATCGTAATACCCAGTACTAACTGGGTTGCGGAGGTCAGATAAGAAGTCGCTCCATGTAAGATACTGGTATTCAGCTGCATCCGGTTAGACTGGAAGCCGACCCCAACGTAGTTGGGAACAGGCTAGGCAGATAATGAAGTACTTTAATTAATATAACATCTTTCTAGAAACCACCTGCTTGTTCGAGGAGGCACGAAGCATATATAACAAATAAAGAGAAAGTAATCAGATATTTTAGTAGAAACGCCTTTCGTAGCTGTTTCTATTCAGATTGTCCGTTGAATAAGAATGAAAAGAGCCCCAAACCTTTTAAGTAGCTACGGGTAATACGTTCAGAATATTCTATGATCTTTTATTTTGATCTATATTCCGCATGCAGTAAGGCACCAAATTCAGTATTCGTACCTTAAACTGCTTAGTAAAAACAGAGCATCAAAACTACCTCGTCGGTCTGGGGGTCGCAGGCGCAACTGCCAGCTGAACATGAGGCTTTGGGTTCGATTCCCAGGCACGACCTGTAAAAGTAATAGTGGATTTTACGTAGTACCCCGGAGTTTTAATATGTGCCCGGGTGATAGCTATATGTCTATTTATTACATGGGACTTAAACACAACTGGCGAAATGTTTGTGTACTATGGTAGAACTCTGCCTATCCCTTTGTGAAAATACAGGCGTGGTGTTATATTTTATATAGCAGTAAACCAAAACACATCGTTACTTATAAAACGACTCTAACACTTTAACGCTATTTATTTATTTAATTATGGCACTCCAACGACTTATTCACTACATACATTTTTGGGGTACTGTAACGATTAAACATAAAATCTAGATTGAATTTGTCAATAACAAGTGTGCACAGCACTTACATATTTCAAGTTTTTTTTTTATTATATTATAGGCAAAAAAAAATACAGTGATACATTGCCTATTCACAAGAAATAAGGCAATGTATCACCAAAAACGCTTGTACTAAGTGCATGGCAGTGTCTCCGCCTCCCTA
This sequence comes from Standfussiana lucernea, assembly GCA_964057025.1. NCBI lineage: Eukaryota > Metazoa > Arthropoda > Insecta > Lepidoptera > Noctuidae > Standfussiana > Standfussiana lucernea. The sequence continues at coordinate 9,316,804 of OZ059784.1, forward strand.
ACTTCGCCCGACTAAGTTTTGAGGCTGCAAACCTATGGCCTCGTCGAATACGAACAGTCTTATTAAGTTTCGTACCTATATCATGCCTTCCGCATCTGTGTAGCCACTCAATACGCTCAACTAAGCCAGTTATAACAAACACTATTAAGTTCTCCACTAATAAGTTTCATAATATATTAGGCACTGAATGGTGTTGCCAACTTATAAAACAAACATGCAAATAAACAGCCATTCATTGTCTACAATTAAGAATGTTTAATTAAAACATAAAGTTTAACAGCAGATTTTTTAATCAAATTACAACTCATTTCTCATTAAAATATATAAATTCTTTTTATTCCAATTCTCAAACTTCACTTAAATAACCAAAGAGGAACATTCACGCCGCAAAGTAAAATTTCATTTTCATAAATTTTAATCTCGATAAATTATTTTCAAGTGGACGAAAGAACAAGAGGCTTTCACCCGAACAGTCTGAGAAAGGTAAAGGAATTAATCTAATGTCAAGCGTTCCAAATACAATAGGGGTGAAAAAACTTTTTCATTTTTTACACCGGACCCCTGGCTAGCGAGAATATTAGTTGGGGGTATTATTCAACGAATATTACCTTGTTATTGGCACAACCAATCGAATCAACTGTTTGTTTGAAACACGGAGCAAAGAAACGGTGTTTGCGTTACAGCCCGTTCACACCGATGTACGTTCACATTGCACACGGAATCGTGATTTATCACGATCTGGCAAAAAAAAAAAACTTTTTTTTTGTGGCAGCCATTTTGTTATTTTTTTTTGTTAAAAAAAATGTTTATTTGTCCCAAAAGCAGTACATGGATTATATATGAGAATTGGTGTTCACATTAGTTCCGTGATTTTTCGAGAGCGAGCGAGTCAAAAAAAACGAATTGTCGTCGTGTGAACCGGCTGTTGCTAGCTGTTTTTTTTTTCAATTTAGACAATATAATTTTCATAGAATCGCAGCAATCATAATCTATTGTTATATCTGAGCTTTCAAAAAACAAATTTACCTTGGGCAGGTTGTAGAATCCAAAAAAAAAAACGGAACCGAACTAGAATTCCTGATAGGTGCGACAGAAAAGGAAAGAATAATCCTGAATTTTCCAGTACGGAACATCACGCAATAAGGGCCGATGATCCGGGCTCAGTTTGGTGGTCAATCACGACCTTTATTAAGGTTCCTCTTTGTTACCCGTAAACCACTTATTCGGATCAAGCGACAATCATTGGGTTTATTCGAGAATTAGTTTTATGTGAATGCGTAAGGGATCCCGCAGTTTTACATAGACATCAAAGGATGTTTTGTTTACAAGAAATCCTTTGATAAAGAATACGGCACAGAATAATAACAAGTAATAGGTACAAGCAGCGCTAAACCAATCAGAATCAACGCCCTCCTTACACATTTCAGCTAAGAGAACATTTTCTACCTAATTAAAGCAGGAAATGCGAAAAGTTAAGCAGTTATCCATTTTTCTCCAGTGGCGTATTCCGAACCCCCGCCACACCGAGGCCAGTGCGACGAAATGTGAAATTTCAATTCCACAGCAAGATTTTTATTAAAGTATCGAAGCTTGGGAACCGTTCGAATATAGTTTGGAAACAAATAAACGACTTTCCCACTCTTTTTTTCCTTTTTTATACATAAAAGCGGTGAGTTGATTTATCGTCGAGCTCGGAGCGACCGCTGCGTCCTGTCTCGAATCTTGATCGACGAAGCATTTCAATTTATTTTATGAGTCGACGCCTTCAGGAGGGTCTGTTCTTACTAAAATACCCCTAATTCGGTCACTCTGACATTTATCCAATGAAAACAATTTACTGCGCTTTCGATATGAAAGAGCGGAAAATCTCTAGCTTTCCTTTAACTCTTTGACTAGCTCAACTCGTTATCATTCCACTAGTAATGGTCTTGCCTCCGATCTTTTCATAACTTGATGTTTTAATGATTATCTTTTGCATTTGCCCTACTTTCTAAATCAGATTACAATTGCGCAATGCAATCATTACACTCATACCCAGTATATTGAATGTGTGGAACACATTTAATTTTACATGAGATTTTATCTGTTTACGAGTAAAACTGCGCTATTCAACTGGGCGAAACGAATTCGTATTAAGTTTTTGTGAGACAATCAAATATCAGTTTTAACAGAACGGGAACTGACTACGGGTGGTAAAAAACAACGCATTCTGGCACACCACACGTCCGCAAAAAGTTCTTGAAAGTGCATCGAATGGTTCGACAGTTGCACAATCAATGCGCAATCAACACAAAACGATTTTATACTGCGACTTTTACAATGTTCGGCTCAATATTTTATTTTCTTGTGCGGTTTTGATCTTTCACTTATTTTAAAAACAGATATATCAAATTGGAGGATCATTCTATAATCTTTCATTTCATTATCTATCAACCGACACACTGACTTTACACTAGATTACTTCTTACCTACTTTAGCTCCAGCTAATCTACTAACAATAAAACTTATAATACCTTACTATTAGCAATAAATTACCTACGTAACTCATAAATGAAATATGTCAATGCCTCTAAGATCGATAGCCATACAAGAGCATTGTTTATTACTTGAACGCCTTTAACATCATAGAGAGCTCGTCATCTTGTTAATTTCTAGCACTCAAGTGATCGAAGCTGATCAAGTAGGCGTCTTCACAAGTCAATCGTAATGAAACAAATTAAGTAGCTTGCAATACATCACCATCTGCCAAAAATGTACATTGAGTGCTTTCCGAGGCACGGAGGAAACTCGGTATGTAATGGGTGGTCACCCATCCACGGACCAACCCAGGCAAGCGCGGCTTAGCCTGACGATTATTATTTAGCCACGAGCTCCTCTGGGAACTTGCAATACACTAACTTTATTATTCAAAGAATGACCAGATATAATGCAGTTTTACATTTTAAAACGTTAAACGTTTTAACGAAGTTTATAGTGGTTAGATTTTCACGAGACTTTTTATTGAGATCCTAAAGGTGTGGAGATGAAAGATAAAAAAAAACCAGTTCGCGACTTTTTTTAATATCCTTTGTGTTTTTCTTGCGTTACACTTATACGCCAAAGCATGAATTCAAGTTATTAGAATTAATGTTAGTGTCAAAACGCGAATTCGGTCTGTTTATTTTTTCATTGTTGTCGTTGAAATGCATATTAAAGTTTATTTCGCAAGCGGCAAAAAATAAGGGTTGTTTTAAGTGTATAATCGATAGTTTTCCAGGACTCTTGTCCTAGGTCGAACTGTAATCGGTCGAGTTTAACTTCTCCAACTATTGAATACAGCTTGAAGTTCTATCGCTCTTATTCAGTTTAAAGGAATGGGCTGCGAAGTGAGCGAGGAAACCAGTAGTAGTTTTTTTTTACGGTTTTTTTGCTGTCAGCCGTGAAAAGGTTATTGCTTCATATTTAAACATGCTATTTTTATGTAGTTTTTGTCGTGAAAGCAAAGAAAGATAAGCAATTCAAGTATCTAGATCTTGCTCGAGGAGGATCTTGCTTGTCGCGAGGTTGTCGATATGTGGGACGTGAGTACAGCAGTCATTGTGCCGATAGTCGTGTCGGACAATTTTTTAATAGCCAAGAGACTCGACCAATATCTAAGGAGGATCTCGCTAGGCAGCTGTATCAAGGGCTTGATTCAGAAAGCGGTACTCCTGGACACGGCTCGTATTGTTAGGAGGTTTTTTTGTAAAAAGCATTTAAAAATGTAAAAGATAAGAAGAAAAAAATGAAGAAAGGAAAAAATAGGTATAAAAGTAAGTACCTACAACTACTTATAATATACGTCGACGACAATAATTGGACACTTATCCGTCAAAGTACTTCTCCACATCGCTGTCATCCGAGAACGTGACCAGAAGACTGGCAGCATTGCCACGTTGAATGGCAATGCCAATTCTCTGGTTATGTTGATAACAACTGTAGGCAAGCGTGCTCCATCCTAGGCCGCTACATCGCTTCACATCAAGCGAGTTGCAGCCAAACGCTATTTAGTGTAAAAAAACTGGAAGTGAAGTTGTGTCTACAACAAAGAATTACAGTGACATAAAAATGGTAAACAAAAATTATTAAGAAAGAAAGAAAAAGTATTTATTAGTCTCGCATTGGACAAAACAAAATGGTAACTTGACAATAAAACAAGATTTAAAAAAAGTAAACTTAAGAACACATAGTATAATAATAAATAAACAAACAATCACAAACACAACAAATAGTGTAATAGCTATAGTTGGTGAGGTTTAATTTTACATGTAGAAAATCTATGGACCAAAATAACTTATTTTGGCACAATTTATAGATAGCAAACAGTAAAAGTCCAAAATAACTGCCAATTTCTTAACTTTAACCCAAAATAGATAGTACCTGAACAGTCAATTTAATCATTTTAGAGTTTTTATTAGTCAAAGTCCTTTACAGGTCTGACGTCAAATAAGTTTTCAATTTGGTGTTATCAAAGAACTTATGGAAAAAAACTCGTTTACTGTAAATATGTATAAGTAACAAGGCCAGTCATTTTAATGGAACGAGTATAATTGTATGGTATGGTATAACGGGCTGGTGTCCGCAAGTCCACGTTCAAAGCGCGTATTTTGCGTGCGGAACTAGTATAATACAATAATAAGAGCCAATATTCAACTAAGCCTAAAATACTGGTATTCAGCTGAATCTGGTAAGTCCAATCCATCCAATAAAGTTGGGAAAAGGCTAGGCAGAAGATGATCAAAATAAACCTATAATTAAAATAACATAATATCACGCCTTGTAATCCCCGAAGGGTAAGGCAGAGGTGTACCCAACAGGCACACCCACATTTTGGCAGTTATGTTTAATTCCCATGTAATAGGGGGCGATCCATATGAAAAATTCCTGATGGAAAAACCCAATAAAATTTCTCCCGACCCGGGAATCGAACCCAGGAACCCATATTCAGCAGTCCAATGAACAATAAAAAATGTACCATTCTATAATTTATCGTTGTTACAGAGGAAAATCGTATCTCATACCAAAAAAGAAATATAGACTAACATACCAATAGTATAAAGGTTTTTGAGAATGAATTCTGAGACAACACACTTCATAGCCCCACATTCTGAGATAGCAAATGTTTAACGATTTTAGAATAGTTCGCGGACGTCAAGAGGAGTGATGAAGTAAACCAGCCAGTTAATGTTCACTTTGTGTTCAGTACAACGTACGCAGACTACCCTATTTAAAGTTAGCCACTAAAAGGTTCTAAATGTTTTTTGTTCACTTTTTGAGAAGAAAAACTTGTATGGAAAAGGTTTACAAGGATCATATATTTTCTTTTCCAAAGTTAGGTTTTGTTTTTGTGTAGTTTCATCCCATACATTGCGTCACAAACTGACAAAGCAAAGAAAAAACTCGGCGCTGTTTGAATGTTACTAACGGGAAAAGTAAACATAGGCCTACGGGCGTGCTACGCTCTCGTAGACGCAGCATTACATCGTAGCTCGTAGCACACCTCGTAGCATACATACGTTAAAAGACTGGTGCAAACTGTACTGTTGCCGGTCACAGCAATGTAAACAAGTTAGCGCTTTTGAAAAGCCGCACGAATTTTGAAACGGCGCTCTGGCGGAATTCCGCCGGTGCCTGGGTCGCGCTACGCGCCAACCGAAAAGGTAAATGGGTCATAAAGGCGTATCAATATTGACCGCGCGACTCCCATCCAGCGTACATCATGCCCGTTATATTGGCCATATCTCACGTTATGCCGAGAAGCCATTTTTTCGCTACTAATTTATGTACGTGGCGCTGTTTTTTTTTTTTTAAGCGTGTCCCTTTTTCGAGTTTCGATATTGGGATCGAGGTAAACGCGCTGCGGTTACCGGAATAATGCGAGAGTTGACCAGATAAATCGACTGAATTGAAATCATGGGGCACCGTTACATAAAGGCTGTCATTTAAAGTGCTGTTAACGGTATTTGTGAATCGGAAAAGTGGACCGGATATAGTGCCAAGTCGTCGGTCACTAGTCGGTAACCTGGAAAGTTCTATTATTAATCGGGTCGCAGTTTGCCTAACCTATCATGGTTGCTGCGAATGTAAAATAAAAGACTCAATACTGTGCCGACGCTTATAATGTCAGTTGTTCTTGATAGTCTTCCAGTTCAATCTACAATACAAAGTACGTTGAGTCAAGAGTTAAGTAGACCGCCAACATCCAACACTTGTACCGGTAAGCCGAGAAGTTAACTGGAACTAAAAGCTGTCTACCTTTTGTGGTGATTTAGTGTGGCTAAGAGCTCGGAAAGCTATAGTTTTGAAGGATGTTAATGCGAATTTATTTTAAGTTTAATGAAAAAAAAACAGTGTGCATTGAAGACTTTGATTAGAAATTGGAGAGTTTGAGAGTACCCTCGCAAATATAAAATCTTTTTTCAATATCTTGGGTAGTCGCTCGCAACAAAATAATGTAATGAAATAATTTGTTGCAGTGGCAAGAACATTAAAGTAATTTTAACCATGTTGTAACAAAAAATACCCGTAGGTACCTTCCTAATCGCTAAATAAAAATCACTATAAAACAACTGTTCTTTTTTTGCCAAAAAAATATCTCTATTAGGAATTCCCGCCATGCTGATTAAATTCCACCCAAGGGAACAAGCTAATTACTATTTCCGTAAACAGTTTTATTGAAAAAGCTTTTGTTGTAATCCGTGTTTCGCAACCCTTTTTAATTAGGCAGTGATATATAATTAGAAGAATGTTAACAAAGAGATAATCAGGGTGCTTTTCCGAGCATCTAATTTCAATGAAACGTTACGTTTATGCCAGGCTACCATGGCAACGGAAGTACAGTCCTTTCACAGTTAAGTACCCCTGACTTTGCATTTTTGTCAAATTACAGTGATCTTTATAAATGTAGAAATAAAGTTACTGGAGGGGTTGCTATCACCGACGAGACGATCAAAACCAAAGTGATCTTTATTTTTGTTACAATAAGGTAACTATTGAATTGCCGGCGTGAGAGGTAAAATAATTTTGAAAGGACTGTTAGTCTGGAAGGGTAAGATTTTCTGTCTATTGAATATAGGGCATGAAATTATTGCTTGAGGGCGTGGCAAGTGAAGGTGAAAACTTTTGTCAATACTTTAGACGGATCAATAATTTTAAAGAGACACTTTGTTCGTTTATTATCTTTATTACATTTAACTTAAGCAGGCCAATTTGTCACTTAGAACCCCTAATGATAAAGATATAAAACTTTTAGGTTACTGTTATTTCCTAACAACTCGAAAACGCCATACGTACTGGATATACAAAAATCCAAAACGGAACCACTAGTACTAAAAATACTACCCTTAACTACTTAGTCGATTAACACAAAATCTTCGCATATAAACTTGTTCTAGTTTAAATTAAAAATATCTAGCCTCGTATAGCCAAATAAACTCCTTTAAATTACGGTTAAAACTGATAGCGAACATAAAATTCGCACGAAGAGTTGTTTTAGGCCCTACTTTACATAATCATACGGATATAAAACACTTTTGGGTTATCATGCATAAGCTACACGTGCGCCTTCATATATTAAAGTGTGATAAAAAATGAATATATCGTTTTCCTTTCTCCTGTATGCCAGAACAATGCCTTAGTAGTCTTTTCAGGCACTTTAGCGTCCATATCTGCTTAACATTATTAGTCACAAATATATGTATGTATATTGTCGTTCCATAAATGGTAAAAGCATTCAAACTATCGAAAACGCTTTAATAACAGGAAAACTTTTGTCGGAATGGATGCCATATGCAACAATGGGCTGGATTAAAAAAACCTAGTGTCCTTGTATCCGAGTGGTGAAATTGCTTTCCCATCGCAGCGTTGTGTGCCACAATCAGCCACAATAAACCCTTCGCCTATAGACTCTACACTTTATGCACAAAATGACTGTCCACTGTGCTGGCTATTATCATTAGTCATCCAAGCGAATCATCAGGTAAAATTTCAAATGGAAAAAAAAATACATTCTTCCTAATCGTGGATTATTTGACTCGTATTTTAAATAAAAAATCGAGTATCTTTTAATTCGTTGTGTGTATTTGTTCGGGAGGGTTGTCATTACTTTTATTTATTTACACTTAGCGGGGCGTTTGTAAAGATTATCCTTAGAAATAAACAATTGCGAAGGAGTGGGGGTAGCAGGACCACGTCGCGGTCGACTGCGGCCCTCTGATAACGGCGGTACGTGAGCCCGAATATGTTAGCGATACACATACTCTTCGTTGATCTAGGCGATTATTCCATGCAACTATTGTTTCTTTTTTAAATTGTACAATTTACATTTAAGGCGGCATATTGCTGAGTTTGTTTAAGATTAACATTTCGTTGTGTTTTGTGTGTTGAAACGAATGTTGAGTAAAACTTTAAATAATAATTGTTAAAAAAAGACTTCACGTAAAAATAGAAGTTAGTTTCAAAATCTTGAAAATATTTGGAATTTGTTCTCACCGTCTATTGATATATTAGGTAATACCTAAACGCTGAAAAAAAAAACACAAAACATTTTGGCTTGGTGCTTGATCTATACCAGTATTTCAATCACAACATGTCTGCTTCATCGGTATGCAGACAGTTTAAAATTCATACACATTGCATTCGAAACGATTCAATTCAATGCACTATTTTTCATTTAGTATCGACTCACTGCAGCGTGGGGTTGAGCCAGGATGAATGGCGTCCTAATTAGCAGTAAACGAATAACGCGCTTTTGGACCTGACCTAGCATAAATATTATTTGATCATGTTTATTATGTCAGGGTAGATTTGCCGACACTCATTGCTCTGAGTAAAACGACTCGTGCGGCCTTAAACTGGCATCCTTCATAATGCTTTGTTACTCAAATTTAATCATGTTTCATTTTCAAGATCAAATTGAATTCAAAAAAAAATTCAAGAACGGAATTCGTCAGTAATATTTTAAAATCCAATCCATCTCTCTGATAGTTGAGGGATGAACTTTGAGTATCAATCGTAGTCCCCCCCTAAAGTCAGGTGCGCCCCGAATTAAATTTTCCAGTCGTCTGTAAAAAAATCAGCGAGCAAAAGATTTACGCTCCGGTGAGAGTGCTAGATGTAATGGCGGTGCATTTTTTGACTGTAGCTAAGATAAAAGTACTGCATCGTCAAACGTGAGCGAGTGCCGAGTCAACTTTTTACAGGCAAACGTTCTTTTGATCGCTCCTCACCAATAATGCTACATTAAAATTGCAAAATGGACGTCTTTGTTGCCGTTTACGAGTCTTTTTCAAAAGAGCGCGGTATTTGTATCAAGTTGATGATTGCGGAATCCCATTTTCTGCTTCACTTGATTTTGTTACGAGTAAGAAATTTAGAAATGAGGCAGAAAATCATTTATTTTATCAATTTGAATATAACTCAGATAAAATAAAATATCCCATTGATTTGTATTAATAACTCAAAACTATTTTCAAGTTAAACCTAGAGTTTCTTTGTTAATATAAATGGCTACAAGTAAGAACGCCGAAATGCATTTTAGAGAGAAATAGGAGGAGAGTGATGCTCGTAATATTTTTAGTTTGCGGAAAGAACCAGACAGTGATGTGTTGGCTCATTTGTTAGGGTTCCGAGTAATCGAATAGAAGACATGAATGCTTGCTAATTGAACTAGGTAAGACTGTTTCTCGAAGTAGTTTGTCAAGACAGTAAATTGTTAAGGATATATATGTACATATATTATAATACACCGGCCTGCAAAACTAAGTATCACACTTTTAAAATTGCAATTACTTTTTAAGTACACAAGATATACTTTCGAAACAAAATAATTCAAAAAAGACTTTAATTTTGTACATAAACACTTCATAGTCGGTTACCTTCTTTTAAGAAATGGCTGAAAAAAACTTAAAAACAAAAATAATCCTTTTCGAATGAGAGGTTTTCTTTTTGGGTATTAAAAAAAAAACATAGTTTCCAAGAACTCTGTAGATGGCGTTGAACTGACTACGTTACTAGGTGCCAAAGCCAAAACGCTTGGGAAAAAAACATTGCGTCACGACACAATATACGCTCGTTGACTGACACTTTCGTTTAAAAATTAAAATTACATCCAAGTGAAATGATGTGACGTTCCGTTCCTTGCAGTAACTTACCAAGTTCAGCGCCATCTATCCAGCGACTAGGGAAGAGTTTAAAAAGAAAATCCCTTATTACAATTTTACCATTCATTTGTTAATTCTATTTTTGTTTTCAATTTTTTTCTTTATCGATAATTTTTGTTACAAAAGCTAAGTTAGACAACAGCACATAAAACTTATTTAACTTGCCTTTTTCATCTGAAGAATGATCATGACCTTTCTGGAACTAGGCATCAATATGCGTCGTACTGCAAGAACAGTGGGTGTGACGTTACGAACGGTCCAGAAGGTGAAACGAAGGCACGAAGAGACTGGAAACCATTTGAGGAGACCTGGTATTGGCAGACCTAGGTGTACTAGTGCCCGAGAATACCGTTATATTGTTTCCACTGTGTTGAGAAATCGCCACCTAAATGCAGTTGAAGTCCAGCAACAGCTTCTTCAGACCCGAAGGGACTACATTAGTGACCCTACAGTGAGAAGAAGACTGGCTGAAGCAAACCTGAAGACAAGTGGCCCCAAACTCGAGAGAGAGCATCGAGTAGCGAGACTGCGATACGCCCGTAAACACATTCAGCGGTATCAAGAAGAATGGTCAAGAATTTTGTTTACAGATGAGTCTCGATTCTCACTTTACACTTCTGATGGAAGGCGAAGTGTCTACAGGCGACCTGGTGAGCGATACCTTCAAGCCTGCTTCTCAAAAAGAGGCCAGTACGGTGGAGGCAGTGTACATGTATGGGCTGGCATATCTTCAGAAGGTCGCACAGAGTTATTGGCCATAGAAAATGGAGCTCTGACTGGGGAAAGATATGCCCAGGAGATTCTCAATGAGTATGCGTATTTAGTAAATATGGGTGATGAATCGATGCTGATGCATAATAATGCCCGGCCACACACGGCTCGGGTCGTGCAAGAGTATATTCAGGAGGTTGGTATCAGCGTGATGGCTTGGCCATCAAGAAGTCCTGATCTCAACCCGATTGAGCACGCCTGGGATGAGCTAGGGAGGCTAGTCAGAAGCCGCAGACCACCACCTCACTCACACCTCACCTCACTCACTCTCAGGGCACTAAAACAGGCCCTGATAGAAGAATGGGAGAATATTTCCCAACATCAGCTTCGAAACCTCGCTTTCAGTATGCCAAATCGACTCGAAACTGTAAGCAGAGCCCAGGGAGGCAATACCAGTTATTAAAAAATAAATAACATGTAAAACATACTTGTAAATGTTAATTGAGTTTTATGCCACTAAGCTAAAAATGGCAATTTTTATTGTTTTATCTTTTTTAGACTTAAAAATGTTACTTATGTATAATTTACTATAGTTTCAAAGAAAGCTGATAATAATTGCTATAAAAGGTTTTTTTTATTTTAAATCTCAAACATCTATAGTTTACAAAAAAATAGAAATTTTAAAAGTGTAGTACTTATTTTAGCAGGCCAGTGTATTCAGGGTCAATTAGTTAGTAGAACTTCACAGATGTAACAGGAAGTGTCCATTTCAGAACATGATATGAAACGAAACAATAAGATTTAAAACACTCATAAATTCTAATAGTTTTTGTGTCTCGAAACTATGTATACTTTACTACTTCAAAACTATGATTATTTAGTCATAATTAATCAGTATTTTGACATTGGTTTACTGTTTCAAATCAAAACATACGTGTGGGTCGTTTCATGACTTGTATCTAAATATTAGAATTAACCTTATATAGTTCCAATAGTATATTATTACATTACATTATCACGTTGCTAGTCGGTAAATCCGGTACTGTGGTCACACCTTTTAGACAACATTTCCGTACGTCCATTAAAGGATTTGGGGGATTAAGCGAGTTTCCAAGCGTGCGTTACGTTTTTGCACTTATACGTATTACGATTTCGGATTAATAACGGTACTGCTTCTGCAGATGGCTGCTTGTTGGGATTTTGTGCCGTTACTAATTAGTATCGGTAAACTGTGGTATATAATGTGGTGTAGTAATAGGAAGATACATAATTATGATGGTTAATAAACCTAGCTGTAGGTACGTTACTAATAAGTGAAGCATTGTAGTTATTGCATTATTATTATGTTGTATTATCACATACAAATATTTAAGTAGGTAGTTTTGATAAAGTACACCACGCGCCGGAAATTGTTGGTAATCTTTTTCACCAACTATGCTCGTTCATCCAATGATTGGCTTTTAGTGAACGCCTATTGTACTGCCCTAAATATTGGTGTACAATAAAGATTCCTTTACTTATCCATCTACTTTATAAATCATGTTAGTGAAAAAGGCACTTACATATCTGAAAATACATAAATGTAAAGCACAAGCTTGAAACACTTTCTAATTTAAAAAGATAACTTCCCAACATTATCACCAGCCTTCTTTGCATTTTTGCGAAAACGAAATTATTATTATTAAAAAATTCTCCGTCAAATAAAGGAGGAATTGTTTGATAACAACCCCACATTGAGATTATAAGGATTAAATTGAAAACGTAGCAAGGAAAATATGCAGACTCACGCGCGGAGCTCGCCTTATCGTAACCTCATTGGCAATCTCGAACGAAAAGAATGTACACTGAATATTGTTCCGCACAAAAAAAACTTAAGATTTCTTCGGTTAAATTCACTGGCAACAAGAAGAATGCTTACCATATAATTTTTACACAAACAAAGATAAAGTATGACAAATAGATTCCTATTCGATACGATAATAATATGAAAGTCTATTAGATATAGATGGACAAGTGTTGATGAGGGCATTCCGCGGCGGATATGGATAGTTGCTCACAGTTTCTAAATCCTTTTAAGAAAAGTCATTTCAAAACTCAGAAATTTTACTTCACAAACAAAACCAACTTCAAATTTTATATGCGTTTCAGCTCAGATATGTGAAAATAACTGTATAATAAGTTGAAAGAAAACTCTTTGTTCGTCGTCTCCACGTAAGTTACGTCCAAACTTTTTCTTGTATTACTTTTAGTACACGAACTTGTTCAAATATGCCAAGTCGAATAAATGTAAGAGCTGATGTGCCGTAATGTTCGGTTTTTCAAATTACGTTACTGAGGCAGGCGTAGTTGGCGTCCAAGTACATTGTGAATCGATTTGGAGCATGCGGGGCAGACAAAGGACGGCCAACGCTGCATTACGATAATGCATTTTGGAATACCGAAATTCCGCGGCCATAGCAAAACCAAGCGATCACTGAAACGATAGTACTTCTATCACAACAATTATCTACACGAGTTGCTGGCACAGCAGCACAGCGAGTGACATGACTCGTAGCTGGGTGTCTCCGACGACAGCTTCTTGGCAAACAAGTAAACATGCAATTTGAGCTGTTTTTTATAAAAATAAACACACATTTAAAAATACTCGTTAAACATTTTGGTTTGCTTGAGGTATATGTGTATTGTAGCACACAACATTAAAGAGATACTCTAAAGAGAGTAAAGAGAGATAGATAAGGGTCGATTTGAAGCCAGAAGGCACATTTTATCTCACCGCATCACTTCTAAAGATCCATTTTACTTTAGCTTTGATCTCTGAAAGCACCCCTATATGGTACGACTATCACTCCCTTTCAAATGTCATCTACAAAACACTTTTATATGGGTAGGTAGATTTAATTAATTAGAAAAACAGACGGGCTTGAACAAAAAAAGAACTTACTGTTATTATGAAAGTTTTCAAAAGGGATTTTGTTGTGCTTTTTGTGGAAAAAGTATTAACTGTTCTGATATTAAAATAGTTTTGCTTTGGTATTTACTGATACTACCATCAACAAAGTTTCATTTAATATTCTCATCTATACGATGAAATGTTTTAACTCTGTATTGACCTACATAAGCCCTTACACACTTAATCGTTAAAGGCATAAATAAACGGCAAGAGTAAGTTCAAAACAGTTTTACATGTAGGTAAGGGAAATTCCACAAGTGGGTACAATTACAAATGAATAAATCTCGGAGCCGGTGATAAATCCGTAGAGCCCAGCTTCCCAGTTTTATCTGCGTTATCGGGGACGTGCGATCTCCGTACCCTCCACATAGTAAATGTGGTGTGTCAGCCACTCCTTTTAAATTATACATGCCATTTTAAGTAACCAGGCGTGGGATCAGGATGCAGAACCTTCAATTCCGTTTATCTACATGATTTCACATTGATATCCGTTCGGGTAAATTGATTGAATAATATTTTCAACGTGCACATTTTGTACGTTAACCCTTCAATGTTCAGGTTGCATGCTGATCGATGTGTTGCGTTTGAAGCGCGTAATGAGGGCAAGGTATTCCAAAAAATTTGAGCATTCGGCCGAGTTCTTTGAACATTATTCAATGGAAATAATTAATATTTGAGATTTTTTCATATACCTTACAATAAAGTAGCCAAAAGTTTGATATTGAGATTCATAAAGTAAATTAACATGATGATGATGAGCTGAATCTCATTGAAATGAGGTGCTCGTGCCTAAATAATAACAGCCGCTCGGGTCGATAGTCAGGTTAAGCCGTGCTTGCCTGGGTTGGTCCGTGTATTGGTGACCACCCATTACATACCGAGTTTCCTCCGTACCTCGGAAAGCACGTTAAACCGTTGGTCCCGGCTGTCATTTGTAGATTGACGATACGATTTGACAGTCGTAACAGGTAGTCAGTGGCCCGAAAGTCTGACAACGAGTCTTACCAAGGGGTATCGTATTACCCAGTACGAACTGGGTTGTGGCGGAAGATAGGCAGTCGCTCCATGTAAAATACTGGTATTCAGCTGCATCCGGTTAGACTGGAAGCCGACCCCAACATAGTTGGGAACAGGCTAGGCAGATGATGATGAAAGTATGTTGCCACATCCACACAGAAAGTCGTATAATCGTGAACGATCAAAGTACAACGTTACAATAAAGATGGGAAACATTAACCCACGAAAGCGAAATTCAATATCAACATAACAGAACATCGGATGACAGATGATCTCGAAATAGCGAACAAAACAACATCGAGGAATAACGGAAAACCAATATGTCGCAACAAAATGAAGAAATGACAGAGGTAGGAAACGATGCGCAAAATTTTATTACGATTCTAAGGAACAGCAACGTCATACAAACTGAGAACAGATCGTGCCGACATTGTATCGAGCTCAATAACTACATATCACAAAGGAGTCACTGCATCGCCCCGCATTTTATAGCGGAACTGGATCGATCAACTGCATATTGCGACTTCCAGTTTGCCCGACACAATAGTTCTACATTAAAATTGCGCGCTGAAAGGTCTATTCACGCGAATCGCACACAGCCCAAATACGCGGAACGCGACACGCTACAATGTACAGGTGCGGTTCGGGGAACATTTTATATTAGCCGAACGCCGGCTCGCCCTCGGTTCACCCCTTATTACCATTGGGAATACTAATGAAAACAAACACATGCGTATTTTCAGCTGCGCTTTACATATTTTAACACACGCTGTCTAAATTAAAAAAAAACTACGCGGTTCCCAAATTGGAAAACTTTCGAGAGTAACTGGATCCACGAGGATATTACTCCGGGTAACCTTTGTGGGAGTCAATAGTGCCTTCCACAAAAGTTACAACATGCTTGGAACTACACCTAAATTACACAAACTCAAGTGAGGGCTAATGAAGACATCATTTTCCACTCACAGAAAAACGATGATGCGAAGAAAGTTTTCTACTTAACGAGCGGTGAAGTTTTTAATTTAGTCCTAATGGAGGAAATTTATCAAAAGAGGCATCAAACCATTTGCGAATTCGCAACGGCACTGTAGCTTGCAAATGACCGATATTATTCGAGACATTAAAAAAACCTTTTACAAATACAGCGTGTTCGGAATATTACAGCATTTGGAATAACTATTGAGAAGCATGACAGCATTAGGTTTTCATTTATTTTAATAATTTTCGCAGGAGTACTCGACTAAAATAAATAATATCATAATTATTACGGATGGCATTGCTATTTAAAAAAGCTTATCTAAATTGGAATATTTACAGAACTGAAAGTTTAAACGAGTTGGTATCTCGAGTAATCTATAAAAGTTGTCTAAACTACGACACTTTCAGCTACTTTCTTATACTTAGACATTACTTAGGCGCTGGTTTTTTTAGATGGGCAAAGTGTCCTTCATCTAGAACCCGCGAAATCAAAGTTAAGGATAAACAGACACATCTGGCTTATCTTTTTTACATATTATTTTAAATGCGGTGTAATAATTATAATTTTTGAATAAGCTATTCTTAATTAGCAAATACAAAGTATTGCAGAGGATGAAGGAGTGTCATTTAAATGTGACGACAAAATTTATCGAGGGCATACCTATATATTCTGATATCGAAAAAAAAATGATAATTTGAATTTTAACTTGAAAAGTTGAAAAACTCATAAGTAACTAGTTTATTTAAAACTGAGACTTTTAATCATGTTTATTGACATTTTTGCAACTTTAAAGTTAACTGTTAATTCATAAAGTACGTCCTCTAAATGAAAAATAAACATTTAAAACATCGTACTTAGTGCTTGTAAGTTCCATGCTCGAAACTTAGACGTTATCAAGCATTGAGCTGTGACGTGTATAATGAAAATAGAATAGCCACTGTGCATTGAAGCCATAAACGATAAGCGACGGCTCACTTCTCTACGACGCGTGCCAATGGTGCCTCGAATAACGTCAGTTAGCTGAACATTGACGGACAAATACACAGAATCCTCTCGACACAACAGAGGATCCATTAAACTGATCTATACTAATATTATAACAAGGTAAAATTTGTACAAACAATGTTTGTATGTAGGGGGTAATCTTCGGAACTACTGATTGGATTCCGAAAATTCTTTTAGTAACGGGAAGTAATATTAGCCATGGGAACGTTTTAAAGGAATGTTATAGGCTTTAAAACGTTTCCATGGCTTAATTTCCGTACACAACGGGAGTAAAGCCGCGAGCAAAAGCTAGTTTGCAATAAATTGATCGTTAGTTCGCAAAGGAATTCTCTTTATTACACTGTGCGCAAACGCCAGATTGACATCAAAATACTTAATTTTTAACTTGGCCTTTGGGGATCTTTCTTTGACGCAACATAAGTACACTTCTATGTATCTCCCATCGGTCAATAAAAGATATACTTTTCTAAAATAGAAAAAAAATACCTAAGCAAACCAGTCATATTCCAGAATTCAATTTTAGAATAGATTCTGTAAAATCTCACTACAGACTCGCATTGTGTCATACTTTTACTACCTTGAAATGTACTATAAGTCATAAAACATCACTGGCCTTTTTCACCTATTTTCGTTCGACCTGACACGGTATCCATAACCAGATTTAGAGATTCGGAATCGCATTCGACATGATTTTTCCATCTGTATGACATAGGGTACAAAAATGGCATTTCACTTTTCTGTGAGAGGTTTCCTAATAATTATTGACACAGCCATTTTTACCTTCCGTCATTTGAATATTCATGATGCATATTGCTTATTTTTGGTCTGCTCTTTAGGTTTTTTATTACGGTTCATTTTGAATTTCAGACTAGTTTGATATCACCAAATAATTTGATTATGTACTTTCTTTATAAATACTTAACAGAAACCGACGTTCTCGTTTGAAACCATGCTAAGCTACTTAAGCTTGTGTATGCAAGCGTTGAACATAGGTGTCTGAAAAGAAGGCAGTATGAGTTGTATTCATCGCTGTGTGCTTCATTATAGTAAGAACTTGAACTGTTAACACGTAGCAAGCTTGGTTGATGCTCTTTTTACATATTTCCACTGGCTCACTTTTAAAACGCACTTGGTTCGCGAAGTGAAGGAAATACAAGACCGGCAACGTCACAAACCCGGGGATATAAGCCTCTTTCTTTAATTTATATACATAAATCCGAATTAAAACCGAAAGAGGGCCTCGAATAAATAATGTTGGCTCGTTTTTTAGAGGTCTTAGATCCGTCCCACTTTATACGAGCATGTTTTTATTTTTCGTATTTAAAAACTCTGGTAATTATGAGTAAGCAGATTCAGCGCTAGGAAATTTTGTGTCGCAGTTGTTTATATTTTTTTGTTGGTGTGTTTTTTCTTGTTATATACACACAGTTAAAATTTACGTCGTTCTGGGAAACGGGAAGGTAATACAATTTCGGCTCAGTTTGCGATGTTTAGTTTATAAGGTTGGCAGATGGGTTTATAAAACATGTGTTTTATGTTAACTTGAGAGTATCTAGATACTCTTTGCGTCATTAGGAGTAGTCCCAGATGTAGGGTATTGTAACCCGAATAAAAACGTTTTTGCAAAAAAATTACCGACTTCCAAAATAAACACTAAAAAAAGTGGAAAATAACATTACTTTTGGAAGTCGGTGCCAAAAAAGTCAATGAAACAAACCATAGTCACAGTTTTTAATTTACCCTTTTTAGTTATCGCTTCACACACAAATCTTTGTCATGTATCAATTTCGCAATTTCATTTACTTGGATGACATATTATTTAATAAATTTGTACATAAATGAAGAAGATATGAGGTAAGAAACACAAAAAAACATAAAAAAAAACAACCGAATTGAGAACCTCCTCCTTTTTTTGGTTAAAAAAGAGCAGAATCGCCTTAAGTTATCTCATACTAAAAACGTGGATCTGCTTGTCATATCGAGATAATTCTTATGGTATAGAATAGTTAAATTATTCCATAATTACGATTAATCCTCCCACGATATCTGGAAAATGGTCACAGGCAAAAAAGATAAAATAAAATTGCCGCTCACAGTCATACTCTTCACAGGTTCGTAAGGGGAAAAAAACTGAAAATACGAATGAAAACACACCAATACGTTGCAAGTAAAAACAATACTTCATTAAGGGGAGCGCGCATAGAATGTTATTGTTACAAGGGAAAAAATTAAAAATGCCCTTCCACACGTATGTACGTGTAACAAACGCGCGTATTTGTCCTTACTATGTTTGCTTTTGCCATCGAAGGGGAAAAACAAATTGTGTGAGCGTGTTTTTGAAACATTTTTGATTAATTTCGCTGATGAGTTTTTGAGGGTTTGTTTACCCACTGTAGCCGTACCTAGCTACCTACGTAGCACTATACTATATTCTGAGAGAGAGAAAAATACACTGTAAGACGGCAGGTCCTGCATGGCGAAAAGCTATGAGAGTACCATATTTGTAATAATCTTACTACTATTGTTAATGCAAATGTTTGTTACTCTTTCACGAAAGAACTACTAAACGTATTTGGATGAAATTTGGCACACCGGCACAGATAGTTTATAACCAGGTTTAACACATGGGATAGTTTTTATCCCGGAAATACATACGTTCCCACGGGACAACTACCGAACAGCGCGCGGGCAAAGCCGCGGCCATAAGCGATAGTTTAACACATATCCAGGTTTTTAGGAGAACCATTCACCATTTTTTTTTAAAGAAAAAACACCACTTTTGAAGAGCCATTACGGTTAGGTTAAAAAAAGTCAACTCTTTGCCTTTCGTCCCCGACCCAAGGCATTTTTAAACGCCATTTTCCATCTGAGCATTGAGCAACCCGATGCGTTGTTTTCCGACAAAGAATATTTTACATAACGTTTTGAGATGTACAAAGGAGCCACGACAGTAACTGTTTCTTAATTTCCTCAGCGTTTTACCTACTTTGGGATGCGTTAAAAAACAGAAAAAATCAAGCGAAAAATTTCTTAGCCTAAATGATGTTTATTTTGCAAATAGGTTTTTACAAACACTTTTACACTTCTTCTTTTTTAAACTAGATGAGGCCGGTGTTTCGTATCTGACTACTCTGAGAAGAAACAGCCGCAACAAACTCAGAGGTCATAGTCTCTTTTAAGGTCCAGACATAATCTTGATAAACTCACATGAGGACTATGCAGATAAGTGTCTGAGATGGTCTTTTGAATAACACAGATTTGAGTGGACCTGTCCAGCCAGTGCAAGCATTTGTCAGTTATCGTGTAGCTCGACTCATAACTCAAGGAGCTCAACGAAACGACGAACAATACCAAAGAAAGGACATTTGTGTAGTTCGCTTATAGTACTCAAACTGCCAGACAATAGTAAAAACAAACAAAAAACATAAAAGTTACCCACATTGTCCTCACATTCACACTAATCAAATAAAATCGATAATAATTACGAAATAAATGTTCATAAAAATCATTAAATGTCAAAGTGTAAAAAAGAAAGCAATAAACAATAAAAAAATGAAAAACTTAGGTAAACACTTACATAGATAATCAACCTAGTGTATCGTACGTGTAGAAGTCATTGTTATTTATCAACGTTTTGAGAGCAGTTAATTTATAACACGAAGTAATGCTCCTGCATGGGTTTGAACTCACGTCCGATATATCGGGGCAGTAACTACTGGACCACTGTTCTCACAATTTCATGCAACTTTACAATTTTATATAGGTACCGGTTAGTACAATTATTTTCAATCAATAATTTTACAGCAAGCTTATAACTTATTATTAGTGCTGCAGTTATGTACCAGTTGAATAATATTTCAGCTACAGGCCGCGATACGATCACGCTATGACAATTAGTTCGCCGATTCGTTGATAAACATTGTGTTTTCACACGCGACATTTCGAAGCTAACGACTTTGAACCTTATGAACTGCATAGATGGTGTAGTTTTTAAAATAAACAAATTGCAATTTCAATAGTGAAACCAAGTTTATAGCTGTAGGGGATCCCATACACTTATGATGATGCCGAAGGGTCGATTCTAAGGGCGAGTGTCCGTTGAACACTGATTTATTGAATTAATTTACTTATACAAATTACTTTTCATAGGTACATAGGTACAAAATGCTGGGAGCACAGAATGTACGGCGGTGTGAGTCTGCCAAATAATGTGCGGCTCCGTACAATAGCTAAGCACCTTCTCAATGTATATTGTTTCTTGACATCGTTCATCACATGAACATGAAACATTTTATTCATAAGTTAATAAATAATTAATTTAGACTTTGTTGTCCCACTGCAGGGCAACTCCTTCCTTTCCATTTCGACTCAACTCATCTTACGCCAACATGGACGAATGCCGTCTATAGGCGTCTAGTTGTAAAACGACATTTGAATCTTGAATAACAACTGAAAAGTGTAACGTCTCATACATTCAACATTACGAAAACTTATCCACATTACACCATCTCTGGCTTCAAAGGAACATGCTACATGTAACCCTTTGCTGGCGTAGAACAGTTTCTCAAAAGAGACGCGATAATGATGCATGGCCACAATATGTGATCATGTCAAAGAAAAAACTATGTTTCTGACGCATTTATGCACTTTACTCTGCACAAAGAACGAAGTTTTCAAAACTCATAAAACAGAACACAAGAAGAAAACTTCAAGGAAAAAGAAAGCGGAATTGAATCATGATTAAGAAATAATCAAGGATTTTAGGCACGACATCGTTTCACTTAGCAATTTATGCTGTCATACTTGGTAGTTCTTATGTAATTTTCTATAATAAGAAGGTAGTTTGCTAAATATAATCCGCCTCATTCCAAGGTCAGGGCCAGCAGTAATTTACCGTCAGAGTGAGTAATGATCTGTTGATGGCAGCAAACATTATTACCATTATTCTTCGCAGTCAATATTGACAGTCTGTTACAGCCTCTATCGCTTTCCACTGATTGCCGCATTAATATTATGAGACTCGATAATAACTATGTTTAGAACTGTATCATAATTCGAGTTTAATTTCATATTCAATGTTTACAATAATTAAAAAGACTAAAATTAACTAACTACAAACTATAAAAGAGCATCAAAAAACTCCTCCTCAACGCTGTCAGCCGGTAATGTGCCCAAGAGACTGGCGGCGTTGCCACGCTGTATGGCAACACTTAGCCTCTGGCCAAGGTAAAAGCCAGCCCTTGGGTCACGGGAAGCGTCAACTAGGCGTTTGGAAATTTCCTTAAAAAGGCTGTGAGCACTCGGACCCCACGGCCCCAGAGTTTCAACCCCAAACGGCTCGAAAATATAGTTTCCACAAAGGTTACTATATTTACGCCGCTTGAGGTTCTCCGCAGCCGCAGCGGCAGCGCCAGCACAGCACGATGAGCTTGGAAGATGTGATGGCGCAAGAGTATCGACACAAGTTGCGTCCCACACTAAAGGCCTACCCATCTTCCAAGGAAACAAAGACATGCCGTCCGGTCTTTTGCCATCGTCGCGTGCCAAGCCATTGGGCTCTAAGATAGCTGGAACGCCGACGGTAACAAGAGCTCGTCGGATGATGTCGTTTATGTTCGCGTGCCGCGCAAAACGGCCCGCACTTCGGCTGCATGACAGGCCGTGGTGTCCAAGGCTGTTGACAGCTTCACCACAGTGACAGCGATGAGGAGAGCAGCAGGCGGCTCCAAGACGTAAAATTCGAGTAGTTGTATTCGTATGGAGGTATCTATTAAGATTCGTAAATATTCAAAACGCTTGCATTATATTAATACTATTCACATGGCAGTCTGACGGTGTCACCATTACGCTAGCAAGCCTATTGGTATGAACGTCAGACTGCCAAGTCATAGGCCTCGAGTTCGAACCCAAAACACGCACCTCTGATTTTTCGGATTCATGTGCGTATTGTATAATTATCACTTGCTTCTGTGAAGGAAAACATCGTGAGAAACAAAACCAGCATATCTGAGAGGTATTTCTCGACGGTAAGTAAAAGCCAAGTCAGAGGCCCTTAAGCGGCAATAAAACTCTGACACCAGATTAGGCACTAAACGCACGAAAAAAAGAAAAAAGACTAAATTAATTAATTATTACAGCCAATCTACCGGTCTAGTAATTAATAAAAACAAAAATAATATTTGGTAACGATTATTAACTTCATTTTGAATATCGATGCCTAAATTATTTTTTAAATGTAACGTCTATTTATCTCAACTCTTAAATATGGCTCAGATTTTAGTATGTCTGTAAACTTAGCAAAGAGATTAGCCGTAAAACAAATTGCTTAAAAGTTTTAGCCTCTCCTAAGCTCTTCTGAAGAAATAAATCTAGTATAATCATTTTGCAATTATATTACACCAAATAATCATTTTAATGACCAAAAAATATATGACATTAGAATAAAATCAGTCAGATTTAAACTTGCAGAACTCAAATTAATAGAAAAGGAACGTTAAAAGGTATCGTTATTTTGATTTTAATTAGACAAGTTATAAACCACTGTTTTCTATCAAAGTAGGCACCTAAAACATTCAAACACTCTACAAAGGGCGAATATTGTATTCACAGGAATGCAATATTTAAACATTGGCAACGTTCTTTATTATCATTCCGTCATACGCTTTTTAACTGAGTATCACCCTGTCAATGTTTTGTTCCACGTTACAAAAAGGCATGCGGGTTATGTGTTCAACCATATTTGCACATTTACTTGTATTTTGGCATTTGTATTGCATAGTGTTTCATTCATGAAATTCCGCTAGATTTAAATGGCCATATTATTTCAACAAAAGTTTATGTCGGTATTTTTTATTTCTGCTAGGAGTTTATATATTTATATAGATAGACTGTATTTTATTTTAGTTTACGTATTCTTTTTATTTTATTTAAAGAAACGGCTTTTACGTGTGGACTTCGAAGTTTTAATAATTACGTTCACCGAACTCCGAAAAACCTGATGAATCTTTTGTAATGTAGTTACACTAGTCATCATCGTAATTGTATCTACCAACATTTATCTACAATAGTGCTTAAAAAACAATCACAAACAAAAGTACTTATTCGTTTAAAATATTTTTTCGAAAAATTGCTTCTTGTATTTCCTTAGAGAAAATGATGAAAAAGAAGGAATTACAAGAGCGTGTTTAATTAAGGCAGATGGATGGAGAGACTGACGTTGTGTACGTGACGAAACTGTAGATTTTTCAGTCGGATTTCTTGTTAAACCTTTAGTGAGTTTCAATTGCGATTTTTACTCATAGCGCTAAAGCGCATTTTACTTTGGGCCTTTAAGAACGACCTTGCATTATCTAGATATGTATGATATGGAAACTACTTACAGACTCTAACAAAAAAGACATCGTATACACATGAAATTTGTCTAAGTAAATCCCTCGTAATTTAAAATTATAATGAAAAATACACCATGCACAATGTGTAATATTCTCCGCCATTAATAAAAAAAACCGATCAACCAACAAAAAGCCTAATTACAACTAACCGTAGAAATCAAAATCGGATTCAATTCAGATCATTGCTTTAATGGTCGTAATTATCGCTATTTCGGTTAGTCGCGATAGGATAATTGATAGTGTGGCTGAGAACAATGCGTTGACATCGCACCGGTTCCATTCCGCCTGTGGTGACGGAGTACCGCAATTGCAATATCCGAATTGCTCGAATAGGTGATATTTGACCGTAGAATATCTATAATCATTTTGTAAGAGCTATGTGGTCTGTGATCTGTAAATTCTGTGATATTCACTTGGATTTGATTTTCAGCATGTGTTCGGGGTTTGGTATTCTGTAATGCGATATTGGAATGTTCTTTTGAAACGTAAAACTAGCCTTATATACATATACAAAAATCAGAATAATGCAATTTCAAAGAAACTCGTTAAAATCAAACAAAAACACGATAAATAATTCGTACCAGATTAACATTCAGCAGGTGATTCGGTTTAACAACCCTCTCTCTATTACGTTTTGACAATATCCGAATAATTACAGGATGTTTTCATAAAGCGGAAATGACGTACCGAATAGACAATAATCCGACGAAGAGAATGTCGCGTTCGCGAGGCAATTTCCGGTTGTACTGCTCTCCGAAGCTCAACGGTCCCGAAATGGAATACCAAAACTGTTGAATTAGTCACAAATAACTAGATTTTGAAGAATTACTAATATTGGCTTAGAAGGAATTTAATAAGTACGTTGAGAAATATTTGTGTCAGCTATTTAATATGCGACATCTTGTAAATTCGGTTGTTGTCATAGCAGACCTTTTTGTTTTTAGATATTTAGCTACTTCTTTCATATTCGTCTAATACTTGTGTCGTATTTTGTTAAAGGATTTTTTAACTACCTTTGTAGCGTAGGTGTCACAGCTTTTTTTTTCATAATGTTCTATGAATGTAAGGTATAGGTTCACTTCGACACAGCTTTCAAAGAAATCTAACATAAAAACTTTTTAACAAAAAATTGAACCGACTAAAACCCGAACTGAAAAGCGAAAAATTAAAAAAACCTTTTAGTCTAGCTTAGTTCCAAAGTTAAAGTAAGTATTTAAGTTTTGAGGCGGCGCCAACAAACAATAAATGAAGATCAATCAAGCTACCGTAATTTTACGATTTACGTTATTAATTTTCTTGTTTGTTTAGTTGGCGTCGACTGGAAAATTAAATAGAAAGTATTTAATTTCCCAGTCGACTTTAACTTTGGAACTTAGCTAGACTAAACGGTTTTTTTTTTCGCTTTTGGTTTGCTTTGTCGTTTCGTTGCTGAAATCCACTTCGTTATACTTAATTTTTGGTTGCCATTGAAATTGCAAATTCCACAGTTTTGTTAAAATGTTATTATTTTTGGCTTTTCTATTTCCTTTTTCTTCGATTTTTTATGTTGTTGCAGAAATGTATTTTGTGCTTAATTTTTGGTCGCTATTGAAATTCCAAATTCCTTGTTAGGCGAAAAATTTTCCCTACCGTCAAACAGTTTGACGAGTACAATGGCAAGATGACGATATATATATAGTCCTCCTGAGCGTTTTCGGTCACAGCGGCCAATCTTAGAGAAATTAGCAATCGGCCCGGGAGATATTATAGTGTATAAGTGTGTGCGCAGACACAGGTGCACTCTCTGTTCTTTAACTCTCATAGTCGGCGAGATCAGCCGCAGGACCAACGGCTTAACGTGCTTTCCGAGGCACGGGGGTAACATACCGCCAACTTCCAAATTCCGGGATACCACTGAGAAATTTCTAGTGGAAAAACCCAATTGCACTTTTTGCCTCGCCCCAGGAATCGAACCAAGAACCCCACGCTGACCGCATGACCAACTTGGCAGCAAGATGACTAAGAAACACAGTCGAGCCTATATAATTCGTTCCATCGATGAATCTCGCGAAGTAGCTGCCTATGGGAAGAGACCCCCAGATATTGTATTACTGAAAGATGTAAACAATTGTAGTGGCCTTTTAGCCTTTTACTCCAGCTAGGTCAAAAGTTCCCATCAAAGTGCTTAAAATGAGCCCAAACATGATATAGCTGCTGTAAACTGTTGAGGACCTCTTGCGACTGCCTTTCGTCTCCATCGTCAGACCTTTGCTGTCAGTCTCATACTCCAGCTCTCTTGCCTTCCGTCTCTATCATCAGATACAATCCAGATCTCTATTATATGTTGTATTGTCATTACGACTTCATATGTGTGGCAAATTTAAACAGAACGGTTCACAATTGAAAAATTCAGTAGGAACAAAATCAATCAACCCCTGTTTTTCTCCTTTAGGGGTGGATTTTATTTTTCAAACTTAAATGGGACCAACTTTGATATATACGCTCTCCAATAAAAAAAAAAACAAAACATTGAAATCGGACTTCTCAGTAAAAGGTTATGCGTGGTCATACAAAACAAAAAATATATATACGGTTCGAATTGAGAACCTCCTCCTTATTTTTCGTCGATTAAAAATCGAGTACAAGAAGAGTAGTCTAATCTGTCTACTGAATTTGACAAATTCTTTCTAGTTCCGTACAAGATTTCGTATCTCCTCTTTATTAAGTCAAAATAGTCCGAATAGGACCGTAGCTAGATAAAATCGCTACACGAGGGGATATTGAACTCCAGTCGGTAGTATCTTGGTAGTATTCTAAATGCGGAATCCGTCTTGACCGTAGTCGAAATGTATTTTCCCAAATAAAATGCAATGACACTATTTGTCGCTCGAACTCACTTTGATCACGACTTGTACGTAGGTATATTTCAAACTACTTAAATATTTGGCATTCATCTGCCTGCGTATGTTAATATTCGATGCCAATAAACAGATTTCAGGGTTGTAGACCGAATATGCACGAGAATGTAGGCAATATGTTCATATTGGAATTTGAGGGGAGTGATAGACACAATAGATGCCCCATGTATAGTCTGTGGGACCGACAAAACACTAATTTGTGATTTTTCTTTTATCATCAATGATGAAAACTTGTACCCCCTATTAACTTTCGATTCGTTGCTAAGAAAGAAAAAGAAAACAAGCATTACACTGGAAACAATCAAGAACACGAACCGAAGTTGGTAGCCGTTCTAAAAATCCAATTTTATGCTGCAATTTTGCGTGTTCTAAGACTTTATATTTTATACAACGGGGCACAAAAAAGCGTGTAATAAAGCCTAGTATTTTATAGTACGTGCATGTCGCGCATAGAGGTGCATAGCATCGTTTAATAGTACAACGGCTCTCTGAATTTCTGTCAAGTGGTTAGGCAATGTAGCACGTTTAAGGTAAGGGAAATTTAAGTTCTCAGCTAGTTTCCAGCTCCCCAAGCTATTCCGTTAATGACTTTGTACAATACGTTTCTGGATTATCAGCTGTGTTATAATGAACGGCTTTCCGTTTTGGATAGAAACCAGGGCATTAGATCGATTTATATTCAATATCAAATCAACTGTTAATTGTGGTTTTGTTGAACCTAATTGAAATTCCACATCATTGATACATGTGTTAAATTGATGCGTGATGTTGGTATGATAAATTGAGATATGGATTTATTTGCAAATTGCAAATAACCAATCACGGTGCCTGTCGGTGCGTGTTAATGTATCCAACAGATTGAATGGGATCTAGCGGCAACTAAGTATCCTCTCGGACCAAAATAACTGAAGCATTCCATTCTGCGCACTAATAAAACTGCGCATTTTTTTATAAGATGTGGAGTGCTTTAAATACTTAATTCATCTGATCGTGTTACATCGGAAGTCTATTGTATCCTATAATTGAATGCGTACGTTGTGGTTAAGCTAGGCCAGTCACTGATCCGTTCATAAGCGCTTTACGTGTTAGCACAGTATAAATATGGACAGTATGGAAACTAAGCCTAGTTGAGCATATAATTACCTACGCTCCATTGAAGCAATAGGGTTGTAACTTTTAAAGTTATGATAATGTTTTTTTATTTACATTTTTGTTCTGTAGTGATCAATCAATCGAATTTGAATTACTAGCTTACAAATACAATTTAAATAGGTAATCTCATGGCGTTGGGTAATCTCAGCAAGAGACGCTAGTTTAAACACGGAAAACAATTTAATATTAACACACAACAACTTGTAGCACTACAGATCTTTAACTTTGGAAGTTTAAAATACGATAGCTCTGGTTTTGATGAAGCCGAGTTCAAACAGCCGTATACTACGCAATACGTTAGTGTCATTTGTAAAAAGATCGCGGAGATATACTTAAACGTGACCACTCGTCTTGACGCGGCACTCAGTACTGAGAGCACCGCGCCTGTTATCTATGAGTCTCGTCGTTGCGCATGTTTGTGTGAGTGTGCCGTTTCGAGCGTTTGTAGGTAGTTTCCCTACTGTCCATATTTATATTGTGGTTTTAGTTTGCATTAATCAGAGCAGGCCATGGGATGCATAGCATGGCCGGATATTTGTACGGCCATGTCATGGGTTTAAACCCCCGTCATGAAATATTGACGAACGAGCGATCCCTATATCACTTAAACGGGCATATACCGCACCTCTTAGCCTATAAATGCTCGCAGAATGTGTGTGTTCACAAACATTTAATCTAAAATATTTTTACGAATTTTTGGAGTTGAAAGACTCCTTCGTATAATTATGTGAATCAATATTGCCCTGTTTTAAATACTTCCATTAACTAAACTTAAAAAACGGCGTTGTACCCAGTAAAAGTTCAAAATTCAATTGACACCCAGTATTGTTTCACTGGCGGAGAAATTAAAAGTTTTAACATAGTTCTGAGAAAATGACTGGAGCAACTTAAAAGGGGCACACTCTGTCCATAAAGTGATATTAAACGAGAACTGTCTTTTCCGATTTTGTCTTTTATATAGATACATACATAAACTCACGCCTTTTCCCATAGACCCCCATGGGTAAAAGGCGTAGTAGGCAGAAAACACAGAACGCCACCTGCTACGATCCTTACACAAGTACTCCTTTTGCCTCGTCCACGTTCATACATCTGGTTTTTTATATATAGCTCTGGAACATTGGTGTCGCCAAGTATATACCATATACATATGTGTTAAATGATATGAATTATGATTATAATGAAACACTTTATTATTATAACCCATTTCAAACTAGTTACCAAACAGCAAAGATATCTTTAACAAATCTCATTGTATTATCTCCTTTATTTATTTTCCTCACATATAATTTTACATTTTAAAATATTTTTTTAAATCATACTACTTAACTACGCAATCAAACCCCTATCGCCATCACCACTAACCACCTCCAGCAACACCAACCACCTATAATAACCACAACAATCAAACTTTTACTTACCTGCCAAATAAATACCACTCACTTAAATGTTCTTTTATATTGCGGGAAACTTGGCAAAGGAGGTGTAACATATTAAGATATAAATATCCGCCGGTGGCCTCCCTATTATGTATCTGACGTTTTGACGTGACGTGACGTTTGTGGGATGGAGTCAATGTCAGGATTACACGCAACTCGATTCCGTTCAGCGAAGATTCCCGTGACGTGCGCGATGTCAATTCCCTGTTCTCCCATTTTTTATGGAATATATTTTGTTATATTACACGTGCCCTTTGTGTTGTAAGGGTATAATATAGGTTGAGGTTTCACTGTTATTTGTAGTAAATTTAGTTATGTACGTAAAAATGATAATGTTTCCAAACGACAATTTTTCTTTTGTGAGAAAAACTAAAATTAACTTTTGAAGATACTTGTTTCTATAAAACTTGCTGTCAGAAACAGTACCATGGCTAATTGTGTCAATAAGCTATACTGATTAAGCGTCCGATTTTTCTATACTTAAGTCATTATTTTGTTGTGATCAACATTTGTGAGAGTTCTTCTGATAGGTGTTATTTTCGTTCCATCCGTAACCCATAAACGAATTACTTGAATAAAACTGGCCTCAGCCCTTCACTTTTAAAATACCTACTTGCAAGAAACGGAACAAATTTTCACTTTAGGCATATCTGAGTTTAATACATAAAATATTTAAATCTGATGTGCCCACAGGCTGGAGCATCGCGTTATGATATTATAATCGCCGACCTCTCATCCGCATCGTAAATACGAACTGAATTTTTAGTCAGTCACAGGAAAATATCCCCAATGTCAATAATTAATATTGACATAGGGGATATTTTCCTTTTTTAAGAGAAACAATCGTTCTTGGATAAATATAGAGAAAATGAAAATGTTGCAAAAAAATAGAAAAAATGCCCAAGAAAATCATTCTGAGACTGATAACTTAGGCATACATAAAAAAAAACAATTTTCTAACGATACATTAGTACGTTTGCACATACTAACGTACCGTTAGCAATTTTTTTCATTTTGGGGAACATCATACATAGAATTTAGGGGAAAACTCAGGAAACTGGTCTAGCAACCCTTTTTTTCGTGCAATGCGGTGCGTCCATTGCTCACGATACTGTTATTTACGTTACTTAAAAAAAAACACGGTTTTCTGAGCTAGGAAGCTAATGAATAAAACAGATTTTGCCAATAGGCACGTATCCACATTGAACACACACACACACACACATGGAACTTAAACATAACTGGCGAAATTTGGGTGTACATCCCTGCCTAACTCCAAGGGGAAACATCGGCGTAGTGTTATTTTATGTTAAGTAAAACAGATTAAAGTAAAAATACGTTTCGAACTTTGTATTTCCAAAATCGGCACGTTTCGCCACATCAATTGTAGAGTTTATTAGTTCGGCATGCAAAGATACTAAGAAGAAAACAGTGCAATTTAACTTTTTATTTTCAATATTTCTACAAAATAAAAGAAAAATCAATGACTAGCTTTACAGGTTCCCAGGTATGGTCTTCTCGTAGAACAAAAAAAAAACGCAAATACGGGGAGGATAGTAAGTACTTTTCGGCTTCGTTAAGGGTATTTTACACCCATCATAGTACGTAATATCTTTTTCCTATCTTACTCTGTCCCACTCGTGGGCAAAGGCTTATTCCCAGTCCTTCAAATTTTCGCCATCTCCTTCGTGGTCTGTCGCGATTCAGCTTCAATGTTACAAGGGACCCGTTTTGTGCTATTTATTGCTTAGCTGAAAACGTCCTAGTAATCGACACGTTACGTCACGTATCCAACTACCAATAAGATATGTTCTTAACTCAAAAATAATTACTT
Organism: Standfussiana lucernea; assembly: GCA_964057025.1. NCBI lineage: Eukaryota > Metazoa > Arthropoda > Insecta > Lepidoptera > Noctuidae > Standfussiana > Standfussiana lucernea. The sequence goes on from OZ059784.1 coordinate 9,348,357, forward strand.
TATCTTTGAAAATGTATTAAAATATACCCGTTCGACATTAATTTGTCAAGATCACTGCAGAGATAGGTGGTGGAGGTACTTAGCAATGATTTGTACCTACCTGTGATAGCCCTTAAACCGACAGACCCTTTGATATGAACCTGCAATTGGAATTCAAATTAAATTTAATTAATAATAGGGTTGGTATCGCGCCGAAAATTCCTTTATGATGGGTACTTTCAATAAAACTTTATTACGAGTATCTATCTGTTTGTAGCATCATATTGTTATTATGATCAAACAATTTTTTAATCAAGACTTTTATATAGTTTCTAACATTGTTGAGATTTTATTTTTGACGTTTGATTTTTCTTAACTTCAACTTCCATAATACTTAAATAAAAACCAAGGTTCTCTAAAACTAAGGACGAGGTTTCAAAAAAAAAATCCCAAATGACGTCCGGACAGAAATTGGAAAATTTTCCACGTTAAACCAATGATGGCCGGTTTCATTACATCAATATAAACGACATGGGACCGAGTTAAAAGTATTTATATTTACATAATTGCATTTTATAGGCACATACAATTCGTTGGCCAGCGCTTTTTCACGAAACTGGCCGAAGAGTCTTCAGTAATTGTATTTGTATGCGGGCATAATGTTGCCAATAAGATACTTATTTACAATGATAAACATTAATTTGTAATTTAAATATTATTGGGACATCGTTAACTATGGTTTTCGAATGTTATTGTCTTTTTAAAGTAATATTATTATGAATGAAGCTAACTTTTTTCAAAACCGCAAAGCTGAATGAGTCAATCGTTCTCTTTTTGAGGTCCCGATACCTCACCATCTACATATATCTCTCATCTTATGTGTTATATATGTTTTCGACTTCAGTTTTTCCGTGATCATGGTGCTTGCGGCGAAATATCTGGAACTCAAAATGAATAGTAAACATGGTAAATATCCCGTTTACCAATGTCTTAATGATAATGTTCGTGAGCATGTAAGTTTAAAAACTTATATCTCTATGGGTTTTTTAACGATGACATAGCAAGCATTTACAATATAAATATATTAGTGCTATAACGCTAGCTGAGTCGACGGTGGAGGATCAAAACCATTGATGACAATTGAATAAATGATCCTGGTAAAGATTCGAAGAAGAAGATTTTGAAGTCGAGGTATTTTTATCGTGGTGCACCATGGTATTATTACAATTCTGTATTCGTTGTTACAAATTTTATTGACGACCGTTTCTTGATTGTGATTCTTTAAATTAGTTTTGATTATAATATGTTCTTTAGAATTTTACGACATCTTCGTACGATATGTTTAAAATATATTTATATTATAAGTTCTCTTTAGAATCAGTACAATGCAATAGGTAGTACACACAACTACATTGAATGTACCCAACAAAAACCAACATTTTCCCTTTCCCTGATAAAGTTAAAGGCTAATGAGGAGTTTTGGACCATTAGCTACCATTTTAAAACCATACCTGCAACCTGACATAACTACAATATTAATAATTCACTCATCCCTATACTTTATGTACTCTAATTATTTTTCAACGACACATCGGGCTACAAAGTAGTCTGTAATTATCGCTAATGCCAGTAGTTTACCATGTTATGTGTATAAAAGCTTAATAGTCGAATATTTTCAACGAAAAGTAACCTAGCTAGATATTTCAGTACCTACTTCGATCGCAGATTAACAATGTTTACTTACCGTTGCTAGGCAACCGAGAGGTTTTATGACCACTTTCACGTTAACCGTTTAACAATAGCAGTGATTTTAACTGGTTCAAGTATACTTTGAGCCAGACTCTCAATTTTGAGATGAATTTTCTGGAGTTGTTGATGAGCCGAGTTCCTTCGATGTTTATTAACGGCTGAAAAAATAAGTTTTTTGTCACACCGTACACATGCAAAAATTAGAAGATAATAATGATAAGACGTGGCTACCAACAAAACTCCTTTTTACAAAAAATGCTTCCGCCAAAATTAACCATGATATCATGCCATCGATCACACTAGCTGATTGAACTACATATGTATATTATTTCATAGAAGCGCTCGCGGTGCACTCGACTCCTACAATGTTTGGAAATAAACTACTCCAAAAAAATAATTCATTTCTACATTGGCTCTAGGTATCACTGCGGCACTTCCTACTTAAATTTAAAAAAGGCTACTTATTTCCATTTAATAAGTTCCAAGAGTGAAATTCATGCTAAAGAGTATTTACGACTCACAGCGCAGAATCCAGGGCAATCCCGATAAAATGCACGTGTGAAGCCATAAATACAATTCCTCCTAAACACAATAAAAGCTAATACTTAAAATGAGAAATTGCGGCTACACTAACAAGAAAACAACGGAGAAGCATCTAGAGTTGCTTTAGAATTTTCTAATATAAACTACCTATTTCAGATTAAACTACTGAATTACTACTTGAATTTAAAAAGACAAAACATGGTGTTTCGAAAATCCAGCATCAGAGGTGCTAAGTAGCTTCTTTGAGTCGCACTCCCAACGAATCCGATTTAGTCACACGAAACAAGTTTAACCGTAGATTTCACTTCGTTAAGTACTACAGATTTCAATTGGCCCAGATTAAACTCGTAACACGTGGGTCCAATAGGTACCCAGATATAATTTATACCGTACTTTCTTTCTTATTACTTAGCAGAACCACGAGCTGAGAAACTTGTTTTAAAAATTTAATCTCTACTCTCTATCGGTATAAAACGTGGGGCGGCTCGTAAAATCGCGATATATACCTACTATTTAATGTGCGTCATAAATTCTAGTACAATTTATTGGGAATAATGTAAAAACATGCGAGACGTGAGCGCGGACTATTGATTTTCTGCCGTAACAATACCTAAGTATATGAATGCGGTATTTTATATCGAAATAGTCTTAAAAGTAACGACATTACGGTTACATAGTTCAGCTTCAACCTGTAACCAACTTGTGTCTATATATACAATTTTATAAGCTGATCCTGCACTGAGTCAAGCAGAGTGTTAAGCCGTGGCTACTGTAGCTGAACTATGACGAAACAGGGAAACTTATTTTATCAATTTCGTAACACTAATGCTAACGCATCGCTTAACAGGCATTCAATTTCTCACCGCTCTCGCGATTACTGAGAACCCTTCCTGATCATTTATTAAATTCACACTCACATACACACACGCTCACACACGGACACAAACACACACGCAGTCACTCTCATACACAATACAGGCTTCTTTTAACCGCTTTTAATTTATTTTTGTTGTTACCATAGTGTTTATTTTATTCTATTTTTTGTTTATCTTTTGCATAAGATTCTGTAATATCTCCTTCTGGGAGAGTGCGCTGGCTCCTGTAACACAGGTTTCTCACCTAGTACAGGAGTCAGGGACTTCACACAATTTTGTAACCACTTTCTTGTGTAATAAAGATTATTGATTATTATTGTCTAATTGTAATTCTGGAAACAAACAGTTCTACCCATAACCTCTGTCACACATAAACACGACAACATGCAGAAAATTACAATTCCTACAGAACGTAGGAAATTGAACATATTTCAATAACATGATTTTGAAAGATCGGAAGTATGATTAAAATGACAAAGGTTCGACAGGGCCTCGGCACTCCAATTGGAGGGTTCAAACGAATTTAGACTCTAAGGTTGCCAAATTTAAAGTTATACTGCATAATGTTCATGTGACAAACGTATTTATAACTTTAATAATGTGTCTGTCTCGCTTGCACACAGCGGTTTCCTATATCTCGCCGTCTGCGTACGTTACGCCCTTTATTACTTCCTTTGTGCTATTAGTTTAAACTTCAGCACATTCCAGTTCACAACGTTCGCTTATTTATCTGTAATTCATGTGCTATTGTGAAACAGACAATTTATGAAAGGCCCTAAACGCACCACTAAAACCCCTTATCACGAATACAATAATCATACATACACAATTAACTCCCTGTTGTCAACCTTTTGTTAAGTTAATGATAAGAGTGACATAATTATGTAAGTTTTAGTAAGCTCCCTCTTGTTTCCACATTCATTTTAATTTTACAGCCCTCGTATCTACGTTCGTTATGTTCGTTTCACTCGAGGCTGAATCGTCTCACGTAATCTTTGTTTATTGTGAATGACAAGCCTGTAATACATGAATATATTATCCCTATTCACACAACAAAACATACAACCGTTAACATTGATATTTCGTTTCACAAACCAGCCATTCACACATTTATACCTTCACGCTAGTCCCATGAAATTACTACGGATAACGAAACGTGATTTCAATTTTCCTTACATTTATCATAAGGGCGGTAAGGGGAGGCGGGGGCAATTTGAACCACTTGACGCGGATTTGACGTGAAGTGCTTTCACGTCGTCGACTAAGCCAGTGGCTTACTGAATCACCCGTCATTTGCCTTTGATGAGGCCAAATTTACGTTATTGAACATATTTGGAATGTCTGATTGTGCGGTCGTCATCTCAGGATGCGTTTCCATTCAGAATGTGTTTACCAAACGTTTGCGGCATTGTTGTTGTAATAATAATGCCGCCCGCCATTTGCTTCTTTAGATTTTTGTTTCCTCAAATACATTTTGGTTTTGATTCCTTAGAATTCGTGTTCACTTTACTTGAAAATTGGAAATTTTAATTAGAAGTGTAGCTTAGCATAGAGTTAGGAACAAATGTTACCTGAGCAAAGTTAGCGGCGTTAAAATAAAGTTTTATGATCTAACTTCCTGCGTGGGGAACAATAAGCGAACAATGTATAACTGTGGCGATTGTTGCAGCTCTCAGCGTTCGACTGTGCATACAATAATATTTAGTAAATATCCTGCCTATTTCATCGGAATTGCAAAAGCATTTCAGGATTAATGTTTGATTACAGTTTTTGCGGAAATTTCACGTGGCAGTAAATGGAAATAGCGAAGTTGAACTCTTTAAATAAAGAAAAAATCGTCCCACACTTACACAGTACCTTGGAAATTAATAATACGCGCATGAAGTATATTTTCCACCAACACAGCGCTATGCTTCTGTTGTGTCTACGTTAATTTAATTTAGGCCGGAGAATTATGCCCCTTAATAAAGCTTAGTGCACACACCTTTTTTCTTGTAGCTTAACTCATTTAAAACAAAACTTCGCTCAGAATTTAAATAAACGTAAACTGGCGGGCAAAGCAAAAGTAAGTTAATTTAACAAAAGTTTTTTTTTTAAATAAAAGTTCTGATGTAGTCAACGAGACTTCAAACAGTTTGGGCTAATGTATTTTTGAAATTCTAGCAATTTTAACTTTTTGTTTCACTAAACAAAACATACCTAAATTGGAAAGTTATAAATATTCATGGAGTTGAATCGCACATAACTACTTTAACAGAATAAAGAAAGTTGGTTTAGTTCTTCGTTTCCCTCTTAGGGATCCCTTTTCGCTACGATTGTTTTAATACAGCACCTCTATGAAATTCAAATGAAGGCTCGAGCCCACGAGGGTCCTTCGGCCATTCCGTACCGTTTATATTTATGTATTTATTTCCCAAACAAGAATCACAATGCTAACTTCTATGATTTATGGGCTAGTCTACGTATTTCGCGGGCTCGTTTGTATTGCAATATTGTCCGCCAAGTTTCACACGGCCCCAGTTTCGCCGTGTCTCCCCTTGTCCCGTGTGCCCGGTGACCGTTTGTTTTATTTCGTTTCATTTCAACGCGACAATGGCCCGGCTTAGTTGACTGGATTTCCCAGTGTTAATTACCGATTCGTAACTCATTTTTTTTTCAGGTTCTTTTCGGAAAATCCAATGAATCATATCAGTTGAGCATTCGATCCTTTAGCGTTCGTGAGGATTGTTACGGTGTTACCGTGGGTAAAAGGCAAACTTCATTAAAGCTTTATTCGATTCGATCTATTCTCCGATATAAAGGAGATTAGTTTGACACAGGCGAGAACTCATCGGAGTAAAAGCGAGGAGGCTAAAATCATTACACGTGGAACACGACTTGACGGAAAGAACAAAGAGGTTCTTATAAATTACGTTGTTTCGTTAAACATATCTTTATCTTAATTGAAGTGTCAGTGATCCAAAGTAGAGTAAACATATATATTTATATACTTACATTAAGACGCGTATTACAAAAAAACGCGAAATTGCAAGGTATTCTCGTTGAAATTGTATGTTATCCGTTCGTTGTTTGAAATAACAATTCCTTGTTAAAAATAGTTCGTTTCCTCTACTACAATAATAATAAAGCGTATTTTAGATAAATTATTAATTTATTCAGTAATAATCATTCTCCCGATGCATGTTTAGACAAAAACTCACAGAGACGTGATTTGGGGGCTCTAATTTGTAGATTTTATTGAATATAGACCATCAAAATATTTTTTTCCTCTTACAAATATCCCCAACTTTAATAATGATTGAATACATTTTCGTTAGATGCCTTTATTGTAAAGAAAAAAAAATAGACGTAATTCAATTATTGACCGAAAAGACTTCGAAGCAAGCCCCGATATCTCCAAAATTGTACATCATTTTGACGTAATATTTATACTAAAATAATCATCAACATTTGCCTAAATTATAGCATTTTTGTATTTTTTTTTAAATCGCTACTATTATTTATTTATGAATTCAATAACGGATAACATACAATTTCAACGAGGAAATCTTGCAATTTCGCGTTTTTTTGTAATACGCCTCTTAAGCAAATATTACTAACATGTATACGTTGAGTCAGCTCATACTGATTATACTTTGAAGTGGTTATTGACAAAGTGAATTAATATGCTTAAATGACTACCTACCAATAGGTCTGAACTAATCAATAAACTATAATAGATCATCATGATTGTAGTTAATGTATTAGTTAGCTACTAAATATACCTACAAGGTGTTGCTTTGCATCCTCGTCAAATTCCAGGAGGTAACTATGCTAATGATTCTCGACCCGAATCAATAATAAAGATTTATTCCATTCTAATACCAAAAACTAATACCACTGGTATTTGTTTCAACTCATATTTTTTTTCTATTCCGAACCGATACCATTGTTTAAACTAATACCAAAACAAGTTCAAAGATATAAGGTACAGTCAGTAAAAATGCTTTGTATGTAAATATAAGACCTTTAATTGAAAAAAAAAACAGATAACTCCAAAAAAAACAAATTTTGTTAGCAAACGTCTTGTTCAATGATAAAATATCACTTAAATAATCAACTTTAATATAATTTTAGTTCCTCTCTATACCTGTATAATATTTTTTTTGCAAAAACATCAAACAGGAAGAATTTACTTACAATCTAAAAATTACAAAATATCTCAAAAAATTAACTCTTAATTTATATTGAAATTTATCTGACATAGTTATTATTAGACAGGTACGTAATTATTCACGTCTACCTATCTCATAACAACTATGTCAGGTAAATTTTTAACAAAAATAAATCACTTTTTATCTAACAATTGTAAAATATCACAGAAAATCAACTTTTTGTATAATCTAATCAGTCATTCATCACCTACATAGCAATGAATCAGCATTTTTTTTTTGCAATAATATCTAATATGAAAAATTCACTTTAAATCTAACAATTATAAAATATCACAGAAAATCAACTTTTTGTATAATCAAATCAGTCATTCATCACTTACATAGCAATGAATCAGCAATTTTTTTTTGCAAAAACGTCATATATGAATAATTCACTTATAATCTAAGAATTATAAAATATCACAGAAAATCAACTATTAGTATAATCAGCTAAATGACGTGTAAATAATTTCTTATATTTCAACAATTAGTAGCTAAACCCTTAATTTTTCTAAGCAGTGACCTACGGAGATTTTGTTTTTGAGGAGTTGGTCAGTTACGTATGTGATCCACGAATTTTTCATAATAGTTGTCTGTGCACATCGTTTTGCGGGGGGTGCGTTTGATTTATATTGAGTAACAACCTCTGTTTGTAAATCTGCGTCCTCTTTCAGCACGTTCAGAAGCTGATATAAATTAGCATTCTTTGGCACAGCCGAGTTTAATTTCTTATGCCAAGATTCTACGGCATTTGTGGTTCGATGGCGTTCACCATGAACGCACCAAATGTCTACAAAACTCTCGTTCTCTAGCCATTGTGACACCATGTAGTCATTAAATGTTTGAATGGCGTCAGTATCAGGACAGTCTTCCATTATGTAGCACCATCCTTCTGATATGAATTTACGAGGAAGTAAAGGCAGTAAAGCTGAAAGTCTTACATGTCTTTGGGTGATAGCATCTTTTGTCAGATCCAACTGTTTTGCTTTTTTCCATACATTTTTGGAATAATGAAAGTAGCATCCTTTAATCACAACTGACGGAAAAACAATTGTAATGGCGTTCATTGCGGCTAGTTCAAAATCTGTTAAAAATTTTACGGGTTCCCACCCAGGAATGTTTTGTTTCAAAATTTCAAATAATTTTTTGTATGTTTCTTCTGTTTTTTTGTTAAGTAAAACATAAATAAGAGGAACTATACGAGTGTGATCTTCGTCACTTCCCAGATCTCCGTGGATAGTATATAACTGCACAAAAGGCTCAGGGGTGCAATCGAATGTTCCGTCGCTTTCAAAAAATTTAATGCTCGGAATTTTCTCTAGTTGATTTGGACTGACCAAGATTATTATTCGGGTATTGGAAGACTCATCTTTATAATCGTAAAACAAAAAATCTCTAAATTGTAATGGAACTTCTACTTCATCAATTGATTTACATTTAATTTTTTTTACACCAGCTGCGTTGTTTCTTGCATAATACAATTTTGATTTGATGTTTGCAAACGATGGGATATTTCTCACCAAATCTGATTCAGTAGCGCAGAATTGTGATTTGAATTTGTTATATATGTTTGGTATTGGGGCGAAATCAGACTTCATCACTTTATCTCTTAAATCATCCAGCTTTTTTGCCATTACATTTTTGAATTCATCGGGCTCGCAGCTATGATTTTTCTCATTGGAAATATTGCCATCCTGTGAGGACAACAAAATAGCTTTAGCAAAATAGTTTTCGGATAAAAATACATATTGAAAGATGGAACACTAACTGTCTTATTCATAATATAACGCTTACCGAAGGTATAAACCTTCATTAGTTAAAACATGTTTTAAGGTGGATGCTCCAGGGTGGCCCGCAAAATTCAAATTATCGTAAGTTTTTTGCAATTTGCAGCTCAGTATGGGATAGTATGGTAAATAGAAACTAAATTCGCGGTACTGGCATGTATGTATTTATATCATTATATTAGTTAAATTTATCAATGTAACCCACTAAGTTAAAATTTATATTAAACGTAAAGTTATTATTAAAATGGCACATTTTCTCTTTTCTCTAAGTTAGACAATTATATTGAAGGTTTTAATAAGTATAATTGTGTAAATACATACATGCCAGTACCGCGAATTTAGTTTCTATTAATAAAATATCCGATACTCAGCTGCAAATTGCAAAAAACGTACGGAAATTTGAATTTCGCGGGCTACCCTGGAGCATTCACCTTAAGCCTACCGAACGTTCGATAAAAATTCTTATTCATAATCGTTTCTTAGAGCTCCCATAACTAAACGCCACTATCGTACACAATGTTGCCATTTTGTAGAAAAATATGCGATTTTAGTCGATTTTAACGTTGTTTGCCTCTGGTCACAGAAAATTTGTCTATGCATTTTTAAACACTGTCATAAAAAACGTACACCAAGGTAAAGGAGGGAATAGTTTGAACTACCTAGTCTTTTGAACAATTTGTTGAATTTGTTATCATGCAATCTGGGAAAAAGCGGCAAAGGCCGATGCCGTTAATACTTGTAATTCTGGTGAAGTACCACACCACCGACTAAATTAATTATAAAAGCAGCCGTTTCTTTGGAAAAACTGTACCATTTACGAAATTCTTCGTCATCCAGATAAAATGCATCGAATCTCTGCTAATACAATTTTATACGCGAACAACCACAATGCTATGTAGGGATTTTAAAGTAGGTATTTTAATACTAACTGACTGACATTGTAAACCGAACGTCAAACACGAAACAACTGATCGATGTCGGCCATTTGTTTCCCTTTTTTTTTTGTTTATCTAGTGTTTTTTTTTTACTCTTGCTATTCCAATTCACTTTTGACAATGGCAGAATTGTCGACAACGGCATCGGTACTAATTGCCATTTAAAGAAATAGAATAGAATTGATGTCGGCCATTTTATTGTTAACGAACGTTTAAACAAAACAAAATAATTTAACAGCCCGTTCATACGGCTTCCGTCATTGACGATCCGTCATAAAACACGATACGTCATGACGGATGGACGTTAACATTGCATAAGGAATCGTGTTTTATCACGATCCGGCAAAAACAAACGAATTGGTGTTGATATTAGTTCCGTGTTTTTCAGGAGCGATCGCCTCGGCTTATCCGATGCAAAAAAATCACGATACATGTTTTTTGACGTTACGTGATTTAAGACTTGTCCGTAATTTTTCACGATTCGTGTGAACAGAAAGCATTGCCGCGGTCAAAAAAATTGACGGATCGTGAAAAAGACGATACGTCAAAAAAAGAGATACGTCGTCGTGTGAACGGGCTGTTAGTCTAGTTTAAAATAGATATTTAAACGTATTTACCTAACTCCCGTAAAATCAAAACATAGAGATTTATTTTTAAATCGTAGATTTTATCACAGACAACTTAAATCACTGAAATACAGTTAATGCTGAAATAATAAGCGTAACCAATATTTTATGGAAATGTGCCAAATCGGAATGAATATAGAAATTACTTTACTTATATACGATTTGTATGATAATATTATATCAATAAAATTGATTTACTTTTTGTTATACTTTCCTCGTAACGTAAAATAAAACGTCAATCGATATTAGGAAAAGAACAAAACGAACTATTGGCTTTTTAACCATTTTTTAACATAAAGACACTCCTAAAAATATACTAGCTTGCTTACAAACTAATACTATCGCCGTCTGAGCAAGCCCGTAGCAGGCGAGGGGAGGCAACCACCTTTACGAGCTAGCCACGTGCGAGCCCACACTCATTTTTGATAAAAATTGTATTAAGGTTCTACTCCACAGCAGCCTAGCTAAGCTACGCATGTGTACTTATGTAGCTCATCGCACGCTCAATAGTCTAATGCGACCAACGGACATACTCCAGTTCTATCACAGTCATTTAATCTGTCCACCTTATTCTTACATGAATATAGGTAGATCACTGTATTTTTACAGAAGTGTCAGTGACCAGCAACCTTACTGCTACAAAAATAGAAATCACTGTGATTTTGATAGTGACGCAAGTTCAGAGGTTAAAGAAAGGCAAGTTCAGAGCTAACCTGGCAATCCTCTCTTCGCACAGCCTACGTCAACATGCATACTAAGCAGCTTTTGAAAGAGTTTTTCTCCTAGTTTATTGATGCACTTTCATGTTGTTATAAAGAAAGCATCTTGGAACCCACACTATCAAGAAATAGGATTTATCTCAAAGTTGAAAACGATATTTCATTAAAAATCGCTAATTTTGCTAATTGTATACACATTAGCGCCAGTGACTGTACAGTGCCAAGGTTTCTTTTGGAACTTAAATTAAATTGACATAGCTAATTGCGCTGTTGATAAATACAGTAGAATGCGTTTATTATGACTCATTTTTGATAAATTATGTCCGGGTCTAAAACCGACATGATTCCTAATACTTTGGGCAGTATTCGGGTGGATCACTTGACGCCCGACGACGTTCGGCACGTGCGTTGCACGCAGCTTGTTTTTGTTTTGAGTCTCAGTCCTCCGACGTCGAGATGCGTGATTTTCGACTGTCAATTATTGACAGTCGAAAATCGCATCTCAACGTCGTCGTGAAGCATTTACGATTGCGGATAAATGTGCAATATTATGCAGATTAGTAAATGGAGGATCAAACTCATCTCTCGTAAAAGGATTTGGGGTTCGTCATTCGACAATCTCAATGATTTACAAAAACAAGAACCAGATTAATATGTTGTTTTTCATTCTATCCAAATAAATACATACATATACATATACCTAACAAAAACAGGACGTTGTTTATTTTCTACAAAATTATTTGTATGACGTCCGCATATTCATTACCATAGTCATTTCCCTTCGATGTCATTATAAACGGTTTCCACTGTACATATATTTCCGTGGAAATTGTATTAAAAAATACAAGATGGTAACGTTAGTTCCGATTAAAGCCACGCGCCGAAAGACTGCAGCACTGTAGCAGTGGAAGGTCGACTTTACACTGCGCTCCGTGCACGGCTGTGTTCTGTGTATATTACAAGCCAACTCGCTTGCGGTAATATTGAGCATGATGCTTTAGATTTTATATCGCTGCCCTAGGAACGGATGGTTCTATTTTCTCAGACCACTTAAGGTCTTCCATCTTACGAGCGGACGGATTTTCCAAGTTTTCTCGTGATGTCTTTCAGGAATTAAATGTTTACGAAACAACCAATATATGTATATCGGTAGATTTATACATATACATAGGTAACCATCGTATTCAATGTGTATTTTTGCCTTATCTCCTGTTTCCACATCGATATCTTCGCTACCTTTATTCTTTGTACATGACTATGTCATCTGATAATAACACAGTGTTTTTAATATATTATTTTTCACACGAACTGATGTAATTAATTTTTTGTTACAGGTAACACTAATTTCTAGAGGACTACTGCGGAAGTGACACTGGTATGTTACTGGTATGTGTTGTGTTGTGATGCACAACCACAAGAGCTGCCTCGTTGATGTAGTGGACGCGGTCCTGGGTTCGATTCCCAGGGCAAAGTGTAGTTGGGTTTTTCCAACAAGAATTTCTCAGTAGCATACTAAATGGGTCCTAAACATAACTGGCGAAATGTGGATGTTACTAATAGGTACACCTCTGCCTATCCATTCGGGGATTACAGGCGTGATGAACCACTACAAAATCTTCTTCCCAAGTTCGCAATTACCACGCTTGTGCGGTCTTCAGGCCTTCCGCCCCTACATGCAAAACCATACTGCTAAAATCTACGTTAAATGGTCACTCCTCGTACACGGATGCACACAACTCAAAATATCAACATAGTTAATCGTGCTGGTCCATAAAAGAGATTTCACCAAAGTCATGCGCTATTTCACAAGTCCATCGGTGTTTAACCAACGGTGGTGTATTAAAAAAACCAGCGCTTTAATATTGATAGTTTGTTGAAAACGGCGCGTTCCAGCTCGGCGAAACTATAACTTTACTAAATCATTTAAAAAGTAAGTACGTACTGTCTCGCCCCGCTCCGAGCTCAGGCGGATCTCGGAATAGTTACACCAATTGTTAAAAGTTTCAGCTTAACTGCCATATCTCATCGCTCCGGAGATGATATTTGGACAACCCTCGCAATGTTACAAGTTGACTATTATTATTATTTAGTATGAAAGACCCGTTTGTTATACTTATTAACGTCTTTGGATTATTGATGTGCTTGCACGATTCGCCTTATAATGTTTCTTGGGGAAGGAACAGGCAGTTTCCTTAATTTGGTGTTATGTTATGTGAGTTTTTAGGAGAATTGGTTTAGTAGGGATTATTCGATATTTATGGTAGAAAGATTTACTCGTTTACAAGTTCAAAAACGGTTAAACTGTTGCAGAATTTACTCAACATTGATGTAATCACCCGGTTTAAAAATAATTGTATTGAAATATATTATATTTAGCGTACAATGTCGCAGCATGTGTAAGCGGGTAACAAAAACTCTTTTAAAATTAAACCAGAATTCATTTATCATATTCATCATTTATCTACCATTTCATGTGTAATCCCTTCATTGAAATTACTTTTCATCTATTTCGAGGGTTATTTCTACTTCAATATTACTCCTGAAAGATCACAGAAGTCTTTAATTAAGTAGTAACAATTAGATGAAATTTGAGATTGGAATTAATTGAAGAAAATCTTATTTGAGTGGAATGAGGCTCTTGATGCCTTCTAAGAGGATTAATTCTAAACATTAGCGATATAGATCTTCATCAGCCTAGCCTAGTGTTTGGGTCGGCTTCCAGTCAAATCGGATGCCGCTGAACCATACCATTTTTACATAGATCGACTGCCTATCTGACTCCACAACCCCGATAGTACTGTGTAATACGATACCCCTTTCGGTTGTCTGGTTGTCAGACTATCGGGCCACTGACTACCTGTAACGACTGTCAAAGATCTACAAATGACAACTGTTAGCGTGCATTTTGAGGTATTTAGGAAACTCGGTCGGGTGGTCACCAATCCACGGACCAACCTAGGCAAGCGCGGCTTAACCCAAAGATCGACCCGAGCGGCTGTTATTATTTAGTCACAAGCTCCTCCATTAGCTAGATATAGAAATGTAGTTTCGATGAAATGTTTACATTTTCTATCTTTCGGGGCACAAAAATAAATATTGCAACAGTCGGCCGTTTGTACAATAAAATAAATTCATGTTAGCGATCAAGGAGAGCAATATTTTATAATTAATGCACTCTTGCTGACGGCTAAGCGTCCGAAAATACATTACTTTGTTATGAATGTACGCTATTTTTGTACTCTGGACAGCTATTACAAATACAATGAGTTTTCAGTTTTCAAGTAAAAAATCAGCACATTACTTATTTATATTTTAGTTTGTTGTACTTTTAGTTTTCGCGTTATTTAACGGCTTGAAACATTGACTTACGAATAAATAAATTGGTTCTCGCAACTTCTTTGAATAAGGAACCGTATAAAGGTACGCCCAGACTTCCGCGAACGCACTCACATATGTATCCACTGAAACGCTCGTGAGCGTACCCCGGGCTACTTACACACCCGTTCCTCTATGTTCCAACACAAAGGCAACCTTATTCAATAAAATTCTATCCCCCACTGGGAATAGTTCAATAAAATGTCCTCACAAAACGTGGGGGTTACTTTATTATGAAAAGATCTTTTTATTTTCCGTAGCACACTTTGCGTGAGCCCTGACAGATCTTTGAATAAACTTTATATTTCTTCCCGTGGGTGTTGTGACTTAGGGAAAAATCTCAGGTAGATAAGTAAGTATTATCCTACGTTCTTATGACAAAATCCCCCTGCAACATATAATGTAGTCGGGTAAGGGAAGGCCCGCGCTCAGGACGTTTTTGGCTATTATGATTGATGATAACTACGATTAGTATGACGTAATGAAGATGGTACTCAGGCGATATGGTACTCATACTTCTTCTTACTTGTCAACTAGCTTATGTAATATAAACATGATCGTTCGCTGGTATTACTTGAATCTACAACAGCGCAGCGGTTGGGTTTCGTGGATGATATATTGCACTAATATTGACAACTTGATGGTCGAGCGCTCACGAGTAATTCATCTACGATATATTCAACGTTTCAACAAAATGATTTCACTTAGACTGATCTAGCTTTTAAACTGGCATACAATGCTGTACAGAATTATGTTTCACTTGGGCTCGTTCACTTAATTCACGCATCGTTTATTCCGGTAAAGTCAAATATTTCGTTCAGTCAAATGGGGCTTGCATTGAGGCACGCTCGTACTGCACAACAATGCGTAGTCTTCCGAATTCTCCGGGTCCTTGCGGTCCATACACGCATGACCAGGCCCAAATGCCTTTCACGGGCAATCCCCAGGCATATCTGCATTGTCCACCTCCGAGCGGGCCCGAATATGGAAAGTGTATGAAATCACCCGAGTGTTGCAGATAACCCTCAGCGCATTCAACACGAACAGACTCACATCGCTACAGAAAAAACGATAAAAAACTACGTGAAAAAGCTCATGGCTATTAAACGCTCTCCGTTCTTATTCCAACATGAACATCGTGACATTAACAGCTTCCCAACTCGAACTAAGAGGGGAAAGTCGAAACATAAGGTGTCAAATGTTGCGTTATAATACCCATTACATTAAGCGCTAAGTCATTCCACAGCAGCAGTTTGATGTTGTCACGATACGCGGCATTATACGCGCAATGTGCCGTATCTAAGTCGAGAATCTATATCAACTTAATGCAACGGAATATCGGTCACGTTTAAACTAAATGTTGCTTTAACTTGACTGTTTGTAGTTAGTGTTGAGCCGTCTCGCTCTCTCCGGATGGAATGACCCGGGCCCCTTGCAAATTGAAATCGCAAAGGGTTCACGCCGCACGCTGTACGCCGTACGCCGTCCCGTCAATAAACATTGAACGGAACGAAACGTATCATTGTTCTCTGTATATTTTAATTATTAGACACGGCCCAGGGGCCTAGCCCTCGGGTGCCAAGGGCCTTTAATGGTAGCAAGCTTTCGTTCTCTGAAGAAGTACGTGGGCTGGTTCCTTTTGCCTTTGTTGTTTTATGTTTGGCGCGTTGATCAATTAGATATGTTTTGCAACTATGATTTTCATTACGTTAATGGAGTCGGAAAATTGGTGAGCATATTATTAACGTGTTTAGTTTCTCAGAATTGTTCGGAATAAAAATCTCTCATTACAATATCCGTATGATTTGTAGGACTTTTTTGCAAAAAGAAATCGACTTCCAAAAAAACACTAAAAAAAAGTGGAAAATAACTTTACTTTCGGAAGTCGGTGACTATTGTTTGTTTCATTGACTTTTTTGCCACCGACTTCGGAAAGTAAAGTTATTTTCCACTTTTTTTTGTGTTTTTTTGGAAGTCGATTTTTTTTTGCAAAAAAGTTTTTATTTTACCCTTTTTAGTTATCGTATCACACACAAATCCTTGTCAAGTATCAATTTCGCAATTTCTTTTACTTGGATGAAATTTTTTCCAGCTATTTTGATTTCAAAACCAAACTGCTGAACCGATTTTGATGAAATTTCTATGGGACCGATCGGGAAGTAGATCCATTCAGATAAAAGAAGAATTTTTCAAATCGGTTCATAAATGACGGAGATATGAGGTAACAAACACAAAAAAAAAACATACTCGTACAACCGAATTGAGAACCTCCTCCTTTTTTTGAAGTCGGTTACAAAAAGATCTTATGTGCTTACTCTGATCAATAATAAAAGAAAGATAAAAGAACGCGAGGGTTGTTGCTTGAGGCCCAGCCTTTAATAATTTACTGGTTTTCATACGCTTTACTTGTATCTCCTGTGAACAGCTGCTAATCTGCTACACATACCACCGTGACGTTTATTGTTGTAGCGAATAAAATGAAAAATAAACAAGAGTGGGGAACGTAAGGGGATTAATGTTGGTGGAGCCGGCTGACGACATCGTAGGCATGTGCTCAACACAACAATTTGCAAGCGATTCGCTTTGTTGCCACTTAAGTTTTCCCAACAATTATTGTTTCAAATCTGGCTTACAGTTTAGGCATGGTTTTGAGAGTTGTCTTATTCTGAAACCTAGATTAAGAAATCGTCTTGCTTGTAGCCTGAAAATTGTTGTTTTTGTAATATGCTTTCCATATGCTAAACGCTTTATTAGATATAAAAATATGTTCCTATTTATAACCCTCTTGAATTGTTTGGACTCAGTACGTAGTAGTAAGTTTTTATTTACAAACAACAAATTGTAGTTTGTGCTACAAACTTAACCTTAACGGGACCCGCAAGATGGAAGGTACTCACCTATTCTTGGCTCGACACCACACGCCTATAAAGAAACAATAAAATGGCGTGAGTGCGTCATACGTGACATAGTTATAATTATAAACCTTGCTTGTGACTCAAGCACCGTTTTACTGCCGTCCAAGTTAATAACATTGTTAATAAAATGCGTGCACTGTAGTGCAGAATTACTCATTCATCGTATAAATTACACTGCTTTTCGTTGCAAGTACGCAGTCACGCAATCGCCTTCTTTTTTTTGCAGCTGAAAGCACCGCATTTATCATTAAAGCTTAGCTTTTACCGCAAATGTAAATTAAATGGTTGTGTCCCCTCCCTAAAGCACAAATGGTTTAAATTAAAATCTCTACAAAATTAAAGTAAAGAACGCCAAAGGATACTTTTGTTTTCCACTTTTTTTTTTAAGTATTAAACTTATTTTACTTGCAAACGCTTATTGAAGCTGCGAAAGCTGCTTGAGAAATATCAGAAGTAATCACATTGATTTAAATTAGAGCAGAGATATATATTTTGTTGTTTGAAGATTTCCACACTTTTTTGTAACCTTTGTATAAACCCTCTCAGTAAATATTTACTAATAACATGCAACTATCAGATTCGACTAATCTTGCAATTTAAAATTCCCAAACTGAAAAATCCAAATAATCAGCAAAGAATACGTACTTACTACTAAGTAATGTGTCTGAGCAATTAGGGCCTATCTACATCGCAATCTGTACTTGCAGCGTACGATGGCAGTAATGTTGCAGAATTTCCTAACAAGACAATAACTGTTAAGTAAGTTAACAACTGCCCCCACAGTTTCATCTCGATAACGAAATTTGTGTCAGAGACGACCATCGGGGGCGTAGAAGCTCAATTACGGAGGGAAGTTGTTGCTAGTCTAACAGAGCTAGGCCAAGTATTTGGAGAAAGGCAGAGCTGGATTAGCTACGGAGCCGATGTAGCGAATGCCACGGGCTCCGTACTTATAAGTCCCCTTGCTTGGACGACATGTAAAACAAGTCAGTCACCTATACCAACGGTAGGCCCAAAGAAGTATTACGACGTGAGTGAAGAAATGTTACCTCTTGAGGGGACTGCTAAACATTTTTGAGATTGTGTCGCTCGCTCTTGCATCATAAAACTCATACAATGAAGAATGTTACTAGGTATGCCAAATCGCTTGAAATTTTGTCTCAGTAAAGCCTGTATGTATACAAATACACTAGTTTTTATTGTAGTCAAAAATACCTAGTAGTTTTGATTTTATAGTCATTCAAAGTTTCGAAAAATATCGAGCCCAGCTAACAGTCACGTGACCGCTTGTGACGTCATGTCACAACGCGCCGCGCGGGCCGCGTCCCGCTTAGTATCAAGTCGCCAGCGGTTGCGCAGTATTTTGTTGTTTTCGTCCGCGTATTACGTTAATAGTCTTATAATAGTAAATATTATTCGATTAATAAAATGGATGAAGGATTCGAAAAAGGGCAATCGGATAATCTACCTAAAATAGATGGATTAATGTTACGCATTATTTATCAACAAATAGTGATTTCTTAGATGCCGCCGAAATGCCAGGAATAAAAATGCAAAGGTTCCTTGCTACTACTTATGCTTAATACACACATCAAAAGTGTCTAGGGATCAAGCATTTTTATGCGGATTTCTTGAGATTGAGATGTGGCTTTGTAATAAATTTATGATTTTATAAATTTATATGGATCCTTTTTGGTGCATTTCATAATTTGAATCAGGAACTCTCAATCAAATTCGAGTAAACGATGAAAATAAGCTGTCAATATTTTCCCTATAAAAACATACAACGCATTGAAGACATTATTAGTGCTACTGTTTCCCTACTACTGATTAAAACCAACGTTATTATAGAGCGGCGACGTCATTTAAGCAGGGAAGAAATGCTCAGAGCCGTGGGAATGATAGAAGCTGGTTCCCGGCAACGTACTGTGGCTTTAGCTCTGAATACAAGTCAGAGTGTTATCAGTCGACTTTGGACACGTTACCGAAGCACTGGTACCGTGGCTGAGCGCCATGGAGGACGGTATCGCTGCACCACACGGAGACAAGACCGATACATTCAAATCTTAACTCGAAGAGCTCCAACAATAACCGCCATGATGTTAGCCGTGAGGCTTCATCACTCTTCAGGGAACTTAATTAGCGACCAAACAGTCAGAAACCGCTTGCATGAAGTGAACCTTCATTCCCGAAGACCGCTACGGGTACCACCTATAGCAATGCACAATCGTAGGATTCGATATCAATGGGCTCTTGAACACAGAAATTGGGCAGAAGAACAATGGCGTTTCGTGTGCTTTTCTGATGAGTCTCGTTTTGGTATGAGACCGGATACAAGACGTATACGACACTGGAGAACCCCTGGACGCCAACAGCGATTAAAATCCTGCCAGGAAGTCCATCCTTATAGTGGTGGAACCATCATGGTATGGGCGGGTATTTGGATCGGCGGAAGAACTGAGTTGATTTGGATCAGAGGCAACCTCAACGCTCAAATTTATGCTGAGACGATTGTATCAGACGTCATCGTTCCTCTACAAGTGCAAATCGGTCCCTTATTTCAGTTAATGCATGATAATGCACGACCGCACACCGCAAGAGTTGTAAGACAGACTCTCGCCGCAGCTAACATCAATGTCCTGCCCTGGCCTGCTCAGTCGCCAGACTTGAACCCGATTGAGCATGCATGGGATATGCTACAGAGAAGAGCTCTGCCGAATATGGAGGGTATCCAGTCGCAAGAAGACCTTTTTTTGTTGTTGCAACGAACATGGGCGGCCATTCCACAGCGTGATTTGGATGAACTCATTTTGAGTATGCCAAACCGATGTTCTTGTGTTGTTAGTGTTCGCGGTAGAAACACGGATTATTAATTGTTTAAGTTACCCAATAAAATTTTAAAGAAAACTGTTATTTCAGTCTTTTTTTCGAACTTTAATGTTAGTGGTTCAAATGTCAAAAATCCCTTTATTAGGAAAATGGCAAATTTCTTTATTAATGCAAAGGTGACTTGGTTTATCGTTACTGTGACAAACGAAAACACTTTATTTGATGAATCCTTAAAGAAAATTTTAATTAATATCAATCAGGAGAAAAGTTATTGCAAAAATATATGTTGATCCCTAGATACTTTTGATGTGTGTAGTTTATCTGTTCTAAATTGTTTTATTAAAACAAAATACCCAACTAATGTCGTAATGGAAGAATGCAACTCAAATAGTAGAAGTAACTACCTACCATTAAATTTTTACGTTAAAGACAACAAATATGTATTATAGTTTTGTAGCTATAGGTAGGTACGTATGTATATATAGGTAGGTACCGCTCTTCTTAGTAAATTTAAATGAATACATACATTGATTTATTGCAAAGTGCAAACTAGCTTCCGCCAGCAGCTTCGCCCCCGTTTCCCTCGGGAACTGTACATTTTCCCAGGATTAAAAGTAGCCTATGTGTTATTCCAGACTTCGTCCAGATCCGTTCAGTAGTTTTTGCGTGAAAGATAACAAACACACATACACTCACAAACTTTCGCATTTATAATATTAGTAGGAAGTAGGATAGGTACTTAGGGTGTAGATGTAGTGGGTTGAACGTTACAGATGTACTAAACCTTTTTTTATTTGTATTTTTTTACTAACAAAATACGTAAGGCAATTTAATTTAATTTAATTTTTGTTGCAAATGTAGATGTTTGAACAGATGTACTAAACCTTTTTTATTTATTTGTATTTTTTTTACTAACAAAATACGTAAAGCCATTTATTTTTATTTGAAACTTATTTCAGATCGGCAAGAGACAGTTAGGGCGATGATGCTATTGGTTATGTTCAAGTAAAAAGAGTAGGTTATTTATGTACGGTTAAATCTATGATTTCCTAGTATTTGGATTGGACATTTTTAAAAGTATTTATGTATAATTTTGACGGCACGGGCGCGCGACCGCGAGCGGATTGAGTGAGCCAGACTGAGTGTGTTGTGCGATGACGTCACACCGTCACCGGCAGCCCGCGTCGTGCGGTTACAACTTGTTTTACTTCTAAATCGGAAACTAATTGACGTATTGAAGTAATTCTTTCACTAGTATTTTTTATTTTTGACAGAGAATACGTAGTGCTAATAATCAAAATTAGTTAACATTCTTCATTATACACCACATAATATTTTCTGTGAAGATCTATCTTTTAACCAATGTTTCATTGTTAATGGTTAAAAGAAAACCTTAATAGCCAGGAGGTAATTTAAGTTTTGGTTTTACATACACATTTTATACCTAACAACAAACAAATTCTTCATCTAGGTGTCCTCATAATATGAAAGAATGTTATTTATTTATGGAAAACCAACTGTTACAATGAATCATTTTGTAGAATCGTCTACACACATCGACGAATATTATTAAATTGAAATAACATTGAAATATTAAAGCACAAACCACACATTTCAAATTGCCACTACTAATAAATTGTGATCAATTATTAGTTGGACAGTCACATTTTGACTGCCTGGTTATGAAAATAATACAATCGGTTACAGAGTTAATACTTATTCGTCATTTATGATTAATTATATTGTAAATAGCTACTCATAGATGAGTTTGATTTAAAATTTTTGATGCTTCATTATTTATTTAAAGCTTGTAATATTAGTGGTGTTGTGTTTTGACGGGCTTATAAATAAAGAACATCGTAAAATGTAGTTCGTTTGACATTTGGACAGGTTTGGGATTATCATGTAGCATCAGTATTAAATAAATGTTTTATCTATAACATTATATTAATTCCATAAAGTAATAAGTTACAACCATTTATGATTTTCCATCATTATTCAATTAAATATGCTATCTGTATATCTTGCTGTTATATTTTTACCAGAAAAATACATTCGAATAAATCTGCTTTTATCAGCAGCCGCCTGAATTCACTTCACGAACGCATTCAAACCGGTTCAAAATAAATATGATATTTTGGCGTAACACTGAAAGACGTGCTAGCAAATGGAGTGTTAAAAACTCCGTCGTTTCTGTGTATGCAAATGTTTCATACATTAAATGTTTATTTTATGTTTGTGCACTAACCTTTACCTCGGTTATTCATCAACGAAAATTTGTTTTTTTTTCCTATTGGTTGGTTCGTAAAAATTTTTCCACGTTCGAGTTCTCGTACTATTTTGTGTGATATATTGATCCAGTAAAACTACTTTTTACTGTAATATTCGAAGTCGAATACAGACAACAACACAAACACAAACAACAACAACACAGCAACAAACAACAACAACAACATAACAACACACAACAACAACAACAATACTGTATAACAATACAGTTTGCTAATTGGAACTGAATTTCAACTGGGGCTTTCTAGAACAACACATCTTGAAGAATAAACGTACATACATAGGTCAAATAGAATAACAATTAAAATGACATTCTTGAATATTTACAAATATAAACAATTTGCTCCTTACTCGACGCCATTTAAACGAATAGAATATGATATAAATTAATCTTTTCTTTAATTGGAAGTGCCTACCAAGCAAAGTATTCCGTTACCGTCATGTCTACATTGCTTGTCAGGATTCTTTAAACACACTGATTGGCTCCGACAGATCTTCTTCAGTCGTTTGCCAAAGCTATGTTTGTTTGTCTTTGTAGGACTGTGTATATGAACCAATTGTGCATACAAATCGATTAAGCGGCCACCGCATAATGCGACGCTGACGTGCGATGTTCAGCTGACAGCACTAATTCTCTGAGAAAAGGCAACTGATTCGCGTCTAATGGCTGATTATGAATCGGTGTATTTCAAGATAATATGTTAGGTATAAAGGGTTGTAAATAAACACATAACGAAGCCAGAAAGGTACTTGTTCTCCCTTTCATTGCGATCAGTTTTTTGTTCTGGACCATACCTGGGAAACTTCTAGTTATGGAGATATGGGGGTCAAAGTTTCAACTTTTTGACAAGTTTTTTTTGTTATATTATTTATAGTTTTTAAGGTTATAACTTTACTTTACTATAAATACCTCCATGACCCGTTCACTATTCAATACAACTGATAGTTGTATTCAATATTGAACGGGTGGCAGGAGGAACAGGAGACAATGTTTTGAGTGCTTTACATTGAGTTTTACCGTATAACACACGTAAGATTTTTTTTGTTTTTTTTTCACTCCGAAAACAAAAATCGAAAAAATTGTTTCCCAGCAATAATTTTTGCGTAGGGTTACTAAGTTCGATGTACAGAATGCTTGGTTGACGGCTTCGTGAAGGGGCCGTTTACACCTTATATTGTTTCCACTTTATTCTCTAAATTTTGGAACATTGGACATTTTTTACCTTAAATATGGAGATATATAAGAAAATATCAGCTGAAAGCAGTACTAAAAAGATGACCAACTTAACTTTTTTACTTCTACATGAATAATATGTCTGTAAGTACGTCGGACGGAGAGTACCTATAGTACGGCGCCACATAAGCGCCTAGGAGACGAGCAAATTGCCATCAACAGAGCACATTTTGGGTTGCTACTAAGTCTGTTACCCCGCAATCGAAACCAAGACCAGTAGACCAGCGAGCAGAATACACAACACTAATACTATTTGTACCCATCACCATACAAAAATACTGTCCACAAACTTTAAATACAGAATTTAAATATAAATTACACTTCAATTAAACCCGTCAATTGGGAAACAGATTACGCTAATGATGTCTGCGATAAACTCTATACTTAATGCGATTAATCGCCAGAGTGATTACAGCCTTATATTGTATAGTAACAACGTGCGCGATTTGTAATTAAATAATGTTAGTTAAGAGCTGTAATTACTTGGTTATATTCATGATATAAGGTTACCTGTCTGTAATTATGAGGCTAAAGTATCTCTTTCACTTATACGGGAGTAACCTGTATCAACCATGATATAAGTATAGCATAGAGCTAACTTCCAGTTTCATTAGAACGTTTTTTGTATGAATATAAATGTTGATGGATGGAGAGGAAGAGTAAAACCAAAGAAAAGATAGATGTATTTTGTGAGGAATTATATAAAAATGGAGTTAATAATAGCGTGACGATTGACAAGGGAGAATGTGATAAATAAAGACCAGCAAGTAGGTAACATGAGACAAGGAATAAAAGATGATGATTTGAACTTATTTGTCAACACAGTATAAAATTAAATTATTACCATTTTAATACGATTTATGACGTACAAACGCGACTTGATTGATCGTATTCATATAAATGTTCGCGACACAGCTATAGCTTTAACATATCTTCAACGACACTTTGTGAGATACACAAGGTTCCGTCGCGCACAAACGAACGTACCGCAATTCGGTCTCAAAATTTGAACCCGTCTTGTACATTCGTAAACAAAAGTTGGCAACGCTAATTATATTAAAAACCCAGCCCTGGGATGACGTGATATTCCAGGACAAGGGTGCGCATTAATCATTCTCAAGCAACGTTATCTCATGTACAGAACCCGACGCAACTTGTACCTTCTGTCAAAGTATACACGCTCCTGTTTTTGTATGATGTTAAATGTACTTTAAGATATTCACGTATTTACTTAAGGCGAGATAAAGAGGGTAAAGTATTTTATTTACCTTATCACTTTTAATAAAAATCTTGTAGGCAAATAAAAAAGATGTGCCTATTACTTTTACTATTTTTAGTTTTCCACAGGTACAAAATGTAATAC
Organism: Standfussiana lucernea; assembly: GCA_964057025.1. NCBI lineage: Eukaryota > Metazoa > Arthropoda > Insecta > Lepidoptera > Noctuidae > Standfussiana > Standfussiana lucernea. The sequence goes on from OZ059784.1 coordinate 9,373,768, forward strand.
GAAATATGAATGTATCTCGTATTAAACTTTTGTATGCCTGAAAGCAATAACGAATAAATTGAGCAATTTCAGTAAGTAATCTTCCACTTAATTTCATTTGCTTTTAATAAAATCTTATGCGAGTACATTGCACTCAGTACGATGACTGTACGAACACCCGAACAGTGTACCTATGCATGTTATTTTCAATAATAGCGGTCTACAAACGGAAAAACCAAATTCGTGATTGTTCGTAGTATATTATCGCAATATACTCAAGTAGGTGCCTATAATTAAGTGTTATTACTCCAAACTTAATAAGTGAAGTAGGTGCTCGAGCGCCGTTTTTCGATACGCGATGAGGACCCCTAATATATATTCCGTGTTAGGAGAAAATAAAAAAAGTGACGTGACACTTTTTGCCGGGTTTAACGATCATTCCGCGGTTGTCGTTAAATCAAGGGGGTTTCCGTGCCATGAATATGCAAATATAACATTCGTGCTGACGATTAATGCCGATTTCCCGTCATGGATAAAGCCTTCGATGGCATTTTACGCAACCTGTTGACTCATATTCGTAGTTAGGTTGTTCGTTACTTGTTTGTCATTAAAACAGATTTAATGACGGGTTGACTTTCAGCGACTGTTATAAGGTAACTATTTTTCATTGCATTGAAATGGATTCAACACTTTGTCTGGTTTCAAAGGCTTTGTTGTTTTATAAATAGATTGTTTTCATGCGTCACGAAAAGAATTTTTGTTTTAATTTCAAATCTTATATAAAGCATTTTAGGCTCGAAAAATACCAGTATTAGAACGAAAATCTTAGTAGGCAAATTAAAGTGTGCTTTATGAAAACATAAAAATATTAATCAAACTTTCCACCACACTGCTACGACGCGCATATTTTGCTACGAGCAAAGCTACGGCGTAGCATTTTTTCCTGTGGCAACACTACAGCGAACAGCTGATTTAAAATTGTCTTGTTAATTTTTATTTTTAAATATTAAATTTCTTTGTTTTTAAAGCATATTTCCAATTGCTCATCAAGTAAAAAGCTTATTAATGTGTATTTCGTGTCAGATTCACTTTACAAGTGCATATTAAATGATAAAATTTAAGTGTGAATCAGTGACGGTTACCGGCTCAAGGGAATTTTGCATTGTCATCTTGATATCAGGTACAATACTTTATATTCTACTTGGTATTATATTGTTTGCGTTCTAAAATCTCAACAGTAAATAGATAGTTCACCTTTTAATTTAATTCCGTTCCGTACGATACCAATGACCTTTCGAACGTAAACATAACCTTGCTTGGTTTGGTGACAGTACTCGGTGTAAAGCTAAACTTATTTTTTTTCTTTTCCCTTTTCTAATATAATATCTCAATCCTGCTGCCACAGTTACCTCCTCTGCAATTTCTTTGCTTATCCTTTCCAAACTACAATCATGACTATGACTCGTTCCGCCCATGCTCGCCAAGAAGAACTTAAACTGGCTTTGAGCGAATTAAAGGCGTCTAAGCAGTCCTGTGACCAACTAAGTAGGGAATTGGATGACAATGAAAGGGTTCTCTTTGAAGCCCATGAAATGAATAGGAAGTTAAAAAAGGAAATGGGTCAGTTATACATTCAATACACTGATGCCATAGGAGACCGGGATAGGCTCCAAGTTATTGTGGACGGGTTCAGCCAGTGTAGCGCAGAGTATGAACAAACTCTTGATCATAAACATGTATTACAACAGCAGCTACATGAGGCTAGAAGTCAAATAACAGAACTTGAGACTACCAATCATAACATCACTGCCTCGCTGAATCAAAGTCTGTTCAGTGAATTGGTGCCTATTGCCCCGTCAATGGTTTCTGCTACCAATCCTTCCTTCACCATAGATTTGACAGGTGAGGATGATTCAAAGTTATGTAACTCAGTGAGGGCAGTCACCAGTAAAAATAAAATAAAAAAGTACATTAAAATCAATAAATACATTGTCAAAACACAAAAAATGGTTAAAAGGCAAAAGTTTTTCATTAAAAATGTTAAATTAAATAGAGAAAGATTAAATGTACTAAAACAATTAGATGTGTATTCATTAAATTTGGAACAAAGCAATAGGAGATACAAAGTTGACACAGAACACCTGCAATCCAAACTTGACCATCTACAGGAGAAGCTAAGTTCAATGACTAGCAAATATAATACCTCGGAAAATCTAATGAGGGAATATGTGTTGGCAATGAATGATCTGGTAAACTCACAAACAAACAACTGTGAGCACTGTCAAACAACTTCTCAAGTACATACACCGGACCATTCATTGACAACATGTAATACCACCTTACCGCAGCCATGTGTTGATTTACATATTCCTGTGAATAGTTCCCATAAACAATATAAACAAAGTGTAAATAAAGACATAGTAATATTTTGTGATGAGATTGGAAAAGACCTAGGCCATTTGTTAACTGATGAATATCCAGGACACTCGGTAATAAACAACTGTATGCCAGGATGTTCTTTAAATCATATAATGAAAGAAATTATTAAGTGTAACTTTAACCAGGACACCATACTAGTCATTTTGATAGGTAATAGAGGAAATGTGAACAAAGGAGAATTGCTTCAGTACCATAGAACTTTATCCAACTTAAATTTAAGAAAAATACTGATGTTTACATTTCCATATAGTAAAAGTTTGCCACAGGAAGAAAATTACTTTAGATATAATATTAATCAGACATTGCATAATTTGACATTTAATAGTAATGTATTTCATTTAATTGACATCAACAATTATATTGGTGACAATTTTTATTTGACAAAAGATAGATACCTTGTGGATAGGTGCTATCTTTCAAACTATTGTAAAAGACAAGTAGCTGTGTCGCTATCATACTATTTTTTTATCACAGCCAAGAATTTGGCTGAACAAGCAGTTGCCTCTATTGATCAATGCAATATTAAGTTAAATTATTCTGCTAGTAATTTGATCACTATTAATCAATCAGTCAATCATTTAAATTAGAAATTGAGACAATGGAGGCAACCTCTTGCTTTAATATAAGGAAGCCAGATAATGAATTGGATGAGAAATTTGAGAATTTTAATAGTATCAACCTTGTGCATCAAAATATTCAAGGGTTTTTGAATAAAGAATTAGAAGTAGAACTTTTCCTGAATTGCAACAACATAGATATTCTTTGTATAACGGAGCATTGGCTCAAAAGTCACCAATTAATTTTCAATTTTAGTAATCACAAGGTTGGTAGTTCATTCAGCAGAGTAAATGCTATACATGGCGGCGCATTAATCTTAGTAAATAATCAGCTCAAATTTAAAGACCGCAAGGATATTATAAGCTTATCTGTTGAGCGAACAGTTGAAATAGCCTGTATAGAATTGGAGCAGTTTATCATATTAAGTGTGTATAGACCTCCTTCAGGGTTGTATGATTGTTTTGAAAGGGTAATGGATGAAGTGTTGCACAAAATCTGCAATTCAGGGAAGTATATAATCACTTGTGGTGACTTTAATATTAATTTGCTAGAAAGTTCTGTGTTAAATACTAAAATCATAAGCCTGTTTCAGTCATATAATCTTGAAAACAAATTTCTGGAGCCCACTAGAATAACCCCGACTAGTGCCACGTGTTTAGATAATATTTATACAGATGTTACACCAACCCACAAAGTAATTATTAACTTAATAGATTCAGATCATTGTGGGCAATTGATCACAATTCCAAATGTAAAGAAGGTAGTACCTAAAAAGGATATCATTGTTAACCCAAAAACTAAAACTCGCCTAGAGACTTTTAAAACTAAACTTTTGTCAAAATTACCACTTTTGTCAACTAATGATGACCCCAATCAACAATATAACGATTTTTTCAGTACGTATTGCACACAATTTAATACCACATTTGTTCCTAAGACAATCTCGGTTAATAGTAACGCTTCTTTCAATGACTGGGCCACCATTGGTATTCATAAGAGTAGAAAACGACTTTATGAGCTGTATGAAGAGCGGACTTTTATTAACACTATAGAATTTAATTTGTATGTAAAGAAATATTCTAAATTATTTAAAAAAGTTTGTTTTATAGCAAAGTCACGTTATTTGAGTTCAAAAATTAAAAACAGTAGTAATGTTATCAAAACGACATGGAATATTATTAATAGCGAAACGGGAAGGTCTTGCAACCGAAATAGTGACTACAGCCTTGCTATTGGCGATAATATTTTAAATTCAGATACTCAAGTCGCCACCGCCTTTGAAAATTTCTTTGCAGATATTCCCGTATCGACTACTAAATCGCTAAACTCGTCACCTGCTGCTGCAGAGTCATTACTAAAAGAAAATGTTCCAATCTGTGATTCCGAATTTAATTTTGAATATGTCACCTGTAAAGATATCATTAAAATTTTTCATACATTAAATGTTAAGAAGACCGCTGATCTATGGGGTCATTCTGTGGACGTTGCTAAGTCCATTATAACCATTGTAGCTCCTGTTTTAGCTGTAATTTTTAATGATTGTATTGACCGTGGTGAGTTTCCTGATCTAATGAAAAATAGTAAAATAATACCATTGTTTAAATCGGGTAGTACATCAGACCCCACTAATTATAGACCTATTTCAGTACTACCCACATTTAGTAAAATTTTTGAAAAACTAATTTTAATACAAATGCAAAGATTTTTCAATAATCATAAGTTATTGCACAGTAAACAGTTCGGTTTTACAAGGGGTCGTTCAACTACCGATGCCGGTGTTGAACTTTTAGGACATATTTATAATGCATGGGAGGATAAATGCGATGCTCTGGGCATTTTTTGCGATTTGTCCAAGGCTTTCGATTGCGTTCTTCATGAAACGTTAATCAGGAAACTCCGCCACTACGGAATCCGGAATAGTGCTCTGGATCTTCTTACATCATATTTGAGTGATAGGATTCAGAGAGTTGATGTTAACGGGAAAAGATCCTCCGGATCCGTAGTAAGAATGGGAGTACCCCAGGGCTCAATTCTTGGCCCATTTTTGTTTCTAATTTATATAAATGACTTGCCTTACCTCATAAAAGATAATCACGACATAGTATTGTTTGCAGACGACACTTCTCTTTTATTTAAACTCAAACGTCAGCAGCTAGTTACTGACGATGTTAATAGCGCCCTGGCAAAAGTCGTTAATTGGTTTAATGTTAATAATCTACTCTTAAATGAGAAAAAAACGAAATGTATTAGGTTTACGATACCTCATGTAAGACAAGTGGAAACTAGTGTACAAATCAAGGATGAAGAGTTGAAACCGGAAGATAACACAGTGTTCTTAGGCATAACTTTGGATGCCAAACTTCAGTGGGGCCCCCACATAGAAAAATTATCGAAAAAGCTTAGCTCTGCAGCGTACGCCGTTAGAAAAATTCGTGATTTTACTGATTTAGAGACAGCTCGTTTGGTTTATTTTAGTTATTTCCACAGTGTGATGTCGTACGGTATTCTCTTGTGGGGCAGTGCCGCCGATATTCAAACAATTTTTATTTTGCAAAAAAGGGCAATTCGTTCAATGTATAAACTAAGTCCCAGATACTCCCTCAGAGAAAAATTTAAAGAAATTAATATACTTACTGTCCCCTCTCAGTTTATTTATGAAAATCTTGTATATGCACATAAAAATGTTAATTTGTTTAAAAAATACAGTGATATCCACAATATAAATACGAGGAACAAACACAAATTTGTTGTTCCTGCAACGAGGCTCAAAAAAATAGGGGGTACGTTTAGATGCCAATGTATACGTTTTTATAATAAACTTCCGAGCCATATTCAAGCACTAAGCCTAAATAAATTCAAATCGTTTATAAAACGGAAACTATGCCTAAAAGCCTACTATAATGTTAATCACTATCTCGAAGATAAAAAGGCTTGGGATTAAGCTGCTCCAATTATATTTGCTGAATGAATGTCGAGATTTCAAGTTTTTCATTTGTTTATTGTTTATTCCTTTCTTTTATACACTTTGACATTTAATGATTTGACATGAATACTTATTTACTTTTTTTATTCTTATTTTTTTATTTTTTTTATTATGTGTGACTTTTAATGATTTTTATGAACATTTAATTTGTAAGTATTATTGATTTTATTTGATTAGTGTGAATGTGAGGACAATGTGGGTAATTTTTACGTTTTTTGTTTGTTTTTTTACTATTGTCTGGCAGTTTGAGTACTATAAGCGACCTACACAAATGTCCTTTCTTTGGCATTGTTCGTCGTTTCGTTGAGCTCCTTGAGTTATGAGTCGAGCTACATGATAACTGACAAATGCTTGCACTGGCTGGACAGGTCCACTCAAATCTGTGTGGTTCTTTCTTCAAAAGACCATCTCAGACACTCATCTGCATAGTCCTCATGTGAGTTTATCAAGATTATGTCTGGACCTTAAAAGAGACTATGACCTCTGAGTTTGTTTCGGTTGTTTCTTCTCAGAGTAGTCAGATACGAAACACCGGCCTCATCTAGTTTTAAAAAAAGAAGACGTGTAAAAGTGTTTGTAAAAACCTATTTGCAAAATAAACATCATTTATCATTTATCATTTATCATGCGTAGTGCTACGATCACGTAACTTATAAAACGCATAAGAAATTAATAAACGCTATATTCAAATATTCCCTCTTGATTCTTTGAGCTTTATTTTTATACCCTCTAAAAGCTCCTACATATTCCAGTAGCTTCACAAGCTTACCCAGACTATCAGGAATTTCGGACCGGAGATCCTGATCCGATTTCCGGGAGGGTAAAAATATTGTTGATTCATTTTGTGTCACCACAGAATTCTTCCGATTTAGTTTGTACCTTTAAATTTATTTATTTATCGAGGGTAAACAGTGGAGTATTAATAATAATAAATAAATAAATATTTATTTTCAGACCCGAGATCCATAACAAAATAACATAAAACAATTAATAAAAGCCATATTGAAACCGGCGTGTCTTAGAGCTAAGCTCGCATGGTGGATTACATCCTAACTAGTGAGTAATCGAAACGTATGTAGTTGCAATAACATTACATCACACCTGTAATCCTGGAAGGGTTAGGCATAAGTGTACCTAATAGTACACCCAATTACGCGAGTTATATTTAAGTCCCATGTAATAGGGGGCAAATTTATTGCCATCAATCGGGCTCAAACCAAAACTCCGTGGCTGGTATTCGGTGACTATTGTTTGTTTCATTGACTTTTTTGCCACCGACTTCCGAAAGTAAAGTTATTTTCCACTTTTTTTGTGTTTTTTTTGGAAGTCGGTTTTTTTTTGCAAAAAAGTTTTTATTTTACCCTTTTTAGTTATCGTATCACACACAAATCCTTGTCAAGTATCAATTTCGCAATTTCTTTTACTTGGATGACATTTTTTCCAGCTATTTTGATTTCAAAACCAAACTGCTGAACCGATTTTGATGAAGTTTCTATGGGACCAATCGGGAAGTAGATCTATTCAGATAAAAGAAGAATTTTTCAAATCAGTTCATAAATGACGGAGATATGAGATAACAAACACAAAAAAAAAACATACAACCGAATTGAGAACCTCCTCCTTTTTTCGAAGTCGGTTAAAAACCCGTTAACACTTTGCTCGACCTGGGAATCGAAACCTCATGGTCGCGCTTGCAACCAGTAGACCAACTAGGTAGTTGCAATGTATCTACTATAACTAGTAGGTTGTAGCCATAATTTCACGTACATTAACTTGGAATGGCTGGAACCAAAACAGGAGCAATAATATTCAAGTGAGCTATCGCTGATACGGTAATTACTAAGCTCAGTAACCACACACATACGTACAGACAGTGTATTGCATGTGTGTTAAGTTTTTGGTGGCGAGGCTGAGAGCAAAGAGGAAGGCATTAGGGTGGCCTTTGATAGGCGAACAGAAAAAAAAAATTGCTACATGGAGGTACGAAAATCATAACAAAAAAATCGAAAAAAGGCCAAGGTCTGATAAATGATTGACCTATGATTTTTAGGAATAACATACTTCTCTATTTCATGATTGTAGATGATGGTGTTGGACTCACCTTTGAAGTCATGCCAAGTAACAAATTAATGCTCTATCTATTTATCGTACTTTTTAAGAAAGTTAAATGTACTTGCAATAGACGGTAAAACGCGAATAATCGTAATCTACTCGCTAAAACCAACTGGTTGCTGCTGATACAAAATGTGTAACGTGCCAAACTTGACAACTATATCAATTTGCTTTGATGCCACACATAAGTAAGGGATCACACTTTTTCATAGACATTTCTCTTGATAGCCTCTCTATTTTATTGTAAATGTCTTTGCTTCCAACTTTATCAGCACTAGAGCAAATTTTAAGTAACTAATTACTAGTAACTTTAATACAACCCATAAACTTAATCTAATGTTTAAGGAAAACCAATACAAAAGCTCGTACATTGTTTACGAGAAGAAATCAACGTCTCCTTGTTTCCGTTACAACGATGAAGGATTTATGTCAACCTCCAAACCGCGTATGTTACGTCACTTCCGAATTAAATATACATGTAATCTCTGCTGCTTGATATTTCGGAGCCAAGAATGCTTTAATGCTTGCATAATGAATGTTGGTTGTGGGTGCAGTTTGATGCCATAGGGATTTGGAACTTTCATACATAAATATAGCATAAGGGTAGTATTTCTAGAAGAGCTCGGGGCTAAAGTAATAACCGCCGCTCGGATCAATCTTCAGGTTAGGCCGAGCTTGCCTAGGTTGGTCTGTGGATGGGATACCACCTATTACATACCACGTTTCCTCCGTGCCTTGGAAAGCACGTTAAGCCATTGGTTCCGGCTGTCATTTGAAGATCTTTGACAGTCGTTTTAAGTAGTCAGTGGCCCGAAAGTCTGACAACCAGTCTTACCCGGTACTAACTGGGTTGTGGACGTCAGATAGACAGTCGTTCCATATAAAATATTGGTATTCAGCTGCATCCGGTTAGAATGGAAGCCGGAAAAGGCTAGGCAGACGATGATGGTAGTGTTTCTGGATGGGGTATGGTGGCAAAATGTGGGTAAAGATACAATTGACCGTGTAAAAATCTAGACCATCATTGCTTTAGTTATTTGTAGCTAAACGTTTACGGTTTTAAAAACACATTCAGCTGTTTTATTCTATCTAAGATTACTCGTATACCGTTGGCATGCAATAAATACCCCGAAACGAAGCACGTGAAAGGAAATATAATGTCAAAGATACAACATACCTGCCTATAAAATTTTTCACTACTGCTTTTAGCAACCCCTTATTGCTATTCCATCTATTATTATATCTATTCATATATTTCTCTATAGGCTTCACAGACACAAAGCAATAGTACGTGATCACATCTGCCTTTGAAGTGTAGTGCACCAGACTTTGCAAACACCCACCATACTTAGATATCATCGACTCAAAGAAAAATACGACTATGAAACGCGATATATTTACAACCCACTCACTTTTATTGCTATAAAACATGCATGCCGCCCAAAAACATTTCAAATTCAAGGAAACAGGTATGTGTCCTGAGAATTGAACGCAATTCTTTGCAAGTTTGTAGAGTTAGTAATATTTGCTACGTGCCGCAAACAAATCCTCTCCCTGTCGTGACGAAATAAAACAAATACTTATAGTCGGAGACGTGCAGCTAGCAGCATGCAGCTGTCTGTACCCATAACACGCTTTATTAGTTCCAAGCGATCAAGAATTTTAGTGTTACACCTCTGCATAAAACGTCGGAATCAGATCGCAAAACCTCTTTAATTAAATTGAATTCTTTCTTTTATGTTGCCGAATAACACTACACATAATAGCGGATAACGCAATTCCGTCCCAACACGCGCGCAGAAAGATAAACAAAGCAATGAACAGCCTAATGGTTACTATTAACCACTAGAGGCGGCAATAAAAATATTTTATATCTCTGTTTCCGGCAGACACGCGGTCGTCACGCGATACCCTGACGTGACCATTCGTCCTAATTTCAGCGGGACTGTACCATGTTTACGACCGATCAATATACCGGCATTCAACTCGAGACAACTGGCCAAGTAACCTCTTCCATTGGGATAATCTCGACCCTTGAGTAAACTACTGCGACACTGGCAATCAATTTGTTTCCCGGCATTACCTGCAATAGCGCAGAAATATAAGCCGCGGTAAACAAATACTCGTAACAGCTACATACCGTCCAATCGGGCTCTCGAAAATATTGTTTACAAGCAGCTTGGTCAGACAGATTAATAATTCCACTCGTGTGTTTGTGCGCCGTGTCGGTTTCCAAGCGGCTCCACTCCTTAACTGTTCTTAGCATTGCGAAGAAATTAAATCAAGGTGGTGGTGTCCATAACGACGCCACTGAAAGAGGTGGAACGTTTTGAAATCTGACAGTTGACGTCAGCCAGCTCACAATGCTCCACGGCCTTATCGCTAAGAGGGAAATAAATGAGACGACTTTTTCCTGCTTTACGAGCAAGTCACTCTAAATACCGTGTTTTGTTTCGTTTTAGTATAAAAAACATGTTTATATATTATATGTATACTTTTAGGTGGGCCGCCTAAATGAAATGTTATTTTTTACTTTCTTTAATACAGCCGCATAAAATTTTAAGATACTGCTTAAGGCTGTTTTTCATAATTTTGTCGGTAAAATTAGTTGTTAAGGGAACGAGACAAGAGGTACATGTTTAGTGGAGGAGAAACCAGCTAACTGAGCATAATCTTATATACAAAGTAGATAGAGCAAGTTCAGATTCTACTAGACAATTTTGGTGAACATTTATAAGTCTAAAAAAGCGAACTATTAATATTTAGTGCGGCAATAGTTTAGTGAGTAGACATAGCCGTCTTCAGTACCAGTATGTGCTTGGCTCGCTGTTTGTGACATCCGTGTCCAATGATTCGAATTTATTGTCGTGAGACACGAAGAGGCTTCATTTTGAACGTCTCTCAGCGTTATTCTTTCTTTAACAATAGCAACCCGTTAAAAGATTTAGAGTTAGCGTGGAGGGGTATCATTTGAAGACACGACACCGCCGCTGGTATTGCCTCAGTCGACGGTTTATTTATTTCACTCCGTGTTTATTTATTTACCCTCATTGTGCTTAACGCTTTTTTGTGCTTTTTTTAACGTATGAATTTATTTTTGGTATGAAATCCAGGTAAAACCCATCACTTAAAAAGCATTGGCCAAAGACAAGGCCTAAAAAATGAAACGGACGAAAACTTATAACATTTTTATAAGTATTTGTCATCGTAAATGTTCACAAGATTTTCATTACAAAATAACGAAAGTTTGTCGAACAAAACGTGAGTAACAACAATGTTTAGTTTGCAGGCGCTAGGTTCTCTCAGGCAGGGCATTGCCCTCGCGTACTACGGATCGTGACCTTGCATTTCTTTATCACCGTACATGGATATAATATTAAAATTGTATGGCTATAATGCTACAAAATATCTTTAGTATAAAGAAAAAAGGGGGCGTGGGAATATATGTAACATAATAAGTGTTTTTAAAAAGAAAACATCGTATTTACTTATGACAATAATTTAACGTAACAAAATTTTCCATAGGTCTGCAAACTCAATTCCACATGGAACCCGATTAAAAGCAATAATAGAAACCCACAAATGTTTGCTATTGTTACAAGCATTTAAAGTCAGTTTATCAGAATGCGTGGCTCGCTGACTACATGGGCATTGGCCACATTGCCCGCAGTGTGCACAGTGGCCGGTGGTTCGCACATGGCCCGGCCCACCACTCTGAGTTGCGTTAATGGAAGGACGCAGATGTTTTTCGACTTACGTGGCCAATATTGCCCTATTTCGCCCACTAAGTATAAGTGCTTTGCAAACTAACTAAGTTTATTATTCAAGAACAAGAATAATTAACAGCTTTCTGCTATAGATGTCCTATAATGATCATTAATCATTTTGTTAGCGTTTGAGAGTTTTCCGATTCTGACTTTAACAAAATACGTAACATTTCCAGAAGTAGGGATGGCTTTTTATGTTCTCGTATTGTACACATTTTTGCTAAACGACATAGTAAAATTTTATTACTGACTTAACGAATGACTTGCGCCATGCATACAAAAATATGGAGCTTGACAAAATTATTTAGTTTACGGAGCCGTACGGAATTAGGAAGTCTTGAGTCCTAATAAATAACTTGCTGGTGAAGAATGTTTTATTTGCTTTACCTCATCGTCGCAGCTCGCATATTCTGAAGCAGAATTATATTTATTGTTTTCTCTTGTTCCCCTACGCACAGTGTTGTGGCGTTGCGTGTTGCGTCGGAAAAACGATACAGTTGTTCTCGTTCTTTCTGAATCAATGGAGCGAATACCCTCCGTTTTTTACATTGACATATTTTCGTTGTAGGATTGCTAAACGAAAATGATATTCATCGCAGAACTCACTATTTATTTGAAACAGACTTAAGGATGTATTGCGAGTTTTTCTTATTCGTTCACTCTTTTGCGCATACCAAGTAAAAGCCGATGTAATATACATCGTACATATACTACAATGTTGCTTTATTTACACGCTGTTTCCTTATTTTATTCCGGTAGGATTCCTTACTCTGCAAATAGTGGTAATAGAATGCTGAGGATGTAATGACACTTATTAACTCTAATAATAATATCGTATTACGGATGGCCACTCTCATAGGCTAAAATATTCTAATGTATAAAGTAAGACAGGAATAAATTGAATCCTTACATTGAAAAGGTTTCTTTGATCGCTACACAGTGATTCAATTTTTGATCCTAGTACGGAATTACTAAAAAGAAATCAATTAACCACCAAATGTTAGTTTCAATTGCCGGAGCCTCTTAAAAAAACCAGCATAAACTATTACATTGGTTCACATTAAATGTACGATGAAAAAGGCAAACGGCGCGGGAAGAATTGCTTTTTACGGATCGACTAACATTCCGCAGTTCCTCGAGGGTTGAGGGGGGCGCAGGTAGGTGACGCGGGGTTCCGGGGAGGGGGTAGGGAGGGGCGGGGTGCTCGCAGAAATGAATTGTTTTCGGTTTACCGTAAGGTAACATAACGTTATTGCGTACCTTTGTGGCTTTTTAAGTGTGTTTATAGGATTTCGTGCGGAAGAAACGTCGAGTGTTTTCCGGAAAACAGTTTAATAATAAAAATCTGAATAGCACACACATACGTACACATTATCCGTCATACGCTCGCAATTCCCGGCTGAGGATCTGTTCGCGACATTTAATTGTGCCTCAACTTTCTCTTTATAATATTATTTTTTGGTGTCACGAGCTGACATTGTTCTAACTTGCGGTTTATAAAATCCCTTCATTCGTAAAGTAATACAGCTATTCCTATTTTCGCTCACCTGCGTCGGATACGCGGCCGACACAATAATTTAATTTTGCTCGTTACACGAAGGAATTATTCGAAAAAAGTGGAGGGAAACTCATAAAGCCGTTACATTGCTTGGAAACGCCTGACGTAGCTTCCACGGATACGAGACCGGCGCTCAAAATTAATTTCTGAAACCGTTTAAAGTATCAAATTTTCTAAATTGTTCGAGCCCTTAAAGTTGGCAATAAAACCTTCATTAGAAGTAACGATATTATATGACGTACAATTTTATTAAATAAAATAATAATTTCATGTGATAAAATAAAGAAGCCTCCAAAGGGATAAAACAACGATCTAAATAAAGAGTCATTAGGTTTTGATTGAGTTCTGTAACAATCATTGGATTATTTGATCAAAAGGTCAAAGTTTCATGCCCTTTACTTAAAATTAATATCAATGCTCATACAAATAGCTCATGTAAAATAATTGATTATACAAATCCAAACACAAAAAAGTGCACGAGTTACATAAGTCGCGGGCACTGGCACTCGAATGGGTGGAAAAACATCAGAGTCAATAGCCATTATTGGTCAACAATATTCTCATGGTGACTCTCAACTGGCTGACTAAACTCCCGACATTTACGACCAAATACAGCAGTACATAAATTATTTTAATGTGTGTTTGTGAATACGCTAGCTAGCCCACTGTGCACTGTTGCGACGTAGGATTGCAAACATAGTTGTGAGTATAGTTAATATCTGCATAGTTTAGTCCATTAGGGATTCACCGTGCACGTCATGGGATCATTCAGCACATATGTACATATATGCAGTCTCTCTGATGTTCACACCGAAATTGCAACTTATGGTAACCTTACCTATGTTTACGTAAAGCTATAGTTGCATCTCTTCAGCAGGCTCAGCTTCAATAGTTCTAACCAACTTTGGTGATAGACTAAGATTTTAACACTAGTATGTCTAATCCCATTGTTCACGTTACTGTTACTGTTAGCCTGTATCACCCCACTGCTGGGCAAAGGCCTCTCCCCATGACTTCCAAATTCTTCGATCCAGGGCTAAGGTGGACCGCTGACCGTTGGTTCTGTCCAGCTCGTCCCGCCATCTCCTGCGAGGTCTACCGCGTCGCTTTCTGGCTGTGTCAGGGCCCCACATCGTGGTTATTTTGGCCCACAGCTCGTCGGGCATACGGCAAACATGGCCAGCCCAGTCCCACTTCAGCTTAGCGGCTTTTTGAGCAACGTCAGTAATTTGTGTTTTGGAGCGCAGTGTGGTGTTGCGTACATGGTCTGTAAGTTTGACGCCTAGGATACTGCGCTCCATTGCACGTTGGCAGACCTTGAGTTTGGACTTTTGAATGTTTGTCAAAGACCAAGTCTGGGATCCATAGGTCAAAATGGGAAGAATGCATCACGTCAGTTATAAATAATTTACCTTGTTTTAAAAGAATAAATTGGTTAATTTTCGTAAACATGAAATTTTACATTACACCATTACTTATTGTTTACTAAGGCATAATTTCCGTTAATTAGGCCTTAGTAAACAAAACTTTTCGTTGAATTTAATCATTGACGCTGCTGTAGTATACTGCGAAAAAAAAATTCCATCTGGGATTTAATATCATAAACCACGCGAGCTATGAAAATTCACTAATTGACTCTAAATCAATCAATTTTGGTCATTCCGCGAGAAAAATTATTAAGCCTCTTTTAAAAAATTATTAATTATGAAATTGAGATTGTGGGATTTACTTCTTCAAATTTATGTGTGTAAAGTATTAAATAAATAAATGATAACCACATTTATCACACAAGCACATATATTACGAGGTATCCAGTTAATTTAACAGCTAAACGACGTCTCTAACTCAGCTTTGCATAGGTTACCACAAAGCAAATTTTGCGTTAAGATAGTACTAGTTATAACAATGTATTGGGATTACGGTACGGTACGTAGCAGTGTGTGCAACATACCGCTAGTCTATGTACAGGCTGTTGGTTTCTTCAATTAACTCTAGACTTCTATTGCTGTGATTTAGAAGATCGATTTAACAATAATATTATAGTTTAAAGCACGCTTTACTTTTTTTTGTATTATTCTCAGAAAAACCTTTCATTTGGTACCCATATCATGGGAATGCACGAAAAATAGTTACTCCGCCATCTTTGGGAGTCCGCCATATAGGATTTAGGA
The DNA here is from genome assembly GCA_964057025.1 of Standfussiana lucernea. Classification (NCBI taxonomy): domain Eukaryota; kingdom Metazoa; phylum Arthropoda; class Insecta; order Lepidoptera; family Noctuidae; genus Standfussiana; species Standfussiana lucernea. Next base: position 9,389,335 of record OZ059784.1, read on the forward strand.
TGAGGTTACTTAGCTTATAATACATTGTCATCCAAACTACACATGTATCCAAAATTTCAGCTCGATCAGGAATTGGGAAGTGGATCAAATATAACTTCTAAGATTTTTTTAACATATTGAGTGACACAGGTGAAGTTAAAAAAGCTTGTTAAAAATGGAACTGTCTCGATTATTGCTACACTGTCACTTTAAACGTTCGCCATATTGTTTTTAATTTATCTATTCCGAATATTTGTCGTGTTAACACAAAGTTTAGTTGTTACTTTTTATATTTTTAAATGTTTTTTATACAAATTTTATATAGGAATATTTAAAAATGTAAAAATAAGTGAGAAAAATAAATAAAGGAGCACTGCAGAGCAAATGCCTTCTGTTAAAGAAGCGTAGGTATTAGTCTTCGTGCTTGCTTAATTTGGATGGGCGAGTTCAGACTAACCTATGCTAATTTTAAGTCCAGGTTCCCCCATGATGCTTTCGTTCACCGATTATAATGATGTCCAAGGTATTGCGACTTATTATTCCTAAAACATAATAATTACGAAGTTGATACCAAATTGCAATTAAACTTCCGTAATATGTGTCGATGAAAGGTATCAAACAAAGTACTTACTGAATAATGGAACCGGGTATATTAGTCCAAATTAAAATTTTATAGCATTGCCTGAACCGACCCAGTTTAGGCGATAATTAGCTCAGCTAAAAAATCCCTCGTCCGCTTTTTCACTTCGCTCCCTTATGCTTGAATGTTTTTTGCATTTTTATTAGATATTCCTCTCGGCGTACACAGCAGTGCGGTCTAGTTGGAACTTTATAAAAAAGTGTTGAAGTTATATAAATGCTTTAATTGCGTTATGCCAGCAATGTTGGAAAGCAAATATAGCAAAACTTGTTATTGAATCGTCAGAATTAATTAAGGAAATTATTGATTAATGGTTATTAAAATTCTTTATTAAAACGAACTCTTTCATAGCAAACTAACCTTTTACACACAAGTAGAATTTTAAAATGTTTTGTGGTTTAAGCAAAAACAATCAAAAAGAGAAATTAAACATTCATAATCACAACGTTTTTACAAAAAAATAAAGCTCGTTGCTTTCAGTCTCGAAGCAGATAGGAGGTTTCGTGTAACAACACAGAACGCCGTTGTACGCCTGAGGGTGTTCGACAGAACTTTTAGTGTTCAGTCTACGAGTAATTAGAAGCATCATGCTACTGATAAATTGTCTCATTTATATTCTGTTAAATACATTATTGTTGCAAAATGAGCAGGATACTATTTTTGAGACAAACATCCTATCACTAGTATTCTTAGTCGCTGACTAAGTTCATATCAAGCTCGAAACGTTCTAAATCCGTTTATTAGAACACATATGACAGCTACAGTTTGTTTATAAATTTACATAAACTAAACGCTAACGAGCAGAGAGTTTTCATAAGAAATCAAGTGTCGTATTTGAGGAACCGCCAAGTTCCGCTAGTTTATCAACTGAGCTGAACAATTGACTTAAGACGGGTCTCGGAATACCAGTGTAAGAATCAGTTGAGTCAAAATAAACAAAAAAGAAGTACCAAAAAGAATAATTGTTTTTCACAAATTTAAAAGTGATGATTATTACAATACTATAATTTACCCATTATGTTAATAATTATACCAGCCTATTACTAAAGCACTGCAGAGCAGAGGCGTCTGTCGTAAGGAAAAGGCATTTATTTTTGTTTATACTAAAATATAGGCTTACTTACGTCTGGCCTCAACTCGCCTGAAGTGAAGCGATGATGCGGCCTAGGGTGGTGCATCATTGAGCATGAGCATTGATCATCACGTCCAGAGAGAACCTTCAAACCATTTATAGAACCTTCTCTTCGACGAATCTCAATCGCACTCCAGCATCTTGCATCCAGCTGGTCAACAACATTTGGTTAAAAGCCATTGGTTCATCCGATCGGATTTTAACTGCATCTTATTACACTAATTGCATACGAAGTCAATGTGACTGATTGCATTATTTCGGTCCGGTCCGTAGTGTCCACTAAGCTGTCCGCGAATCCCATGCATCTCGGACAGGGTATCTGACAAATCACTTTAGGTTGACGAGCCCGTCGTCGGATGGTCTCAATCAGACTCATCAGATTAGTGATGGCTATCGGAATAAACACACGTGTACTATAAGAGCACATGCGTGTTGCTCAAATTGGGCCCTACAGGACTGTATAATAATATGTAGTTTTGTTAGTAAGCAACTAATGTTGTGGGGGAAAAATATCAGAAATAATAAACACCAAAAGCTAAAAATAAATATAGTTATAGCCACAACTTTTGTAGGGTCCTATTTAGTCAATTCGTTAATTCATCCAACGTGGCAATGCTGTCAGCCTTCTGCACTTTTCCTTTTGACAGCGATGTGGACGAATTTTTTGACAACCCGTAATTGTACATATTTGTAATCTTATTTTAGATCCAATATTAGTTTGTAAATTAGGTAAATATTTTGATGTTTAAATAAATATGAGATCCCATTCATAAACAATTCTAATTCGTTTAAATAGGTGTACATTGTACATGTGGAAGGTATATATTATATTATGTACATATATCGCGTACACGATATTAACAATTACGAACATCAAACAGCACAATTATGTTTGTGTAACTGTACCTAAACGTGCGGATTCCGCACGTTTCCCTAAATTAAATGTAATGAGCGTTTTTAAAGCTTCCTAGTGAAAATATTAGCTTTCTACACGCGTTTTAAAACTGTTACGACGTAAAATGAGTTCAGGGAATTTTCCACCTGTCTTGATGGAAATTTCGACATTCTACCTTAATGAATAGATGGTGAAATTAAATATTTTTCCCGAAAAGAATTAAGAAACTTTGTTACACTAAGAATGCTTTAGAGAGATTTGGAAAGCTTTAAAATATTGCCACATTTATAAATTGCATTCATCTTTGACACTCCCACATATTTCTGTGTGTGCTCATGAATTCACAATAGGAATAAATTCTTGAAATATCAAAGTGAGGCAGGTACTGAGAACCGACACTAAGAAGTAACCTGCAACTTTCAAGGAGGTGAGTGAGGTGACCCGTCATATTAAACAATTTTCGAAAAAAAACGGTATATTGATCTTACTTCACCGTTGAGTTTAAACGTTTCCACACGAGTTCCTCTTTGAAATTCAGCTGTTTATATATTTCTAACTCAATAATATAAAACTGATTGAGCTTTTATTGCTAGTAATATTTGAAAGCAAATTATTTGGAAAAGGGATGTTTTAAATCGTAGAAGGGAACGATATAAATGCTTAGTAAGAGTGGTTTCACCACATGCCTACTGTTTTCTTGAATCAAAAAAAAGTAATGAATAATAATATATATATTTTTTAAATTATATTTAATTTTATTAATAATTCCAATAAAGGTAACTGAAACTTTCAGTAGTGCCATCAGGATAGAATTTGGTGTGGACAAATGTGCGGTCATGCATGTAAAGCGAGGGGAGATTGTGGAATCTGTGGGAACCCAGCTCTCGGATTCCATAAATCTTAGATCCCTCTCAGCAACCGAAACCTTCAAGTATTTGGGTGTGTCGGAAGCGCTGGGCATCAATGTAGCTGACATGAAGCAATCGTTGAAGGAGCGCTTCTTTGGCCGCCTGAGAAAAGTATTTAATAGTCTTTTATCAGGCGGAATTAAGGTGCGTGCCTTCAACGGTTGGGTCATGCTGGTTTTGATGTACTCTTTCGGCATACTCAAATGGACACAAACGGAACTAGACGCCCTGGATAGGAAGGTCCGTACATTGTTGACGGCATATCGAATGCATCACCCACGATCTTCGTTTATGAGACTGTATATCCCGCAGAGGTGCGGAGGTCGAGGCATTTTAAACGCTAAGACTCTCCACAATCGCGAGATATTACATATCATATAATACATATCATACATATCATACATCTCGGGGAATTTTTGCTAGAAACCGACGTGAGGATACATTGGGATGTGGTTGCGGTGGACAAGGGCCTCACCCCGCTCTCCTTGGCTTAAGAGAACTGGCGCAAACCTGTAGTGCTTGACTCTAACGACCGCAGAGAGGTATGGCAGAGTAAGGAGCTCCACGGACCCTTTTTCCGGGTCCTGCATGGGCCCGATGTAGACCTATCAGCGTCCGTAGCCTGGCTACGTTCCGGCGACCTCTTCGGAGAAACCGAAGGTTTTGTTTGTGCAATTATGGATGAAGTTATGATGACGAATAACTACCGGAGATTTATTGTGAAGGACGGCACGGTTGACATATGTCGGGCATGCCACCGTCCGGGCGAATCAATTCGTCACATTATCTCAGGGTGTTCTCGTCTAGCTAACGGAGAGTACTTGCATAGATACAACCTTGTAGCCAGGATTATCCATCAGCAACTTACTCTAAAATACATCCTTGTGGAATCGGAAGTGCCGTACTATAGGTATGTGCCCGACCCAGTTCTCGAAAATGACAATATCACACTGTACTGGGATCAATCCATCATCACTGACAGGACTATTGTAGACAACAAACCTGATATAGTGGTGGTGGATCTATCAGAGCGGCGCGCAATGATTGTTGACATAACGGTCCCGCGCTTCACTTGACTCGTGAGGTTGTCGACATGTGGGAAGTGGACTCTGCAATCATTTTGTCGATAGTCGTTTCAGCCAATGGCCAAGCGCCTCGACCAATACCTGAGGACGCTCTCGTCAGGGAGCTGGATCAAGGGCTTGATTCAGAGAGCGGTACTCCTGGACACGGCTCGTATTGTTAGGTGGTTCCTCTGGAGCCCTGACCGCCTACCGGCGGTCAGGGCTCCAGAGGAACCACCTAAGCCACCCAGCTACCCAGGGTCCAAACTACCGTTTGGACCCTGTTCCCGATACCGGTGGGCTACTATTTCTTTATATTTTAAATGTATTATTTTATTTTACTATCTTATATGGGAATATTTAAAAATCTAAAAAAGAAAAATAAAAGGAAATGAATTTTAATCATGTATACTTTATATTTATTTTAAAGAAAACCTAAAATTATGTATTTCTTTTTAAAAGTGTCAAAGGGAAAATAGAAGAAAGAATTGGACAATCTTGTAAGAGTGAACGGGAGACAAGATAGTTAATTTATCCTATAATCATGGAACATTTGTGTTAGTTTGATTAACCTCTCCGTAAGGTACGAAGAAAAGTAAATTGTACTTCAAGTGCAGCCAATAAATGTTAGTTATTCGGTGTCAGGCGAGCACTATTCGAGCTAGGTTACTTGAACACTCAAACAAATCAGATGCAACGACTCTTAAGACGTTTTCGTCTCATTATTTCTCTGAAAAGGCTTCGGGAAAGTTTACAGACGGAACTGTAGAGTTTTTTTTGTAAACTTCGTCGTTGTCCGTCGCAAGCTTTTCTGCTAAGATTATCACACGTAAAGCCGGATTAAGTAGAAAATGTTTTCATCACGCTACTTTTGCTGGATAACTTATTATAAATGGATTTGTGCAGCATTGCAGCTTATCGGCTTCGCTTGCCACCGTAGTAGCGAAGAACTTGTCCGTTGTAGTTTTATGTAGGGTTTTTCTTGTTGAGAAAGCATCTGGGCAGAGTGGTGTTTTTAATTGATAAATGGCATTCAATAGAACAATAGGATTCAGGAAATTACACCCGTTTCAAAACGAGAAGTTGTCTAAAAACCACTTACTACTTTAGCATTAGTTAGGCTGATTTATAATTGTATACGTTTTAAGGTAGTGTTTGACAAGTTCCAAACTTATAAGTCTTAATTCAGAAATGTGTTAGAGTTTTTATAAATGAGCTCATTAACTATGTTAACATAGATAATGAAGTATGTTTATCTTGACTGTTCAATAGGCATTCATATTGGTGAGGTGAGGTTATTAATAGTGTTAATCTAAATATATAAAAACGTAAGGTCACTGACTCACTCTAAACGAAATAACGAAAACCGCTTGACGTATAAAGATGAATTTTGGCAGGGAGGTAATTAATAGTTAGTAGACGTCCGCTAAGAACGGATTTTGTGACAGAGCCGGATTAAGGAGATCTAAGGGCTCTCACAAATTTGTATGAAGCTTCAGATTTTTTTTTTGTATTACCCTGATCATACGTGAAATTTAGCAAGTCTAGAGTTTATGAGTAGGAGACAAGACAGCCTGGACTAAGAGCTCTCGCAGGTCAAGATCTGGGTTGGATATATGAATTAAGCGCAATACTATTCACTCACTGACTAATCAAAATAACTATATAGAATATTTTATAGAACTATTAAACGTAGAAACTTGATATCTAATAAGTAAGTTCGTAATACGGTAGGTACTAAGAAACGATTTGTGATAATTTCACCCTCAAGTGGGGTTAAAGTTTGCATGGAATACTTGAGATAATAGGTAACATAAACAAGCAAAAAAAAACGGAGTTAAGAACCTCCTGACAAAAAATCTTATTTAGGCAAATCCCGAACCTAACGCGTACGAAGTCGCGGGTAACGCTAGTAAACAAATAAAAATATTTGCTTGTTCCAATTATTCTTTCGGTTCTTAATTTGCCCAAATTGATTTAAAACAATGATTATTTCTAAACTATTCGTGGACATTTTAATTGTTTGTTTGTTAATTTTTTTTTTTGCGTAGGTACCTAACTCACTATAGTAAGTCTTTAATTCTATTTTATTTTCTTTGAAGCTCACTTCCAAGAGATTTTACAAAACATAATAATATAATATTATAACATAATTAATGCCCAAGGTAATTACCCTATTTTAAATTCTCTCTGTGTCGGACCATACAAAGACTTATTTTTAGTAATATATTATGTAACTTAATGTTTTTTCTCTAAGATAAGAAGCCGTAAGAATATACATTTCTTAAGAGTAATTAACTAACTCAATATCATCTCTTTGTTTCAGGTATGTATTAAAAGAAGGACTACATAATATTCGGTAAAAATTAATGGGATCTACAAAAATAAAAGGCAAAAAAGCTCTCCTTTGCTTAATAGAATTCCACCCAGCATCGTTTTGGGTACCTTTTCCGAGAAGGACGCGTTTAATGTTCTGATTTGATTTTTCATTTTGTATTTTTTCACAAATATTTTTACCAAGCCCAAACCTTAAAGATTTTTTGTAAAGAAATTATATCAAAAGGAATTTTGAGTGTACGAACATAATTTATTTAAAAAAAATTGGTTAAAGAGTCGAATTCCTATTGCCGTATTTTTACCTCTTTATAGTATTGATGCAGACATTATAATTATAATTCCTTTTGAATTGTAGAGACAAAGGTTAATTTTATTCAGAAAAAAAATAATTTCTCTTTTCTTTATTATAATATCAAGTCGACTTTGCATTAGCTAGGACAACAGGCCTTAGATAAATCAGGGGAAAAATACAGGCGCTAAAGTAAAACATAGAACTTTATATACTCTAAAATTAGTGTAGATGTTTCATTACATTTGTAGCAAGTAACATTCAAAGTAGATAAAATTTGAGGACGGAAGGATTTATAGGTTAGGTATAAATAGGTATTAATAGGTTTAAGAAACGGAAAATTGTCTTTTGTCCTCATTCCACAAGTTTATTAAGCTCACGAAAATATTTAATTTCGAGTTGTGTTTTCAAACAATAACTTGAAGCGTAATTTTACCCAATATTCTCATTAAGAGCTTTAGTTTCTAAACTACATACGTTTTCGAAGTTAATTTGTCGTAATAAAAATTTAAGTAGACACATTTAAAAAAGTATCGATATATTTTTACCCAACTGCGTTTTATGAGTTGAATGTGCAAGCTGCCATATTTTCTGGAGAAGTTACAATAAATTATCTTCAGCATAAAGTCATAAAATTACACTTGCAGTAAATCTTCGTTAAAACCAAGACTTAAATTAAAGGTTTAATCATGGACTGTATAACGTTTCAGCAATACAGGTACACGAATCCGAAATTGGCAATAAACGCGAACTAGGCTAGGGTCGTCGAAAAAGTTTAGCGAGAATCTCGAAACACTTAGCGAGAGCTTGGCAATTTCTGAATGAACCTAATTTCTATCTAGCATTGGATCAATTTAGCTTGTGCCTGGAGACTTAGCAAGCAATTTAAAGCGATTTTTTTACCTTTCCATGGTTTTAGAAGATGGTAAGAATGATTCTCATACAAACACTTCGTAGAATAGTTTCCTAGCAAAAATAATTCAGAATCTTATACTTATATTGAATTTTAACATGGAACAATTTCTGTTTTGAAATACTTTCTACGCAGGAAAAAGTTGTTGACTTTGATAATTTAAATAGGAGGTACCCCAACTGCAGGAAAAATATTATATCAGATGATATACGACTAGCAGGTACGTGGAAAGAAGAGTTCCTTGATATTATTAATTTAAATTCCCTTGACATAATACAAAGAATGTCTTCCTAAAAATAATAATATTGTTGAAACACGAGACGCAAAAATGACCTCGGTTTTTTTACCAATTTATTTTCAAATATCATTATGAAAGTTGAAGATGCTAGTTTCCCGTTACGGAGTCCTCATTATTTTATCCGAAGCGACCTTAACGGGTCTATGTTTCGTTATTTTACAACAGCCTGTATAATGCAGTTTGATTTGATTTTTAATTGGAACTTAACTTGATTGCGAACGTCGGATTTTAATTTACTTAGTTCTTGCTCCGACGAATCGCACTCACTGGACCACTCGGCACTCAGCTCTACAAATTGTCCTAGAAAATGTTGGAAAATACACTACAAAATACATTGGTTTCTCAAGAGTACTTTTTGTTGGGATCGACTGATTCTTGTTTATTTGTCTTTTTGATTGGTTGTTACAGAAATGTTTTGTTTTTTACTCTATTATTATTTATGGCATACAAGCTTACTTTTTATAAAGTGGTGAACGTACGGTATAATAAATTGCAAATGCATTGCGTGGAATATACTCAATACTTTTAACTTCCAAAATCTTAGAAAATTTCAAGATAGAAATTAATTAATTCTATTATAATATTGATCAAACAGAAAGGTACCACCAAATATTTGACATCATACCTCCTCTAACCTGTATATTGTTTTCCCAAAATTTTGGCCTCAGATTTACCACAGTAATTATCTATTTAAGTTCAATCAAAGTGAAACTCCTGTCGGACGAAATTACGAACACCTTAAGTCGCATGTTGAACAATAGGTTTGGTCTCAAAGTACTTAACTCAATCCCTAAGTAACTTAGAGTAATGCCTAACTTCGGATGCGAGGGCAGGGATGCGTCTAACTTTAATTAATTTGAAACTGGACGAGTATTCGGACCTTCGGTTTTGATTGTGTGTTTACCTTGTTTCGTATTTGGTGAGAGGAATGTGAACGTCGTTATATGATGGAAGATGATTTATAAAATAAGTACGGGAGTATAGCGGTTTATTTACTTCAAATTAAGTTCTAATTTCGTATAAATATGTACATAAAAGAGTGTCAGTGATGGAAAAACAAACGATAAAAGACCGGAGGGCCTAAACCAGGAGCCATCAGTTCCAAAGCGTTTCATGTTACTACAGCAACTGTCAAAAGCATTGACAAAAGGTTTTCCGTAGCATAAGTCATGCAACAATTTTTTTTAGCTGTATATGATCGTGATCTGATCTGATGAGGTCCTTGGTTCCATTCCCGGGTCGGGCAAAGTGTTACTAGTTTCTTCCATCAGGAATTTCTCAGTAGCAGCCACGGAGTCTGGATTTGTGCCTGGTTGATGGCAATAGGCTCGCCTCCTATTACATGGGACTTAAACATGTGGGTGTACTTGTCGGGTACACCTCTGGCTAACCGCATGATGTTATATTATGTTATGATCGTGATCACAGAAACATTTAAATACTCCGAAGTATTTCCAAGGCTGTAGGGTTTTAAAGCTCAAATTCAATTGACAAAAAATACAAGATACATACCCACTACGGCAACAAAGAAAGTTTGATAATAATTCTTTAAGAGAGAGCGACGACACGCGACCTTCAGGTCTTGAAATATCATGCCCGGCTTTTTCACACTATTAGCCATTGGCTATAAAAAGTCTAACCCTGCACGCGTTAGGGTGAATCTGCTATCTTATATTTTGTTCACCTCACGAGGGAGCGAGTTCTTTCTTTATAACTTTTTTTTTTAACTTTGAAAATCGGGGAACATGTTACATTTTTCTAACTGATTTATTTGAATAATGTACATGAAGATTTGAATTTCTGGAGTCTAGTCGATCGAATTCCAAATAATTGTTTCTTTTTTTAGTCTGCGGTTCCAAACCCAACGAACTGACTCACATCGCATCTCTGTCCATTGCATTATTTTTACAGTATTTTCAATTACACATTTGAAACAAAAGACAACATACAAAGAAGTTAATTTAGTAAACAAAACCATACATACTCGTAATATTCTAACCATAGACTAACGTTGTAAGTTCGTTTGTTTTAATACAGTTGTTACCTAGGACAGCCCAAATATCCCATATTTGTATGCACGTGCTGCAACTTAAACGTTAAGCACAGCCGGATAACATACGAACACGTGACACGACCCAGTTTATTGAAAATTCTGCGTAAATTAAACACGGCCTTAATACCAGTTTGCTTAGTATAGCGAAATGTGACCCCTTTTTTTCGTGCATTTCGTTTTGTTGCCGCCATTTTAAGGCAGGCTGCGTTGGTGTGCTAAAGGCAAAATTCGAATACACAATTTCCACGATAGGTCGTGTTACTAAATTCTAGGTTGATGACATCATGCGTCAGTGAAAAATTACAAAATCATTTTACACGTTAAAACATATTTAGACGTTAAAACTATCTCGTAGTCTCACCACTGAAGAAGATTCATAAAAGACTCATACATTGAAGACTTTTCAGGAATATCTGAGATAATCAGTAAAAGATAATAGTTAATATAATTGCTTAACATGTAAATTATTACATCTCAAAGGAATTGAAGGGTTTACTCGAAAGATTTAAAGATACAATAAACATTCTAAATGCAAAAAAATAAATCTTGAGTCAATTTAAGACGGATCAACCAAATTGATTCACTCTGGTTGAAAGGTGCAAACATTGAAAGCGTGGCAGATCTAGAAAGACTTGCATGTTAACAAGACAAAAGCCATGTGAGAACAGTTGATATTTCTCAGTACCTTGCACCACCTCACTAGAATATATGTACATGTAGAAGACCTTGTTTTATGATAATTATGCTCTTGGTTATAATTAGCTGAGGGCTAGCTCAGACTCCTATGCAGATTGAAGTGTATGTTAGAGTTTGTGAGACAAAATGTGTTGAGCATTACTCTTTACAATAACCACTGATTTTCTGAGTATTATTTTTGGATAGAACGAATTTAATTTGTTTACCAATTCCTTAAATTCCGTAATAGAAGTAAAGGAACACACAGAGACGAATATAATAGGGATAAAAAAATATGCCAAATAATATAACATGGAATATTGATATTGAAAAAAAATATGAACTGTTTCACTCAATTTTGTGGCAAAACTAAAATATACTTATTCGTTCCGTCTTTGTCTAACTGCCACTTAAGTCAGTTGCTAGAAATTCAGGACACATATTTGTTTATTACACACCATAACATAAGATACCGATATCGAATCGTAAGCGGTGATACCGAACAACACTATTTATTCCGTATAGAGAAAATTTCCTTTCGAGAAAAATTGTAAACATACAGCCGTTTCGACTTCGTTCCGATTTAAATTCAAAAGAGGGTACAGTATTTAAGAAAATCCACATTTGAAACACATAGTAAGATAACGAAAATCAATTGTTGTACAATGTTGGGTTTTAGAGGTCTAAAATGTTTTTTAAACGGAGACAACTCTAGGAAATTAGTATTGTGTATTGATTTCTAGCCAACGAAGTACATATATATACATGGTGGAAGGGACATCGAGGTTACCACGTATTCAGTACATCATATTTCTACCCCCATAGAAATTTTTCATCGGTAATTTTAGACAAAAGCAGCTGTTTCCTACAAAACTGTATACACGGTGTACACGGCGGGTTTTTTTATAATTGATGAAACATTTATATATGTAAACATTCAATGATGATTTTGATTAATGATGGATGATGGTGAAAGTTTAGTTATAAACCGTGAAAGCTTAAAGCAGTGTTTATATTATGTGGTTCAAAATGATGTACAGAATACTTGGCAGCCATTTTAATGTCGGTGACCCCTCCACCTTGAATAATGATCGTAGCTGGTGACGTTCTGTTGTTTTTGCCTCTCCCACGTTATAAATTCACGAGTTTTTGTATGTATGAAAGTAAACATTCATTTGTCTCTCTCTGTAGTTTACTGTGTAATCTACAGTACACGACACTTGTTGACATTTTGACAGTTTCAACACCAACAAACGTGTCACAAGAATCAAATTAATTCCCACCCACGCATGAAACAATACATCCTTATACGAGTATACCATGAACACGTAGGTACATTACATCTTTATCGATCACAATAATAGACTTAAGATCGGCGCAGCTACCAGATAATTAAGGTACACAGATTTGGGCATTCGCACCGTTGCCTACCGATCAGATTAGATTGAATCCCAAATGGGTGTACAAGGGACTATGGCCCAATTCTATCAAAGAGCCCTTTTATAATTTAAATTGTTCTTATTAACTGCATCGGTATTTTTAACAGCTTTTTAATGGAATATGTTTTTTTTTAGTTGTATGTATGTATTATATTTAGTCCATATTTGTTTCATTAGGTATCACCGTAAGACATAATAAAGCACAATGAACATAATTATCTGTAAATGTCAGATCAATACAATAAAACACAAATTACGCACAAATACCTCATCGTGGATGGTTAGCAACGTACCCAAATAAAAATTTAATAAATGTCTGAACAAAATATTTTAGGCGAGCTTAAAACCGTTTTTTCGGTATTTTTCTTATAAAATACCAACCGTGACAGGACGCCGGTCCTTTGTTTGTGTTGCGTACCAGAGATTGGCCAGCTACCCAGCTACATTTAACGTGTAATCCCGCATAGGTAGGTATGTTTTGTAGGGCCGGCATGGGCCGTCTAATCTCATAAAGCTTACTTTGCCATCCCGCGGGTCGGTATCATATTGTTTGACGAGTTGCATGCGACCACAGGTAAGGGTACTGAGCGACAAAATATTCCGTTATGTATATTGCCTCACATTTTTTTTTAATTGTGGATAGAAATGTTGTTTAATGCTTAGAAACCATACGTCATCCTTCGTACTCGCCAGGCCTTGCTCCAACTGACTACCATTTTTTTTTGTGATTTGGACAAATTTCTACGTGGGAAAAAAAATCTTCCCAGGAGGAAGTACAAAATGCTTCCACACAGTTTGTCGAGTCTAGATCTCCATAGTTCTATCGCAAAGGCATAAAAGAACTTCCTTTTGATTAGATGGCAATGTATAGATAAAGAGGGTAAATAGTTTGATTAAATAAATAAATTACATCTTTTAAAAAAACTAGTTTTAATTTTGCATTTTTTTCTGTACAAATCGGCAATTTCATACTTTAACCCCTTTGTCTTCTATGACTTTAGTCTATTAAAAAGTGGGCATAGTTTTGGCTTATAGGCGACTGTTCATTTTCGTGAGTCTGTGAAAAATCGATTTCACATTTGTCCAACTTTATCTGCCTAAAAATATAAAAGCCATATTCCCAGCAACTAAGTAAAATTCCATACAAATAAATGGCTTCTATACGTCTCCACTACATATTGTTATCGTCCGCAATTTTCTGGCAGCGCTGTTCACCTTACGTTGAAATATTACAATACCCAGGTACCCTGCTCCCCAAAAGCCTGTTTTACATTCAGTACATATAACGTTGTGATCCAACAACAACTTGCGTGGTTGAGTGTACTATGTAATGTTATGTCCCCTACACACAACACCGCGAGGTAATCTTCTTACGACGCTCTGGAGATGCGTAACTGGATTTACTAAACACGACTTCATATTATGTACAAGTTAGGAGGTAGGCGTCTGCTTCTTTGTGCCTGTAATAAATTTTACTTGTGAACGCACAATATCATAATTAGGTGTAGCTGTACAGGAATCATTCGGCGCGCTCCATGTTAGAAACTAGCGTCGCCATTTTTATTTTTCAATACATTTCCCCAAATATTATCATAAAAAGGTCCTTGTGACACAGTAACCGAAGAAACAGTAACTGTAAGAATATAATAACCTACTTTTCAAAGTAGTAAATGAAATCAATAAATAACTTTAATAAAACAAGAGCTGTTTTATTAAAGTTATCAACCGCGTATGACCGCGCCATACTTTTCCCGACCTAGTGACTTCATACCGCAGACTTCTTGTGAATTCGAATCATGACCTATTACCGAGACTCTGAGGACCATAAAACTAAAAGGAAAGCTCTAATAGAAATTAATTTTCACTATCTCTATATTTGATTTAATGTCATCAATTAAAAAAAAAAAAGTAAACTAAAACAGATAATTAATTATTGTTTGTTATTTTTGTTCTTTGCCGGACACACTTAATAAAAAATTACTTCTGTTAAACAATGCATTTACTCTCAAATTGAAATTCATTTTATTTCTTGAAAACAGGGTAGATATTACAATAAATAAATAAGCTCTCTAATATAATCAGACTATAATTAGAACTGGTGGAACCGTTTGGTGTCAAAAACTTTAATTTCAGCAAGCAACAAGAAAGCTACAAGAAAGTGCCGTTGTAATATTTCTCATAATAATTAATTTGATCTGAGTACATTAATTAAAACCATGTTCCGTTGTTGAAACACATAATATATTTGATTAAACAACTGTAAAATAAAACGACAAGAAAATAGATAAGTAGTAAGTTATTTAACCTTCCATTCTTGGAGTCAGTACATAGGTACAAAAGCTATATAAAAACATCTTCGAATATTTACACATCATCTTCCACTACAGTGGAAACCGTAGAATTTTCCGGGGATTTTTCCGTGCTCGTAACAAAAATTAACAGCAAAACCAGGACAGCAAAGTAAACAAGGTGCACAGTATTAAACATTTCCCGGGGAACGTTGTAAATCCTGGTTCTTTGCAGAGTGAATACTCCATTCTCTATAATCCCATGATCCTTATTTACTAGAAAGGCTCGAAGGGCCGCGGGGTTTATCCGAACGCACTCGCCACATGACGCGTTCAATACTGTTTTCTTGTCGGATTTATGGAAGAAATAATATAGTACAATCAGTCAAAGAGACAGTGAGATTTCCAGTAGCTTTATCTTGAAAAGAAAAATAATTAAATAGTTAATAACAATGCATGATAATTTATATCAATACTATCAATTTTATAACTAATCAATTAAAATCTAATTAATAAAATTTTTCAATAAAAAAATATGCAAATGGTACATCCTGTTTTGTAAATGTCATCGTTACACTTCAAAACCTCGCCCCTCTGACTGGCATTATTTCAACATGTTGCCAAGTTACGTAATTGAGTTCGGAACTAAGCGCACCCTTTAATATCGTGAAATATTATATATTTAATATCTTAAAATAATTAAAAATAGCTATAGGTAGGCATTAGGAAAATTAATTAGAGGTACTTCCGAATTAATCAGGAAATAGCTAATTTGTGATAAAATATAATATTCAAATTTGTTCTTTTAAAGCTTGTAAAACTCGCACAAAAGAAATAAAAAGTATAACGATAGCTGTTCCTATCCATTTAGAAGTGAATATGCATTTCCCTGACGGGTGATCGTAGCCGTAACAGTGTGCGATGGAAATGCTAGGATTCACGTACCGGCCATCACTTACATCCGCAGTAATAGCCCTCTTCCCTGTTATTCACATAACTTATGCTATCGGTATACGGAGAAAACTATTAAAATGCACCAGTTTTTCATTATCTATGAAAAATAAAAAAGTCTAAATTTAAATTTTTTAAACAGAATTAAATGAGTGTAACTCTACCAAAATGTACCAACCCCACATCAAAATTTCTCCAATTTTTTAAGAAGTAGATAATTGTAATGATTTAGGCTATGGCTATGATATAGGATGGTGGGTTAACTCATTTTGGCAGAACTAAGTCGAAATAATAATGATACACATTTTAGCAAGCCTGTCTCCCTGCCTACGCAATACCTGTTTATAAGGTAATACTTCCGCCATCGTAGGTACATATATGTTCGCGGTTTGGATACGCAAAGAGGATATATAAACCGTAAATCCTCTAAATCAGGAGTAGGGTGCACCGCCGCCTTAATATTAGAGGTTCTAGAACCTATTTTAATAAGCAGGATGTGACATATGTATACCGTAGGATACATACTAGTGTGTGTTGTTATGTCGTGAAAATTGCTATAAAATGATTTGTGGTTGGTGTAATCTATTGAATTTTTCAACTCTTTTCGCTGGCCAACTAGATTTCGATTGTTGAAATTATTTTTTATTAAAGACTTTTAGTCCTCAAAGATAAACATTTTCAATGAGCTCTTTCCAATTTTGTTAAATTAACAAAAAAAACAGTTGGTTTCATAGACATTTTCAATACTTGAACTAACTCCTAAGGTCTGTTCCTTAGGAATTAGGTAAGTTTTAGTTCATGTTAAAGGTGGTAATTAGATGATTGGACATTGTTCTCTGGCAGAGCTTTGAATCAGGGGTTCGCACTTTCACTACACCTGGTTATGTGTTTTTGGGATGAATTTACATACACACAGGTTATGTACGACGGAGATATTGGATGCATTACTTACACAACCATAACATAGAAAAGGTTGAAATCTAAACTTAATCAATAATTTTTCACTGATCAGAGACGATATTCTGAAAGAAATCTGTAAAATCCGTTTCCAATAAATCAAACTGAATTTATAGCCACGATCAGACTTACACAATCTCAATAACAGGTTCATACCCTAATCCATTTCAAATGATTAAATACAGGTGCTATCTACCTTTCAACATCAATCGTTAAAGTCATATCGACCATTTATCAAATATTCACAAAAACCTCTTACAAAATGATAAAAGCTCGCGACGGAACTTCCGATAACCGGAACGGGGTCTTTTTTCATAGAGCGAGACGCGGAGGGGTCTCGGGAGGGAAATATCAGCATGTCATTTGTTTATATTGTGGAATTAATACCCCAAGCCGGCATGACTGATGAGTCGAGTCAAACGTCGCTTGCCAAACAAAGAAACACCGAGGTGTGTACTATAATCGATGCTCACTTAAACGACAGATGCTACAAACGGGTGCCATCAATCTATTCCCCCCCCCCCCCGCGCACCCACCATCCGATTCCTGCCCCCCGAGGGCCGAATTGTTATTCACGTTCCATTACCTCAATTTTTTAGAGCCGAGGTGCCTGAAAAGAAACCCTTTCACTTATTGTGTCTCATTTCTGAATTGGTGGAGGCCCTTCGTAAAATTAAATTTCTTTAGATTATTCATATTCTTTTCTTTATTCTCGTCGAGTGTTTATTCAGTATCCCGCTGCAGATGTTTGAGGTTACACGGTGAAGTCGGAATATTTTATTATTAGGGATTTTAGCAATTTTGTGGTTTATCCTTCGTTCTTTATTTTGCACGGTGGTTATCTTATAAAACAAACAATAAATTCAAAACGTCAGCAAGCACGGGCTGCGCGGCACGGAGTGCACGACACGCCACAAGAATCATTCAAGAATCGCTTAAAGTCCGCCACACACGTAGACGAATCGAGCAAACATCGAAAACTCAATGGCCCGCTCACAGAGTGCGTTAAGTCACGTCCCTCCGACCAATAATTCAATAAGAAGCGATCCAGACGCCAAGTGGAATCATAGACTTGGCCTAAAGCAGTGCAACTACATGTTATAAAATGTATCTAATTGTATTTTCTCCATTAAGACCTTTGTATTTCTCGTATCGCAGAGAGAAACAGGCACTAAGCCTTATTAAATCCGTCGACATGTGAACTTCAAAGATTAAAGTGATTAGTTAATTACTTGGTATTATCTAAATCTTTCAAACAACAGCGCACACTTGTGGGACTGGAACTTGTGAGAGTTTCACATGGATTTTGAACAAGTTATATAAAACCGCGTAAAGACTAACAGCTAAGCTTAGTGAAGCGCACAATTTCTGATATCGCTACACAACGGGTAACCGCAGCTTAAAAGCTGGGACAAAGCTTCAGTATGCCTTTAGCTCATTAACAGAATTAATGAATTCGGAGGTAGAGTATTTGGCTCACGCCGCTTATGAGCCTCATCATATTGATGGCGGTATAACCCCATTGTCGTGTTTTATTCACGCTATTGACTTAGCATGGGTTGCTCAGGACCATATTTTTTTCTGTATACCTTTGCCTAACATGTGCTACAATGTATTGTTATCGAGTAGTTTCTCACATCAATGAGTACAGAAACCAATTACTCTAGTCAAAAGTCTAAACTAACTTAATCCGCGATTTTTTTTCATAATCTTTTAAAAACTTCTTAAATTCAGTTATATGAAACGTTCAAAATATACAGCTTCGCACAAAGGGGAGTAACATGAACGCCGTAGTTATAACAAGATTAATAAGCCTACCTGAGCAGAGCAACGCTTAAAACAAACGGTACAGATATAAATGAGAGAAAGCGAGTTGATAAATCCACAAAATGGAGGATTACACATCGCAGCAGAAAGTTTAAAGTGACAAAACGCTGTTTAGCCTGGGGCAATAAATGCAGTATCACTCTGTGTGAACGCAGCACTTATTAATCGCTACTTGCTAGTTGCGTCGCGTCGGCAACGTCGCGTCGCCTACAATCAAGGGGCCGCGTGTTGCGGTGTCGCGAGCCGGGAAATATTGAAACATTTTTTGCTCACATTAATGCCGGGGTTTTGGGGATCTACTTGCCGAAAATATTTACAAATTAATATAAAATATTGAGAAAATGTACTTTTAAAATAGAGTTTGAAGCTTGAAAATGTTGTAAGAAATACGTAATTTTTTCAGGTAGATATGTAGTAGATCTATAAAATTAAACTTTCAGTAACAAGAATCAGCCATCAAGCCAATAAGCAACAGTTACATAGAATATGCACATTTAAATTAAAGCTGTGCAACAATGTGTACAGTAAACTTAATGTTACATAGCTCTTATTTAAATGTCAAACAAATTATCTACAAGCATCGAACTCCATTTCCCTAGTCTAAATATATATTTTAATCAAATTACAGTACTCTCTGCAAGCGTGGTCACTTAAAATGGATTGCAATGTAAACTAAGTTGCACTTAGGGCTCAAGCTGAATGTTGGGATATAAATTAGTGTATCTCGTACCGAGTGACGGGGCTGACGAAGACGAATTACTTATTTCTTGGAAATACCCCGAGCAAAAAAAAAACAATGTTACGGTAGAGCTAAATTAAAAAGTTAATGTGTTTTAATAGAAAGTTTTTTCGTAATTTAGATTTAAAACTGGGGAAATATTTAAGGTACGGTCTGCATGTCACAATTTTCATTAAAATTCTTATCCCAAATCTACATCAAAGTGAGGTGACGCCAGTTATATTTTCAGTAATGCATCAAATTACTGAAATGAACCCCACTTTGAAGTTGCATTTCGTGTTTTAATTGCATGGGAACTTCGTTTTTCTGCAAAAAAAACGCCATTTACCTAGCTATATTAAATTTGTTTTAGCGGTAGCTTTTCACATAGTAATTAGAATATGTTATGAACATTGTTATGGACTGCTCTTAAAATAACTGAAAAGTTCTAAATTCATGAAGAAAAGAGCTGAAAGGCAAGTGCGCCTTTTAGATTAATGAATTTAAGACCAACCTTTATGTATATGTATCTTATATGGTTCACGAAAACTCGAACACTGCATTAGCATTCCGTCTCACCTGTACACTGCTAAGTTAAAAATCATGTAGCTCTCGCGTCCCGTGTGGACGCTCGTCCGGGGGAAATGGGGGACTCGGCAAAATAAGGAAAACCTTCCGCTTTTGTGTAACTCGAATGCATGCGCTGCATGCCCACTGAG
Source organism: Standfussiana lucernea (assembly GCA_964057025.1). Classification (NCBI taxonomy): domain Eukaryota; kingdom Metazoa; phylum Arthropoda; class Insecta; order Lepidoptera; family Noctuidae; genus Standfussiana; species Standfussiana lucernea. The sequence goes on from OZ059784.1 coordinate 9,409,417, forward strand.
CAAGCTATCTCGATCACACCTTCTGAGTTTACAATTTTAAACTTAAAACCAGTTTCGGAAGTCTTCGGGCTGTGAACATTCACGTTACAACGCGGTCCATGCGGCAAGGGGACTTTTTTTGCAATGTAATCATTGCCGCTCAGTCTATCGGAGGTAATTTGTTGTCTGAGCATTTCATGCGTGAAAATTGATAGGAATGCAGAAATGAATGTCTTATAAACAATGACAACAGATCCATTGCTCAAAACAAAATATTTTATTTGGACGTGTGGAAACACCAATATTGTTGGTATTCCAGGGCACGTATCGAACGTATATTGAATGATCGCCGCCCAGATTGTTGGTTATCGTAACACCAAATTTTCTATTTGATCGAATCTAATGAGGACGCGCGGGAGCCGCGGGCGGCGGCGGCGCGGCACGACGCGCGGCGCCCGCCCGCCAGAGGACCAGAAAATTACGTTACCATTCCACCGTACCGGCTCAGCCCATTCAAAAATTCCGAAATCCCGTTCCAATTTCGAGGATAATTCTTGAAAATTCGACGTCGATTCGACGTCTCGCCATTTGAGATACCTCTGAAAATCACGCGAGTGAGTCAACTTTTATAGTTAGCCACAGTAAGTTTTGAAAGAATCAATTGTTATTTCGTACCGTTTTTTTAAAGGCTGAGGTAGTGAAAGTTACTTTAGATTTTAAATTAAGTACCTACTAGGAGAGATTTAAACTTTTCTGCTGCATAAAGTCAAGTCGAGATAGAATGTAATTCTAATGATTAAGTTGATACCTAGTCGACCTTACAAGATGTTTGAAGACAAGAGTCGAATAGCTTTCAGGGACAAACGTTTTGTATTCAAACACCAAGTATCCCAGCTCAAATGTCAAGAAGTTTGCCGTCTTGGTTTGCGCCGAACCAATATGATTTTCCTAATTTCAGAAGGCATTTGCTTTGAGCATAATATTTGTGTGAGGCTACAGAGTTAAGCCTCAAGAGTTCTACGGAGCATCGGTGCAAAGTCTACCAAGCTCAAAACATTTAGTTCATTGATTTCGTAGACCCACGATAAGTTAAAGTGTACTTAGGAGTGCTCGATTTGTATTGCTTTAGCACCCATATCAAGGTAAGGTTGGCGCATCGGGACCTTAATTACACACAGAGGGTCGTCTCTTTTTCGGGACTACCATAACAAAGCCCATGGGAAAGTGTTTGCGGATAGTAACTGAGCTAGTGTACGGAAACTCGTCCAATACAAATATACCTTTCTGTACTTAAAATTTTTGATTTTTGGTCAGACACAACAAAAATTTTCTTACATAGTATTTAATTATTTAAGTACACATTAAAACCAATGGCTTACATTCCGCTTAATCAAATAGCGTGATTTCCAACAATTTCTTGTCGTATTCATTACCCAGAAATCCGACAATTATGGTCACCCAGCAAAACCAAGTACTGGGCATGCAATTGAAAACCCATTAAGGTTAGCAGACGTGATAGCCTCCGAAGCGTGCCGCGTGCGTGACACACCGATCTCGATGCGCTACCGAAGAACGTGACGCAGGAATCTTTTGTTCTTCCTCCATCCAATTGTACTTTAGCGCACCAGTTCAACTGCCTTGCGAGTTGCGTCACACCATTACATCTTTTGTATTCCCATCACTAGTCTACCTAAATGCATTTTTCCGGAACGAAACAAGTTTTGAAATGGTTCTGAATTGAAGCCACAATCCAGGCATACACGTTGCGATTCATCGTTCGAAAGTCACATGCAGATAGATCTGAAAACCGTGTTTTTTTTTGATAATCTGAGCTTGGCTTCATATTGACTTTTAACCTCGAACCCGTTTTTAACTAGTCTTCAAACAGTCAACAATAGTTAGTTGTAACCGGAGCCCTTGAAAAGGTATGGACAAAATGAGTAGATGCTCTGCCGAATTTATGTTAAATAAATAATAAAAATAATATGAAAAGCACATTCCATGCTTGCAAGGTAGGCCGAATAACTGCCATGTTTGTGCGAGTGTCGGGCGGAAACGAGTGCCGGGGTAGTCTTTGCACGGCATGCATAGTGCATAACGCGGATACGATTGTATGCTGCGTGCTCGAAATGATGAAAGGATTGCAATATTTCTGTATTGTTTGTATAAAGTTTTATTCTGGAAATTGAAAAAGATTACAATAGAAATATAACTCGAATGTTAGGTTGTGAGTATTTTTCACAGACTATGCAAGATTAACAATGTTTTATGGAAAATATTATTACTCTAGAAATATATCGTACTACTAGCGATCAAAATGGTGCCTTATATGTTCAAAAATAACTTGTATAAAATAGTTGTGTAACAGAATTTAACAGTGGTCCTGCTACATAATGCACACTATGAACATATTACGCGTACTAATGTTTATTCAGTGCTTTATTAACATTATGACAGCCACGCCATACAGCCTGATGTTCAACAATCAAAATCAAAAATTCCACTACATTGATCATACAATATAATCAGCAACTTAAAACATGAAGTGAACATAATACGTTCATTATTGTTGGCCGTGACTTAATGAAATTTATTGCTGATTTTAGGATGAAAAATCGAGTGCTATTAACTTTTTATCAATCGTCGTCAACGGTTTACCAAATTCTACTATGAAAAAAAAATGTCTTGATTATATTCGGTACGCATAATAACATAACATCACGTCTTTTATCCCCAAAGGGTTCGGCAGGGGTGTAACTATGATACACCCCCATGTCACCAGTTTATTTTATGTCTCATGTTCTGTTTAATTCCCAGTTTAAGAGCCATTTCCCGACAACCGGGCACAAACTCTGACTTTGGATCGATTGATGGCAAAACTCAATAACACCTTGCTTGACCTGGGAATTGATACTAACACCTCAAAGGTTCAGCTGCAGAGCTAATGGCCACTTGACCAACGGGGCCATCGCTAGAATATACGTAGCAACTGGCTCGTTAATCTAAAGTGGTCTCAGTACATCTCAGCATAAAAACATAAAGTGTCAAAACTTATAATACTGCAGAATTCGTCAATGCACTTGAGGCTAGAATTTGTAAGTTGTTGTCAGAGGTGGAATGTCCGTCGACTGGCCCACAGAACACCCGAATCCCGACTTTATCCCGCTCGTTCCAGTTGTCCCGCAAAGTTTTGCTCATTTGTAAGACATCAATAAAACTTCTCTGCCCTCTCCATCCCATTTCACTTCGCTAGTTTTAATAATCTCTTTAATATCTTCACGCCAAGGTAGCTTAGAAAACGGACGCCGCAAAAACAACGATTTTTTTCGCAGTTTTCTTTTTGCGAACTGGAAGTTTCAGACGGTTATCAGAAATGTTCCCGTATACTTCTATAACAAATCCCTTCATACCTGACAATCATAGTAACTAAACCAAAATAGGTTGAGTAACAAAAAGATACCGTCCTCCAAAAAATTTCATTAACAAATCCTAACGAAAGAATACTAATTAAAAGCCTGACAAAAACATTTTTGATCAACTTTGTAGGTAGCTGTTTACTGTTCATATTCCTCTTAATGCCTGCGGAAAAGGTTTTTGAAGTTCCCTTTCGATTAATTACCTTCGCTACGGAGATAAAACGTGGGTAAACTGTAACATTTTTTGCCCCACAGGGGGTTTATTGATCATTCTAAATAGGTAGGGCGGGAAATCACGGGAACGCAGCTACCTCGCCTAATAAATGGTGTGTTGTTACGTATTGGCCAATTTGTTGTTTGCTTACTTTTGTGGTTATTTTTGGATAGAAAGATTGCTTACTGGGTGGTTGTACCTACGCATATGCACGATATTTTGAGGGAGTGTATGTCTAACAGTCACTGACACCTTACGGCCTAATGAAGCTGATGTTATATCCGTTGTTTTAAGTACATAAGGCATAAGTAGTTGCATACTTAAACTAAAATCATGAAGAAAAAACTATCTCGGGTTAAAACTCGAGAAACAAACTTGGGAGTTGAAAGGATGAAGAGATAAAACGTCGGAGTACCGCTATATTGAAACTAATGGCTCGATTTGGAGCATCTACAAACTTGTAGGGGTTGGAGGTCAAAACACCAAGACTGATGACGTATATTTACACAAAATTTCAAATTCTCAGTGAGGTTTCTGGGTAATCTGTCTAATAACTTTGCAGTAATTACTCGCTTCTTCGTACGTCTTCAGTTTCTAGTTTTGAAATAAAACATATCCTATGACATGTGGTTTATAACATATAATTATATTGATACATATGAATATTTTGTGAGAGTAATTTGTATTTATTTAATTACTTAAAACACAAAATAATTGAATTCCAAAATAATTTCAATTTCTCTTTACCTACTGCACAATTCCCAAATGATTTCAATAAAAGATAAAATTACAAAATTCCCAAGTCTTCCATTACAAAGGTTTCACAGAACGAATTTTCAATGAAAACGACACTGCATTTTATATTTCACCGTTGCCAAATTATATTCGCAAAAACGTAGAGTCACTACGCATTTATTATTCCAGGCAGTCAATATTTAATGGTTGGTCCTTCTATACTTACGTACGTAGGTAGGTGTATCAAAATTCATCGTAACCTCTAGAGACCGATCTATTTGCTTCTATAGTATATGCAGATACGCGCTTTGGACTAGCTCAATAACTTATTCTGTTTCAAATATAGGAGTGTTATGTACATACATTCTAATGCTGTCTTGTGATCTTATTTTTTGTTAGTTCATTACCTGTGTAATGTACTAAGGAGCGTTTAGGTATTTAAGATTATGCTAGCACTGAAATAAATAATATTAAATACTTTCCAGGTGCTGAATAATAAAATGAAAACGCCCAATAATAAAATAACTCTTGCGTCAGTATCCCAGTGATAAAAGTTTCTCTAGTGAACTGCGAAAATTAAAAATGATGATACACCTATGGGTTATTTAATACGATGATTTGTTTGCTGGTCGATTTTCCAAGTAATCCATGTTTTGAGACACATCAGTATGAATTAATAACAAGCCCTAAATCTTTGAAGAGGCAAGAACGCGAAATACGTTCAAATATTACGGGAAAATCTACTGCTGTGAGTCAAACAAAGGAGTAGGTACATTATTTGTGTAAGCAATTTGAGCATACAACCTCTGTGTTGGTATTTATTAAAAGTATCCAGGTACTTTAAATTAGTGGCCTTTGGGTACAGGGATTGTGTATTGAGACCGATGTTCCGCGCACTACATGAAACAGATATGGTAGCTGTATACTTTATTGTTTTATTAATCACATAACCATTCCTTCAATGGATTAGAATATCCTTTACTCATAAAACAAGTTTATATTTTAACTAATAACGGGTTTCTGTTACTTTTTTTTTTGTTTTTGTTAATTTTGTAGGTGTTAAGTATTATATGTATAATTATCATCTGCCTAGCATTTTCCCAACTATGTTGGGGTCGGCTTCCAGTCTTACCGGATACGGCTGAAAATACTGGTGTATTTTATATGGAGCGACTGCCTATCTGACCTCCCCAAGCCATATAGTACTGGGTAATACGATACCCCCTGGTAAGACTGATTGTCAGACTTTCGGGTCACTGACTACCTGTAACGACTCTCAAAGATCTACAATTGACAGCCGGGACCAACGGCTTAACGTACTTTCCGAGGCACGCAGAAATCCCGGTATATATGGGTGGTCACCCATCCACGGACCAATTCAGGCAAGCGCGGCTTAACCTGACGATCGACCCGAGCGCCTGTTATTATTTAGCCACGAGCTCTTCAAAGCACAAATCCAGACACTATCAATCATTTTTGCCCAAAATACGGACTCTGTGTCAATCTGGTTACTAACAGATGGTTTTCCTGCTCTCCCCAGAAAGGTATCTTCTGTGAAATATTTCTCACATGTATATCGTGTTAAGTGATTGATCTCTCCTTCGTTCTGTTTTTAAGGTAAACAGGTTTTGGGTTACCCCTGTATTTTTTAAGAATTTGGAAACTACAGTGGGAGACTTTATTGAAAATAAAAATAATGATACCTACTCCATCTGCCAGACAAATAAGAGTAATGAAACCCTAAAGCTTCCTCTTTGAAATCTTTAGGCATTTAATAAAATTATGCGCTTAAAGATTTCAAAGTGGAAGCTTTCATGATATTTTTCGCAAACAAATTAAAAAGTAGCACCTGAATATATAATCCATGTTTCCCTTGCATTATAAACACATTTATTATAATACTCTCGAAATCATGTCAGACGTCGACGCCGATAATCATATGTTGACAGAAGCCGGGGTAACGAACCTGGTGCAAGTCAAAGCCACACGCTGCAGTGTAAATACCGCTTATGCACAACAACCTCGTTCGGTGTGACGTGACGTTGCGTCAGAGAATCAACGTTCGATATTTATTTATTTCTGATATCAAACAGAATCAATGGAATTATTAAGTCGTGGTAAACTACATGACGCAATCATACAGGCAATCTATCTCGTCAATAATATTCAGAGACGACTTATGACCTACATTTATATACCTTTTTTTATTTAAAAATCATTCTAGCTAGAATTTCAGTTCGAAAAAAAACGCCTTTCTCATTTCAAAACGACAGCTTTTCCGAATTCTGTTACGAAAATTCTGTTTACGAAATTTTTCAAAGGCACAATGTACTAGATTCAGGTGCTTTTTATTCTTGACTTCTAAAGACATTTCGGTCTAGTTTTGTCAGTTGGAGTTCGTACTCTTTTGTGTGCCTAGCAGAGCGATATTACCAAGCTATTGGAAAGTAAGACTGTCTGTCAACTGACATAGCTTCAAATGTGAAGATATGAAAGGAACCTTCCGACACGTCGACTCGATAGATTTTTCAGGTGGTGTGGTGTTCAATTGAATATTTTTGCCACGGGTTAAAAATACGAAGTTAGAGCTTACAAAAGCTGTGATGAAACATCGAACGTATAGCGATAGTTTTAGATAGAAAAGCCGAGACATTTGTAAAAGTTTTTAGTTCAAAGAGTTTAGTTTTTCAATTTTTCATGTGAAAAATTGAAAAACGTAACATTCCTTTTTTTGGGCAGTCGTGTAAAAATAAAGATTTAGTTAACACAGCGTTTTATGTTTACATACAAGGTGTAGACAGGCGCTTCACGAAAGAGTTCACGAAGGCCCAAGCATTCTGTACATTAAACTAAGTTACTCTTTTTACACCCATTATTTTGTCAAAAATTTAAATTATGTACCTATTTATTATATTTAATTATGAAAGACCTCAATTTGAGATACAAAACTTATCGAAAGCGGTCAATTAATATCAAAATAGTTTACTTCGACCAACTTGTCCGAACTTTAGAATACTCATTGCTCAATACGGTAATTATATAGTTACTAAACACCAGCGGGGTCTCTAATTACGAGAACTAAATCACGTTCTACTTTGACTATGGAAACTGTTGTGGTGTAGTTGTTCAACTCATGTATAGTTTACTGCAAAAAATATGAACGTTGTACCTAGTTGGGAAAAAGCTAGGAAGATGAGGATACAACTAATTGACTCCGCACTTCAATTGTTGCGGATCGTCAAAGCACAACTGTTGGCCTACCATGACGTGTTAATGGAGGGATGTTTTAGTTGTATTCCAGTGTGGGAAACAGAGGCGCTAGACATCCTGTACAGCTGTCTCTTTCCCACACTGTGAAACCTGACAATTCTATGAAATGACTACGAGTATAACACGACAATTTGGCGCAGTGTGTCAATTTGACTAAATGCGCTTTCTCACCTGGGAGCATTCGCCTGTAATGTACCAGTCCGGCTTCATTTGGTTCCGTACAAAATCGAATCTTGGATTTTTACATTAAAGGCGAATGCTCCCTACGAAGGAGGGAACCTTATAATAAAAAGTCAAGATAATGGTAAGTTGAACCTCTCTTTGATTATATTCAACAAGCTATAATGGCTCTTAAACTGTCATTGGGACCACCACATCCATTGCATCATAATGTTAATGTGCTGATAACAAATTATGATAATAAATCTCACTCTCACTTAATAACATTATGCAGGCCCATGAATATTATTCTCAGAGTTCCACTATCAACAATGGACTATAAAAATAATATAGAAATATCGTGCACTATCCATTCCATTCATATTCTGTTATACAATAGAGAGAGACAGGCATATGGCTTTTGTGAGCGATTGAAAGAGATGGAGATAAAAGGGTAGCGTTTCATGAGCATTTGAGGCATTACGACGTATCGTTAGAGCTGTAATAGGCGTTTGTTTTAGTGCCTATATCTTCATGACAGTGGCGGCCTATCTGCTATGAAGGGGAGGGGGGCATTTGGCTCTTTATGTGTCCCTAACAGCCTAGTCTAATCGTGGAAGTAGCTTATTTTTTTTATAGTTTTTGTGAACTCCCGCAGCAAGTAAGCGTTCTAAGGCTAGAGTAAAAAGACTTCAGAGTTATGTTGAAGAGCACAAAAAAGTAGTAAGTAAATAAAAACGTTTTATTTCGTCAGTTAAGTCAACAAGTTTGCAAAGCTTTCATAAAAAAGTTTCTTTGACGTGATGAAAATGTATGAGAAAGTGCAAATATTGACATCACTTTGAAATTGTACAGCTCTTCGTAATAGTTGTAAATCTAAGGCTAGACCTCAAACCCTCAGACATCGTAATCTAGAAGCATCACCAATGTCACCATTTGCATTTTATTGCCAAAGTTTTTGGCCGCAGAACGCCTATTTTTATGGTAAACTTATTCAAATGCACGACGATGTCATAAATTGGGTAAAGGGGTGCGCTGGCACGGCAGGCACAGAAAAACTTTTCGAATAGCAATCATACATCGATGGACACACGACACGTTGCCATTCCACTTTGATGTCCCATTTAGGAATTATCTACACGACAGCAACGTTGATTTACCCAAGTTCCTTGCCAGACATTTAGTGGAACGACATAAAAATGAACGGCTATCATGTCGTGACAAAGGTTAACAATAAATCAAGCGTATAACGGAGACATATTTCCTTGTGGCACTAATTCGCGAACGATTTTCTTTTGACATAATAAGCACAGCAACATTATATTGTATGAAGTCCTTTGAACTTTTAACGGGTTTCCATGATTGATATTTTGACGTTACACGATTGAAACTCCGGAGTTTGATAGACAAGGAACGAAGAATACCTATCGAGTAATAAAGCAATCGACTAAAACTTTTTTAATTAAACATTGACTACCACACACAGTTTATTTCGGTACTTCATTTAACACCACCTTTGAATAACGTGATTTAAGCCACCCGATTATTTTTAAGGCCATAGTAGAATATTGATTTTTTATTATTTTACTTTAAAACGCTTACAGTTTCATCTGAAAAATATTATATAGCTTATTTTGAAATGGGACATTTATACATTTACCTAACTTTATACATAGATGTCTAATCTCTGATCTAGTAAGTAAGTCTATTTATTTGTATAAAATGTGGTTTATACAGGATGTTATAAAATGTTTTAGAGCAGGACACATTCCGCCGAAATAATAGCATGCAAATTTTACATGGTTACAGAAAAATTGAAAGGAAGTCGTCTGTCTTGGTATGGACATGTAATGAGGAGGGATGAAATGCATGTTACTAAAAGAGTGATGGATATAAATGTTGATGGATGGAGAGAGAGAGGAAGGCCAAAGAAAAGATGGATGGATTGTGTGAGAAATGATATGAAAGAGAAAGGAGTAAATGATGCAGTGAGGATTGACAGGGGAGAATGGAAGAAGAAAACGTGTTGCGCCGACCCCTAGTAGAATGGGACAAGGGCAGGAAGATGATTTTTTTAGGTAGCAAGTTATAAACTTATAATGCTGCCATATACTCGTATACGCAACTGTGTCTAAACATTTCTTTTCTGGGTACCGGTAATTCTAAATTCGTGTGAGTGATTTTAGGTTTGTTTAAGTCATTTTTATTTTGAAAAAGATTAACATTCACCTTACAAATTTAGCTATTTCATAGATATGTGTCTAATTCAGACTAATTGATTAGAGAACTATAAACCCAATGAATATCGATCAGTTCCGCTTATTTATTGACGTTAACACATAGTAGTCAGGTAATCCCAAGCAATAAAGTTGAAATTATTAATTTTATCGGTATCTATGTTATGAAGTATCTACTGACACGTTTGCTCTCTTTTAATCTGCAGCTAGAAAACGTGCTTACCTTGCTATGAAGTTCACAAAGACATGAGAAGCTCCTTTATTAAAATACGGTTAAAGATATTTATTTTCTCAAAAGAATTACAAATTCACTTATAGAGAAACAACATAAATATGTTACAATGTCATCTGCCAGTAAACCAGTAAATAAAACTCGGCCACGCATTACGTAGGCGACTTATTAATCAACGAGGCAGGCAACATGACGGTTTCGATCCAAAGCCGGGATACCCGACATAATGGAAGGAAAACCTACAGATTTTCTCCCGCTGAATGAAAATCAATTTCCTACAGTTGGGAAAATTCATTTATCGACCACCTGCGCTCCGGTGCTCGATCAAGCGGAGACCAGTACAATGGGCCCACCGTCTAATCTTAAGAAACGCGCTTTTAAAACGTTGTTGTCAGAGATTACCCGCCAGTGTATAGAAACGTCTATGAATCAAACCAAGGTAGAGCAGACGGTTTCTTTGTCACGAGAACATACCATTATTGAAGCAGTTCGGACGTCCGTCAATCATTGACTTATTCATGAAATCGGCCTCCTATACAATGAAATCATTTTATTGGACTCGACTGAATAATATCAGCTGATTTTTTTTTTATTTACTTTCAGGAGCGAGTCCATAAATATATTATAAACAACGGTGAAACAGTCGTATTGCTTATTACGCTAAGTGCTAATAAATTTCCCGTTAGCTACGTTTACCTAGGCACTGATATAATGAGATCGCACCGATATCCAAGCGCTGTAATATTTTTCAATAGAAATAATGCAATTGTGTTCCAATCTCGTTTCCTCTTCTATTTCTATTCTCGTAACAAGTATGACGTTAATCTAGGAAAAAAATGCTAACAAGATAAGTGTCTATTATTTGTTTCACATTGTCAGGAGTTCCGTTGACATTCAGAGTGGAGTTAAATTATACTAATGTATGAAAAGCTGGGTGTTTACTTCATTTGAATAGTTGTCGGCACGGCTCAATGATAACCGATGTATCGCAGTTGGTCTCCAAGTGTCAAAGTTTCGTTAGCCTTGGTCTCGTGTTGGCGAACGCTAACGTTATAACTGTCAAAGTTATTATTACCCGTCTGTGTTTCAGTTTGCAAACGTTTCGAAGACGCACGACGATTTCAATTTATTCAATGACAAAATGAATTTAATTAAAGTTGGTAGACATTGATGTTTCAGGCGGAATTCGATCGGGGAAGTTAGTGGGCAACATTCATTTACGTAAGAATATTATTTCCAAGTTGTACTTTATTATTTACGACGCGACGCTGCGTTCTAACTGGAAGGTCTTTGAAATAATTATTAATAATTTCATTGTTAATATTCAGTTCCCTTGTTTTAGTGAGGGTGAGGGAGGCATTACTTATTAAAAATGTGTACCCCTTTTATTAATTTGAACAATTCAGTAGCATAACATTTATGTGTTTTCGATATTTTACAAAACATTTTATTTCTCCCTTCTGATTAGGGCAACACAGCTAGCAATTATAAAATAAACTAATGGCAGACTCGTCCGGATGTCTTTAATTAAGTTAACAAAGACGTGCTTAAATTGGTAACGTGTTTATTTCCTTCACTGATCATACAACTCTGACATTATCATCGAGTGCTGGGTTGTACTTAAAAGCCTTTAATTATAGATTCTAAACTTAAAGAGCACATTGAACCGTCAAAGTACTTTTCATTTAACAAAACGGTCCTTAAACTTCAGTACTTTGGTTTAATGAGTATTTGAGTAAAAGTAAACGACTGTTTATCGGACGTGGCGGAAAATTACGGTTACTGTTATGTTTTTAAGTTTTTTAAAGGCTTAGATAGTACTGATTATTAACGTTATTTATTTAGTTACACTAGCAATTACACAATAAATTGAAAATAATTTTATTTTTTTGCAAAATAACCAAATTATTTTGTCAAACTCATAAAAGCAATTTATGAACGAAAAATTTAAATACGAAAATTTCAATATATTCTAAACACAGCTTCGTAGTTTCAAAACATTTGTGTAACAGAATGTCGTAACAAAATATCGCAGTATCGTCACTCGTTTGCGTCCGAACGTTCCACCCATCTTGCTTGTAAGTCTTGTGAATGGCGAAAAATAAAACGAAGAGGGGTTTGGGACATTATCGAAGTAGATCGGTTCCGGTGTGGCTTTCAGCCCTGCTCCCAGAGGATTCCAACCGAATGGAATACATCCAGCATGGTTTGGAACTGCCACTGGCAGCCGACTATGTATCCCGGCCCTCGCGGTTAAACAACCATTTTTTCTTATTCCCTCGTACCTAAGGTATTCGAACTTTTTGCTACTCAATATTTTTGTTTTAATGGACTCGTCATTGATTCATTTCGTTTCTAATTGCTTTATTCGTAAGTTTAATAAAATATGGTATTAAAATGCCTCTATAGCAACATAAAAGAGTCCAGTTTTTATTTTGTAATTCATCGTTATAAAAGGTCCAGATTTCACAAACACATTTATTATTTACGGCTTACTTTGTGTAAGCGCATTTTTGTGAAATATACGTTCAGAGCTTTACATTTTAAGTCGCTAATTGAATTAAAATATTAATAAAAGCTCTCGTCGGATTTCGTGATTCGTTTCATTTTAATTTACTTGTCCATTCATTCCAAAAATATAAAATAAAATAAAAAGTACTTAGTGTTTTTAATAGGACGTTATGGATAAAAAATTTCACGTGACTGGTAATGAAGCCAGTATAAGCTGGCCTCGCATTCTATTGAAACTCCACACTATGCCAGGCCAGCTCAAGTACAAAGTATTGCTACTGACAATGGGTCGACTGTACCTAAGTCCGAAATATAAATCCCAATAATCGTACATAACCCGGAATATTTTTAAAAGTGTATTTTGACAGGGGAACATTAAATAAATGGTGCGAACGTCGGCCTAGAGTATAACGCCTACATACACCAAAATTCCATTTAACCGACTAGGTTGATTGAATACTGTAAAGAATTTAGAGTAGCCCTTTGACCCCAGGCATTAACGAACGAGGAATGATAGCATTAGCACGTTGACAGATGTTGGCACCGAAATATTTCGAAGGGATCCGCACAACCACTTGCATTTATACCCTTGGGGGTAACGTGATGTTTCCACAATCAAATGATACTTTTACCCCTTCCCGAACACTTCGGGATATAATTTGGATGTTATACATACATGAGAGTGTGTAGGAGGGTGTGTTAGAAATAGCATTGATAGTCACTAGGATAAGTTCGAATGTTCTATGTTACGATAAGGCTGAAGTATCTCAGATGAATATGTTTCTAATAAAATAAAATAAAAACTTAATGAATTAACAAGTCAGGAAAATACTATATCATAGATACTCAACTACCAAGTAGACATAAAACATAACATTAATGCATTAAGCAAATACTGCTCCCTTAACAAAGAGACGCGATATATAATAGTTTCTCCAGAAAAGTCACCATAATATAGACTAAAGCGCCCATCTGCTCCAAATGAGCGCCAATTACTTAAATAAAAGCGGACACTTGAGAACTCCGGGATATAGAAGTAGGATTATGAAATAGTTGTAGATTTCCTCCAGCTAATTTAGAACATTCATCGTAAAAAACGACACTATTAAAATGAGACTGCAGAATTAATTCAATAAAAAATGTTTCACGTTAAAAAAGTAATATTCGAGCTCCATCTTACTTGGAGCTATGAAATAACTGGGGTACTAGAAGTGACACAATCATGGTTTATTCGCGCGGCCCTTTCGGAAGACACTGTTTTATGACTCCGTGTAAATGTCCCTGTAGAGTTTATATTTTGTCGTGTTTTACCCGCAGTGGTATCTACAAGTGTTCTCAGTCGAAGAAATTCTTGCTTGTTAACCTTGCCCACCATAAGATTGAATAAAATTGTCGATACGGTGGAGAACTTACGGTACCCGAGTGTGGAGGACAGTTCTGTAGTTCGTGGGATGTAACATACCATTCCATGAGACTTTATGGCTTGATTTATAGATCTTTGGAGGTAATGTTTGTCATTTATTATTTAATATTGTATTGCCTACTTTACGAATAGTTCAAAAATGTACCTTGTACCTATTTAGTTCCGTAAAAAAATAATCGTAAAAAAATATATTTTCGCTTGTTTCAGTCAGGGCTAATTATTTTTTTAAACAGATGCTAAACTTTGTAATATAGAATATTCTTTCTTTAGTTAAATATTACTTATACAGGTTCTATTAAGAAATGCGGAGGTTGGATGGATGGATGTTTGTTACTATATTAGCTCGTCAGAACGGCTGAGCGGATCTGGATGAAATTTGGCACAGAGGTAGAGTATTGTCTGGAATAGCACTCATTTTTACACGTAAACTTTCCACGCGAACGAAGTCGCGGGCTACAGCAGTATAGAATGCACTAGTGAAAATTTTCTTAATTAAAGAGACACGTTATATCGCTAAAAATCTTCATCGCTTATCTTATAAAGTTTTACATTTTAAAAGGTGGGTGAGGTATGATAGTGTGGTAGTCTCCAAGAAAACAAGAAAGTAACTAAGGATAATTTGAGTTAAAAAAGTTAATTCTATGTTTCGTAGATGCTTTTTAAATGCTAAATAGGTGAGATATAAGATACTCTCAGAATGCTAAGAAAGACAATTAATATTACCTGTTTAGATACCCTTTTATTTTAATCAAATTTTCCAATATTCATATTCACTTTTCCATGTTCACAGGCAAGATGGGGCGATTAGCGCCACTGGTGATACGGCTGCTGACCGCGTCACTAGTGGCGTTCGTCCTCGCCGAACCAGGTCCTGGCAATGGGACCGATCACTCGGTCGCTAGGGTCAACCGGGACACCGTCATCCCGGTGCCCGCCACCGCCCTGCCGCCGCCCCGCCGCGCCGGGAAGCGCGAGAGAAATCGGAAGAGAACTACAACTACGACTACGACCGTGGACCCTGATGAAGATGACGTCGCCGATGCCACCACACCCGTCACCACAACCACTGTTGATCCCCGGGCCTTTGACCACAGTAAGTACTTGTTTACCGTTTACGAACAAAACAATGCTTAAACAAATGAATGTAGGGATGCATGTTACGACTTTACTCTAACTGCCAGCCGTCTCAGTCATCACCTTGTAGCACAACAGTGAGTACCACATTATAAGGCAGAAGCTTCTGGTGTGCCACTTCGGGTCCGCTTGCAACCATCCGCTTCACTCGCGCTGGCTATGCCACACACGCTTCCACTGAACCGCCTCAACTACAATCACGCAGTACACCTGACGAAAACCAATGATAAGAACAACTACCGATTTGGTTCAACACATCGACCATCGCAGTAAGTACTAATTTTAAGCCAATGAGGAGCAACGAAGTCGCAGGCAACATTGTGGTTACCGTTGGGATTACGCTAATAGCCTGACGGCTAGCGTGACTAGCGTGTGATATGAATACAATGAAAGCCGAGGCCTACATATTAACTAACACCCTACCTTTCTAGTAAAAGGTTGTGTGGTCAGTAAGTACTCTTATTTTAGGCCTGAAGCGCCAGCGTGCCAGTGCGCCGCCGCCGGCCGGGCCGAAGCGCCGCTGGCCCGGGAAGCAGCACAAGCGGCGCCGCCGCCGCTCCACTACCACCACGACTACCACAAAGCCGGACGTAGATGACGATGACAAGAAGCCGACCACTACTCTGGCGACCACTACCGTAGACCCCCGAAGCTTTGACCACAGTAAGTGCTTAAGTGCAGCTGAAAAGACAAAACACGCGGCTCTGGAAGCCACGCCTCTGACTACTACCATGACGGATCCGGCCCTTTCTTACAAGAGTAAGCAAAATTCAAAATTTAGCTACTTGCAGTAGCAGTGGTAGTCACAGACGTAGTTAGTTTCAGACTGTCCGTCTGTAACAACATCACATCTCACCAGCTGTCATTGTTAACTGTCACCTAACATACGACAAACATTTTCACTGTTACACAAGACACCTTTTTGGAGATATTATCTCCTGAGTAGGTATAAACTGAATTACAATGTGTGTGTGTGTGTGTGTGTATGTGTTGCCTGTTGCTTTATATCACGTATATAAGTACATCGTACATATATTGTTTGGCAAATACTTAGAAGGAAATAGTCTTAATTACTTTAACTTAGATTATACACGTATAAACATGAGATTATCGGATTTCCAAACACTCAGCAATCGGCAAACACAATGGAACAACAAATATTCTTCCACTAAATCCAAAAACAACATCCATTTAGCCGTAATTATCCGAAAAAATCCGTGTAGGTACCTGCCTCATATAGGTCAGGACCGCGGGAGATAAATCATAGAATAATTAGACGCTCGTTAGGCAAAACGTGACGCTTCATTAACTGATTAGCCACGGGATACGTCATGGCAAATATTATGAGTTATTTTTTGCTAACCGAGGGGTTGGTCGATGTTTTTGGGAGTTGTATTAGGACGTAGGATATTCAAATGGTGTGTTTGGCTTTGCTTATTTGTAGATTGGAAGGGGAGAGGTAGGATTGAAGAGTATACTGAATATGACCTTGCAAGCCTTCTACTTTCTGACCACTAATTTCAGTATGGTAGTGCCATTATTAGTGCCTGGTAAGGCACACTGCCATTTTAAGTATCAAAACAGGAACTGACATGTTTACTATTCTTATAAACGAAATCATCCACAATCCTTTAGATAAAAGCACAAGCCCAAGCGTGTTCATTACATCTGACGCAATAAATATCACATTCCACCGTCAAGTTTAAGTGATCTTGAAAAGTTCTCGTGTGTGTTCTTCGCTTTAAGCCACATAGTTTAACGAGAGCCGGGTCCAAGAAGGACTCGGGAGGGGAAGGGTCCAAGGGCTGAGGAATGCTGCCATCGGAGACGTGGGGACATCCAAATTGCTTGTCTCTAAACAACGGACGGACGTAATTTGTGAGTTACTCCGTTACGCCGACACTTGAGGCCCCAGCCATCGGAGGAATGTGCTCAGTTAACGTGGCATGTCAACCCTCGCAGCAGTTTCATTTTCAAAAAGTGCTGTACGTGTAGTTATTTTGGGGCACTCGCTTTGCAGGGTTAGTAAGACGATTTGCTAGTTCATTAATTACTGAGTGAAACAAAATGAGTAATAGCTTGTTATTTTTCTCTCATTTTGTCATGTGTACAGGCAATCTCATTTTGGCTTGTCGTGGTAAAAGATTAGCCAAAGTAACAAAACAATTTATATAATAAAAACTAATAGAAAACTGGAGCGCTCAATATTTTGTAGAGCGTGAAATATCTGTACCTAAGAGTTTTTAGTCGATTAATCTTATAGTGGTCACTAAAATACCACTTATTGGCGTGTGGCCATACTTGCTCTTGCCAGACTACATTATATCGGGCGAATATTTCAAGCAAGCTCGAGCGCTGCTGCTAAATAAAATATCGGTATATTTCCTGAATGTTTATAAACTTAAGGTGATTCCTATAAACTGAGCATAAATAAAAGTTCCACATTTTTAAATATAAATTGAAAGGAGTAGCGAGGTGCAACGCGGACCAGTCGGGGAGGCCCGGAAGCGACGTTACAAGGAAACATTTTCTTTGACTTCGGGGATGAAAGTAAGAACAGTACAGGTCAAGATAGGTTGGTGAGTCCTGTCGCCTCGAGGGAGGCGGGGGGTGTCGGGAGGGAGTCATTTCACGCCTCTTGAGCGCGCATCAAACCAATATTAGGTTTATTAGATAGATGGGCCATCGTGGAAAGCGATTTTTCATTTTTTGCCGTTCATTATTATCGGCTCTTAAGTCGGTTTTCACATAAAGCGGTTTTAGTAAATTAGATTTCGTTGAGCTGTACGTATTAATTTTAATAATTTGATTGTGCTTTCTGGTTCTGTTGCTGAGTAATTTAGTTCTAAAAGTAGTATTTTAATGACCGTAAAAGGGCACTCTATTTTTAATCACCGATAGCTAGTTTTATAGCATACTTTTTGTGTATGACAGTAAAATTCTTTATGGCTCTCAAACTACCACTTGGATCGAAACACCAGCTGGTACTAAACAAAATTAAATAACTTTCCAAAACAATGCTCCATTAGAATGTATCTAGTTTCGTCTACTCGTAGTTTAAAACATAAAACATGCTTACTCGGGATTTTGTATTATTTGTTTCGTGCAATAATAATATACAATACTGGCCAGAAACATATTTACTTGCACCAACTTTGATCCAAAGCTATAAATAACTAGCAAAACACGTCACTGCACGAATTTACTCTAAAAACTTAAACTCTGACATGAAATGCCAGTAAATTAATATTCTGCAAAGCGTGCTCCCAAACAGCGGCCATTTCAATTTCACATGTTGATATAAATATTATTTTGGTTTACATGCATACTAGAATAGTGGATTTATGCCAAGTTTATATACTGTAAACTTGAACGAGAAATATATGAATTTCTCTTCCCCATCATATTATGTGATGTGGAACACTTAGCTTTTTGCCATTAAACCAGGGAGGACCACGAGCTCCTCCAACAGACATTTTTAATATGCAAGTGATACTCGAATATAAACTAAAGTATTCAATATATAAATCTATACATTGTACACACAATGTATAGATTTTGCCCCTTCCCAAGTAACCTTGGCAATGAGGAAACATTTACGCAACCCTCAAGGAAACCGTCCGCCATATTAGCCCCCTGGCAAAGTTAGAAACAATTACCCAACCTTCACGGAAATCGTGCAACATTGCCCAAAGAATTGCCCAATGCTTACATTTCACATTTGTTTTCTTTCTATTTGTTACGCTACAAACTACGTATTGTAATCAAGCACAAAATGGAACCAATATCGGCTACAAATACAACCTGTAACCCCTGCTACGTGCTACGAGATTTCGTAGCAGTGCTACGACATATTGGACTGAACTACAAAATTGAATTTTTTACTACTACTTCTAGATCATGTAGTCTTAAAATAGCCTCTCATACATTTTTATGTATTCCTCCGCCTAAAACCTGTTTAATCCAATTGCAATTTCAGCTTTCAATCCACTTTGCTCAAATTTCAATATTTTAATAAATTCAAGTGCTGTGTTTACCTACAGCATAGCTTGCCTGAAATATTTTCCTCTCAGTGAGGTTATATTTTAACATGGAGTGACGGGTCCTTATTTCTGACATGATTTTTATGCTTTTTTTAGGATAAAAGCGGTAACGTGTTGGGCAACTGGCGTGAAATAAGGGACCAGCCTTTTTAACGCTTTGGTCTCAGTTTCTTACACGATGTAGTATGTCAAACTATGGTGCATGGTTGAACTGAGGTGATCATGAAGAGTGAGAATATATAAGTATAAATGGCAGTCGTTGTGCATATTGTTTAATTAAATCTGCAATCATCCAGATTTTAAGAAACAAACCTATTAAAGTAAGGAACTACAAAGTGTGTCCACAGTTTTACAAGTATACCAAACGCCAGCTTTATACCAACAGTACTTTGTAAATTTCACCATAAAATTCATCAAAACACTATTATGGCTAATCAAAAAAACTTTAAACAAACAAAGCTTAACACAATCTCTGAACCACAAACACGACATGTAGAAATCAAACTCGAGTGAGAAAACACTAAAGAAAAAAGTTTGCGGGTACTAGTCGGCTACAACCGCTTCAAACCGGTCCAACAAAGAGCTGAAATTAAATTTACGTGGCGCAAAGAAAAAACTAGTTACAAGAGGAAATTGGCGGAGACAGTGACAAATTGTTCCCGCAAGAGGACGCTGTTTCCATCCCTCTTACACTCATGTAACCGTTAATTTCACATCCTCCTCACTCTGTATGAACATGCGGTGCTGGAACATGAATGTACCGGAATAATTGTGGCCTTTTTTGGTAAATATACAGAGTACACAATCGCACCCTTAGCCTCCGATTTTAAGCTGCAATTTTGCAAAGTACACACAATTTTAACGGCCCACAATAAACATGTACGAGAACGTTCCGACGGTGATCATTACACAAACAAACAGGTATTTTCGACCCAAATTCGACGGTATAAAAGCCAAATAAATTTGCTTAATTCACATTTTACGTTTAACTCTCTATATTTTTGTACGTCTTTGTAAAAACTATGTTCTTGTTACCTCTATTTTGGTCAGATTTCTTGAGTTCAACGCCCTCTCAAATTAGACCAATACAGGAATGTCAAAAACAGAAGGATGAAGCTACAGTCCTAGTCACAAGGCATAGTAACTTGTGAAAGTCGCTGTTGTGTGCGCTGTCAGTTGTGACTGGTCATCTCGCAGCTGCCATGGATTATTGTATTTTTGAATTGTTAATTTTATCTTTTTTATTCTGGACGCTCTTACTCGCACGTCTTTCTACATCGTTCTCACATGTATGTTTAATCTCGACATGAATGATGTAACCGAGACTTTGTAACAACATAATGATTTAAAAGAGTGTCCATGGAGTTTCTTGCCCATTCTTCTCCATAGAGATCTACGCTTTCGAATGGGCAACTACAGTACTTTCACAAGTTATTATGCCCTGTGACTGGGACTGTAGCTTAGTTTATTTTTTTGTGTTTTGACATTCAAAAGTACCTGTAATGGTCTAATTGAAATAAATGCTTTGAGTTTGAGTTTGAGTTTGAGTTTGAAAGTACTGTAGTTAAAACATTGCCAAAACCCTGCTACCTAGTTTTCCGAACAAACCGATTTTCTTCAAATAAAATAAACGAGTCGTTTGCCAACTAAAGCGGGGAAAATGTAAGATGTAAACATCTTCAAGTGATTAAGTATTTTATGCCCAATCTTTGACAAGAAAACACGGTCTTGAAATATTTCAAAAAATTTTGGATAGGTGGGTTTTTCAATACTAATAAGGACATGAAAAAGGTTGGAAAAGTCACTTTTAAAGCCTATAACTGAATATTATTTACTGAAATTTAGTTATTCAATTTGATCTGCCAATGGTAGCTTTTGAATAAATATAATGTTACTGTTGAAAAAGTTTCACAGTTTAACAAGATATATAGAACCAAGAAAGAACCAGTATAAAATAAAGCCACTTTGTCTGTCTGCATGGCTGTTTAGATCTGTTCGATGTATTTTTCACAATCACTGAATCCATTCATTCCATTAAAGACCCGATTTTTCGCTAAGTCGTAAGAACTACGCGATGTAGAGGCAGGTCGCTAATAATAGGCTCGTCTAAAAGTACCCACGCATTTACAGCATCATGAAAGTATGTGTGACGCATTCCCCATTCACCTGCGTACTCCACCAATTCGTGTGTACGCATATCTACATTTTCACGTCTGTCTGTTACACGCCGAGAATTGCCTGTTCAACCTGCAAATAACAGGTTTGTCTGTCTGTCTGTCGTGTCATTGTATGGTTAGAATAAAACGGAACTGTCTGGGAGTGCAAGTGATGACGGCACATGCTTTGACGGTTATTTGTTTCATTTTGGATATGTTCTTGTCGTAGTACCGGTTTAAATCGGGTATATAATACATTTTTGCTGTTAAACAGGCTGAACGTATGACTTTTTTTAGTTCGATATGGTTTTATATCGCAGGGAAATTTAATTTTTATTTAACTCTTGCTTTCAAGGTGTAGTAGTTGTATAATATCCTCAATATTATACTCTAAAACCGATTATTTAATAGATGAACTTATACAGTTTAATAAAATGCTTAATAGATTAATGTTTAGAAATCGTTGCCTCCGAGTTTAATGGCATCACACATTCTTTTAATAAGCAAAAACGAATTAACCGCGAAATCTAACTACAATCTGCACATGATTGGACTACATGAAAAAAAATGCATTGACTCGCTCGACGCATCTTAAATTTGTCTAATCCTCTCAAAAAGCACAACGCAACCCAATCTTTGCGATCTCTCCAAGAAGAACCAATTAATGTTACAGCTCAAGACAAGATGGAAATAGAGCTTGTGTTAATAGCCACGTTGCAACAGATTGCCCTCTCGGAAGTAGCAGCGTTACCTTACGTCAGTTAGCAGAACCTTGCACGATACGACATCATTACTTCAGTTCGAGCACAGAATAGACATGTGCAGAAGGTCGAGTCCTTAAAAAACACATCGATATGCTTAACGTAGAGCTGGTGGAAATTTGTGGTAACCCACGACAGGTATTTAGATATTATGCAAAATATTTAGTGTTAATCCCGCGAAACCGTTTTCGCGAACGTCGGATCCAGGGTTAGATGCATGATGTAGCACCACTTTCCAGCCCGCACAAATATACACACACAAATATGCCATGCAACCATAGTAATACTCGGAGACCACTCAGCATTTTCTGAGGATGTCCCGTGGAGGAGGGGTTCTCATGTTGGGTATAAGTTCGGATGCTATGGCATGTTATTTTTTACATTTCCTACATGTGCATATTGTTGGTAACGGGATGGTGGTGCTGCATTCTGCTTCCAAGCATGGTTCTTTTTGGTGGAATTAAAATTTTCAGCGATTGTATGGAGTCGGTCTCCTGTTCCTACCTATGTTGTGGTACAAGTGTACAAGTGTACATCTCACTTCACAGGCATGAGAGTTTCCTATTATTTTCGAGCATATTCTAGAGAAGAAAGAAGTTTTGATATGTTTCCGCTGCGTTTATTCTCCCTAAGAATCTTCTGACATTAAATACTTATGATAAAATAGACTTTTAGATGAAATATTCTTATCAAAGTATACGTTGCAAAGCCGAAGTTAGAAGATAACTAGAGAATAAATAAGTTAAAAGGTATGTTTAAGGTCATTGAACTCGATGTCACAATTAGAACATTTGTCAACTTATTATAAGTAATGTTATAAATTAGAAAACAATCTCTGTACCAACTCATCTGTAACCCGAGGCGATCGAGCGTTCCCACCTTACGACCAACATGACCACATTACTACAACACATCAATAGACTTCGATTAAAATTATATTCTGTTCTCTTCGCTGTCGCAAACGCGTTTCACCTGTACCTACGTGTTATTCGTGGCCAAAAGATCAGATATTCTCATCCGGCATTGTAAATTCAATATATTTTTTTCTGCACAAATTCTTGTGCACGACGAGAAATGTTTTTTTTTATTTACAGACACTATACAAGCATTCTAATTCCCCGGAAAATTGCTTCTAATACAGTCATAGGCAATTTGAACGATAAAAACATTACAACCTCCGTGGTTATCTTATAAAATATTAGTAGTAAGTGGAACAATTCGTGCCCAAGTTATTCCGGTCTATTGGAGCGGTCACAAATCGCTACCTAACAATTTATTGAAGAATCAAACGTCTTCAGGAATACAAATAACATTTATACGATAACCAGCTATGCCCGGTATGTGTTGCAATGCACTTTTCCCTACCTACCTACTAACTACCCGCTATCTACCCGCTACCTAATTTCATCAAAATCGGATCAGTAGTTTAAGACTCAATAGATTTCGAACAAACGAACATCCGAACAAACGAACATCTGAACAGACATTGGTTTTTATATCGTAGAAATAAAAATATAAGAATCGTATTTTTTTGTCTATCTAATGTCAATATAATGTTATTGTTTTTATTATTTCACTTTGATAACTTACTGCTAATTCGTAAATTACCTAGCATTTAGTTTTCCAACTCGTCGATTAGTTGGAAAACTAAGTAGTTAGTAGTTGGAAACTAGTAGGATAATCTTAAAACTATTGTAGGAGTCTTATTTTGCTCTTTCAAATAGCCGAAGTTTTAATTCTCGAGGATTCCGTCGAATTAAACAAAAAACTTATTTATCAATGAAAGTCGAATAAAATCTAACAAAAGATACCTACAATAAGAACATAAAATCAATGGAAAATTCTCCAGACAAGTTGGAATGTCGCTCCGTTTTTCTAACTTTAAAAATACTCTTGGGCGAAAAGAAATTTCGAACAAGTTCATTTTCTTTGGATTTGACCCTGAAGGCGAGATTTTCCGAACAGTATTTTTGTATTTGAAGAAAATAATCAAACTTATAC
Source organism: Standfussiana lucernea (assembly GCA_964057025.1). Lineage (NCBI taxonomy): Eukaryota > Metazoa > Arthropoda > Insecta > Lepidoptera > Noctuidae > Standfussiana > Standfussiana lucernea. The sequence continues at coordinate 9,433,688 of OZ059784.1, forward strand.
AACATTTGTTTATAGTTGATGGAATTCAGAAAACATATTTTCCATCAGTTTTGAGGAATTAATCGTATTCGCAAAATTTTGTAAAATTATTCGATCAGTCCTATTAAGACATAATGAATCATTAATTGCGTGCTTAATAGTCATTCTTCCATTAATCACCACGCCCGATATAGTTGTATTAGGGATAATAGATTATTGTCACCAAAAATTTAAATACCCATCATCTAGAATTCTGGACAATTTTTTTAGTCATACTTAACGAACACTTAGTCAAAAATTTAATTATAATAGCCCGATCACACAATGACGATTCGTTTTTTTGACGTGTCGTCATTTTCACTATTCGATTTTGTTTGTTGACGGCGGCAATGCTTTTTAAATGTTCGTGTTCTCACACACATCACGATTCGTGAAAAATTACGGACACGTCTTAAATCACGTATCGTCTTTTAAAAATCAGTTACGTCAAAAAACACGAATCGTGAATTTTTTTGCCGGATCGTGATAAAACACGATTCCGTATGCAATGTGAACGTCCATCGGTCTTGAAGTATCGTGTTTTATGACGGATCGTCAATGACGGCAGCCGTGTAAATGAGCTCAAGTGATTAAAAAATGTCTCAAGAACCCAACTCTGTTTAACAGAACAACAAATAGACAATATAACATTCAATCAGAAGCTATCATTGTAAAAAAAAGGTAGAGCTTATTTTCCCAAACTTCAAGAAAGTAAATTTACATAAACGGATGATGAAACCCGGAATGATTTTTAAATTCCGAACTAAATCTGTTAAATTAGAGGAAGGAATTATCATATGTATCATGTAAGTGACTAGCTACCTTGAAGAGACAGATAAACTTAACATTCCGATCTCTGGTGATGATTAATCGATGAATAACAATAATCAGGAGGTCGTCGAAATATCGGGAGCTCACAACAAGCAATAATCACGGAGGACATCCCGTAAGTGACCGTGTAAGTTTAATAAACAGGAGCTGAGAGGTAAATTAAAAATATACAAAATAATAAGTTCCACATCATTTTCCCAAGTTGGCACAAAACTTCCCACATTTGAACCTGAAATTCTGTCTTCAACCGTGCTCTTCATTTTCGCTGGCACATATTATTATTACAGGCGGTTCCTTTCTTCTCATAGTAACATAAGCTAGTTTGAGATATCTAAGGTTTTTAAGTTTTCTATGAGGCTTTTTGAGTTATGATGGTTTGGTATCTTTACAGATACGATATGATTTTTTCAAAAATACCGTTTTCATAATTCGTGTTAGGTTAGGCAATCTTTAAACATAGAATATGGGAAATTGGGTGTATCTTGGTTATTTATTTAACACAAAGACGTGTCAATTGTGTTATGTTAGTGAGTAAGAAAGATTGTATTTGTTAGATATAAAATAATATATGTTGATTTTATTGTTGCGGTGTTGCTTACAAGTTAATTCCAGAACAGAAATCTCAATATTTCTTTGATATTATTATAATTCCTGGTTTATAACAAGAAGTACATTTTCTATCTTAAATAAATCCTTATACCGTCCCCATTTTCCAACAAACTATTTTAAGAATGAAGAGGTTTTTAATCCAAAATAAAAAGAGTTTGCTAAATATTTTAATTTAAAAATAGCATTTGCGTAGGTCATAACGTAATACTTCCTCACCAAAGTGACAAACAAATTCTCTAAACATTAACAAAAATCTCATCGTGTAATCCCAGTAATTAATACGGCTAACAAAAAAATCCTCACTTTATTTAAATTTGTGGAAAATTCTCATTTATTCACACGTTTATAAAGGATATTACCTCCATTTCTCAACATTAACAGTTACAATTAAGTTTAATTTCACACCGTCAACTCGACAATGCAGAGGAGGGACGTAAACAAAACAATTACAAAGCTAGTGGGAGGTAGTTACGATTCTCTTTCAAAGTTCGCGTCTCCTGGCCTTAAGCAACGTGACTCTTTGACGATGAATTACACGAAACTTTGTATGTTTTAGGGTGCTATTTCAGTAATGGACGCTTCAAGTACCGGGGGTACAATTAATTAATTTTGGTATTGCCTACATATTATTTTTGCACTAAGTATTTGTATATGGGCAAGAAGGTTTTATTGGTCGTTATAAGTATTTAGAAGTTGATTTACAATATGATTGATTACTTGGCCTCTAATTGTAAAACGTGTCAGAAATGTTTCATGAATCGGTTGCGAAGATATCTTCTTTTCACTGATAGTCAGCATTCTTAATAGATACATTTCAATAACAACATATGTATATGTTTTGATCTTGTATTTCCAAATAATTGTCAATATAGCTGTATAAGGATACTAAGGCACGTAACCAAAATTAGAACTGACTTGTTTTTCAATATTTTTCACAAATCAATTTACAAATGTTCACCAACAGCACCCCCTATTAATTGCAAGCTCCAACTATCCTTTTATATCACTGTACAGTGTACATAAATAATAAACATATATTCCTTTTTTCACCTGTTAATGAACAAAATATTCTTCGTACATCAATGTTGCACACATAATGTGCTCTAATTCGCTGCTTAACACGCTGTCACAAGATAACTAGACACAAAGTAACAGCGCAACACTTAGACAAGTAACTAAATCGACGAACACCTTCGAAATTAACTAAAACGTTCAAAACAAGACAGAAGTAGTTTTTTTGTTTGATTTACCTTTAACTTTTTTAGGTACTGATAATGATACTGTTCGCCTGCGTTATCCCACTGCTGGGCAAAGGCCTCCCCCCTATGACTTCCAGTTATTTCGGTCCAGGGCTAATGTAGACCGCTTGTCGCTAGTCTTGTCCAACTCGTCCCACCATCTTTTACGAGCCCTGCCGCAACGCCTTCTGGCTGTCAGGGCTCCAGAAAGTGGTTATTAGGCCCCTAAGGGGTCGTCCTTTAATCACGTGAGGATTGAACAGTGGGGAGGGGGTTAGAAAAATATCACGATTAATCACGATGGGACCAGGTATAATGTGACAATCACGTGTATTTTTTTCGTGCGTAGAAAAATATGATTTTAATGTGGCGTGTTAAATATGTTTTAACACCAATGAATTAAAAACCCGAGCAAGCGATTTTTGGTCTAAAAAACCCGAGTAAGCGATTTTTTCTCTAAAATATTGTTTATTTTTTGTTAAACATTTTCTGAAACTAACCGTTTTTCAATAATAAAAAATACACGTGATACTGGGAGGGGTGAGGAGGGGTAGCCGTAAAAATTACGACGTATCACCAAGGGGTAGGGGGGCTATAAAAGTGACTTTAAAAACTTCACGTGATTAAAGGACGGCCCCTAACTAAAAATCTACATGAGTAAGTCTAAACTATTTGAAGAAGACTTGTCTTGAAGAACAATTTTGTACTTTTACACAAAAGTATCTTTAAATCATTCCTTAAAAACTTAAATAGGAGGCAGTAAGTATATTAAGTTCTCGAAGTACTTATCAATTTTAGTTTGATTTGTTAGTCCCTTGCCTTATCATAGGACGTCTCCTATCGCGTATCGGGAGCTTTCCCTATTTATTTATTGACTCAGTACTCAAACCTGGAACAAGCACTGTTAGCCACACAAATATTTGTTCTGCACGGAAATCAAACTCAAGTGAAGCAAGCCATTTGCTTAACTATCAGTCAATCAAGCCTTCGGAGTATCTGTCATAACACGCGAAACATAATGTCTGATGTTAAAAGGACGTTTTCAAAAAATATCTTTCTAAAAGAATGACTCGACAGAACTATTAAGAAACCACAGCAAAAAAAAATGAGAATTAATCAAATTTTAAGCATTCCTCGTCGTGACCAGCGTCAGGCATTCAGTTCCGACCCGACAACTATTAACTATTTATTTGTTTCCAATTTTTGTTTGTGAAAACTGGCACAGATGTACTTGAAGAAAAACCCTAAATTCACTGACAGACATCACACTGCCTAAATCGAATTGAAAAATTTGCAAAAGATCCATATCAAGAAGGCAGGCTAGAGCTAGAACTAAGGAAAATTCGTCTTCTAATGGGTCTAGATAGGGGATGAAAGTTTGTATGGAAGTACGTAAATTTTCAGAACTCGTTGTTTCATAAACATATTATGTCATTCTCCCCTATTCACTGTTGTCTTTGAAAGTTTGACACAAAATATTTCTGTCTTCCCAAAACCTTTACCAGGTGTATTTAGTGCCGTCTCTTCTGTGCGCAGTGTACAGGCACACGACACACTGGTGTTTGCCAAGACGGGTTAATGAACCTCTCTCTACAAGTCTGTCAGAGTTCCAGTACTCGGTGCCACATCATTAATTTCTACCTAATGTCTGAAACGCCGAGGCGACGTAACGTGCCACATTTTGTGTTCACATACATGAATGTTAAATTTCTAGATGTGTTTCATGAGCGTAACTTATAAGGTTGGGTCTCTACGGGCTTTTATATCTTTCAAAAGTTGGCATTAAGGAGAGATAGTAAATGGATGGATATTTTGGTTTTAATTAAGTTTTATGTTCGCAGTTTTCCATTATCAAATGCTTAGCAAAAGATTGACTAACTATTGAGAATTTAAAGTTTAAATTGGATAGTTTAAATGACCCCTTGTAACATATCCGATTGGGGTCTTTAGTTTTACTATTAATAAAAATCTCGAGCGTAAACTAGCAACAAATCTTCCCCTAAACTTTGTCTATTTTTTTTTAAACAAACAAAATTTATTACCTTAAATAATTGTACAAGAAAACACTTATCTAAGCACTATGCAGCGTTACAACTAGGGAACAGTGTGTTTTCGATGAGCTCTGGCACCCAATGTAAGATTTAACTTGTGTTTAGGGTGCCAGAAACTGAAAACAGAACGATATCTATATCAGTTTCATTACCAAAAACACACACACCGTATCGTTTCCATTCCCCTGCATCTTTGGTTACAAAGCTACAGGCTCCAACGTTTGTTTCACACGTTAAACAAGTAACCGCGTTTCGAGTATGTTTCGGGCTCCCAAACACTGTCTTCTAATTATCTATATGTAAGCTTCACTTTACCTACAATACTGTAAGATTAACATAATTTTGCTCTCGAGTCTTTGACAATGTTAATCATTAACGAGGGTTTGAAGTATTTTTGTAAGTATTTTACTTTGAACTTTGAAATTTACGACAAAAAATACATGAATGTCAATTTTGTCAAACTATGTAAATATCTGAATTAGCTAGGTTAAATATGTATACTGTTGGTAATATCTGTTCATCAGCAACATTGGCGTAACGTGTGTCTCAGCTTTCAGACAACGTTACACCCCAGGGGAATGTCTATTTTTATCTGAGACAGATCAGTAAGACGTCACTGCAATCCCTCGAAGGCTTCAAACAACGAGCTCGTCAGGTCAAAAGTAGTAACAACCTCTATCATGCTAGTCATATATTGTATGATAAGAATACAAGGATAATAATAATAATAATACGTCACTCAGACGTCAGTTACGTTAAAGGGGGAAAATAAGGTGGTTTTACTATGAACCTTATCAATGGATCAATAAAGTCTACAAGCGAGAGTTCTAACAGTAAGCAAAGTTACCCTACTAGCCTGCGATAAAACCCAAGCCTTAAGTCGAGTCATAACGTCCGACCTATAGATAAATGGGGCCGCTTATTGTATTAAAATAAGAAATAAACAACCGCTCCGTCTGCCGCATAATTTGATAAATTCCTTTAGCAAACACTTTCATTAAAGTGGCTCGTTAAAATGAGAGAAACTTTAGTTTCTTTAATTCCAACATGAATTATTTATGTAGGTGGGTCCGGCGATTATACGTTTCGCAGCAAGCCGCGAATATTAATAACCACACTTTGTTTGGCACATTTTGTTGGCAATTCCAACCAAAAAAGCACTGTTTATTTAACTTACAAGTAGACCTTATAAATAAAATTAAGGCAGACGTTATATTTACGCAAACAAGATTGGTACTGTTTCGGCAATGTCCTGGCTAAGCCATTCTCCCAAATAAACAACGCGCTAACGTTCTACGTCACAATATCCGTATTTCAAGAAAACAATAAGAGTAGAAACCGAAACGTAGGCAGCATTATCTCATAAAATCAACTAGATAATGCAAGCGTACATAAAATATGTAGTTATCATAATAAATAGACAGATTTATTTATGGTACATTCGTGCAGCCGCGTTCTTACCGCACACACATTTCCACTTTCCTATTCGTACAGCTGCCCCATATGAGTCGCAAGCTAATGTTCAGAATAAGGTTCCCTCCTACATTTTTATTTGGCAGCGCAACACGTACGAGGCATGGACGTAGCGTAGTGCTACCTACTGCGGTTCCGATGCGGTACCAACGGAAAATTTATGTACCACTGAGCGTGCAAGTCTAGTCTCCTTACCAAGATACCCCATGTGAAACATTACCCGCGCGGAATTTCAGCAAAACGCGCGCTCTACTGCGGCCCACACAGCGGGGCCTCTGGCCGAGGCTCGAGCACACGCCGCTTTGTAAGCGAAACCACTGCGAATAAACAAAAATCTTGATGTACTTTTAATAGGCACAGGATCCTTGGGGGCCGCTCTGCTCAAATATTAAGTTTGTTAAGAATTTTAAATAAAGAGCATTAGGCGCGGCGTCATTGTAGAATTAAATATTAATAATGCTATTCGAGTGAATTTGGTGGAAGGCTGAAAACAATGAATTTTTAATAGTTATTCTCCTTTGCGACGGGCAATTAATGTAATGAGGTAGTAAGTTCAGCTTACCCTCGGGAAGGGGCTGCGAACTGGAGTTCATTCTGAACTGGATTTGATGATGCTTGTTAATCATAGAGTTTATTATTAATGTTCAATTATGTTGTTTGATGAACAATGTCTCAGTAATTATTGAATTACCGTTAATGTTTTGTTGGATGCTGTCGTATACCGTTGTACCACGGTGTAGGAATAATAAATGACTGTTTTCTACGATAGCTTCACGGACTTATACAACAACATCTTCCACTATTCATCAATCACCCACGTAAACATTCCGTACAAATATGCCAACAGTTTTGACAAGTATTATAATGTAATAATTAAACCACGTTGCGACGGGGCCTGCTCATTTGTCTTTTTAATAAATTGTTTGTTTTACTCGCAGCAGTTTCACGTAATTTGTTCTCGAGTAATTTATCACGTGTGTCCGCGATTCCCTGGATTAGTGGCGCATCCCTCACATGCCTGTTTGTCAGAATAATAATTCACGTATATATACTCTTACTACATAACAGTAAAAAATCGAATAGGTACCAGCTTTAAAACAAAAAGAAATATGGCAATCCTACCAACAAGTCCTGTTATTGCATTTTTTTTTTTGTTTAGTCCTTGTGAAGAATGGTATATGAATATGCACGTATTCCTTCACGCGTAGTCAGGTACTGGGGTAGCCATTTATTTAAATTGGTGCGTAAGAATAAACATGTTAGCATAACAGAAATTAGAATTTTCCGAACATGTCCTATTATCTTAATGTATTGTGGAACACTAGAATAGAGTTACTTGGTGAATGTTTCGTATTGTTTTTTTTTAACTTTAACCGAAGCTGAATTGCAAGGCTCGTAATTGCTAAAATATGATCTCTGTCAATAACTTTACTAAGACAAATTGATAACGCGAAAGTAACTTTATGAAACACCAACTTGTTACAAAAATTCGAGCTGATGTAAAATTGACAGGCTCATCACCTAACTCGAAAACAAGATCTTTAATTTCCGAGTATCTCTAAATACGATTTACCACACAAAAGAGGAGGAAGTTAGAAAAATAAATATATACGCATAATATATGTTAAAATAATGCCGTCCGCAGAACTGAATTTGAATTCGGCCCTTTGTGCCTCACCGGCGTCGTGTATTGTATTTTCATTTTATTAAAAGCAGGAAAATAAACAAAAATTGGGGTACTGGTCCACCCTTACCTATAATCCCCACTCCCATAAAAAAGTGTAGGCAAAAATAAATATTATTTAAGGCAGCTATTGCCCTCGGATTTACTCAAATCTTAGGGAATTTTTTCATGTTTTGGATTAAAATCTTATGTCCTAATCTAGGATAAATAGTTTATTTTTGGACTATCGAAATCTATTCAGTCGTTTAATTATGATTGAGTAACAACAAAACTTTTACATGCTCCCAATTATTGATCCACATTCAAACTAAAGAAAAAATAAAACGACAGTCTTCAAATACTATTGGTTCACGTAATTTAGATTAATTTACTTGTGCTCGTCACTTATTCTAAATAATATTCATAATGTGCCCAGAATTCTAATGTGCTCGTAACAGTGTTAATATTTTGAAAGAATAAATATCACCTTTAACGTATAAATAAACAACTTTCCTGGCAACAAAACGTATATACATACATTATTCTGGCAGAGTGAATTCAATATTATATTGTGGCTAGGTATTAAAGAACACTTATTTCTTCTCTGTATTATTATTTGGGCTTCCGTAAGAGTGTTACGATGAAATCCTTGGATGTAATACGTATTATGTTTTTGCTGATAAAGTGGGCTGTATATATCAGATTCGTGTTACTAGCTTTGCCTTCGTTCACGTGACCGCGTATTTTCTTGGCATTGTCAACGTACATTACATGGCAACGTGAAGTCATAGTATATTCCTAACATCCTCTACAAATAATATACTAATTAACTCACTTACTGTTAATTTAAACTAAAACCTGTTAGTACAACTTTGTTTTAAGTATTAAAGGAACTCATAGTCAATTTCTGGGGGGAATCAATTTAGATTGCCATCGGCACACTAAGAAGAAAAAGTTTATGAACGAAAGCAAATACATGCAACTCATGATCTATCCTGTGTCCCAAACACAACGGTTAATATCATTAAAAATTAAAAAAGACGCTCATTTGCAAATAGAGAAAGAAAAATACTTACACTACAGCAAGTACATGTAAACTTATCAGAATCTGTCTCTTATACTACTTTCTGGATTTTGAAGAAATCATCAACACCATTCTCCTGCCCTTACACAATTTTTTTAGGGCCGGCGCGGCATGTCTTCTCCTTCCATACTTCCCTATTACTTTATGGAGAAATTTTTGAAGAAAAATCGAAATGCAAAAGATATCAATACAAAAAAAAATGGCAAACATCAAAATAATCACAAAAACTAAAATTAATATCGGGCTCGTACTTGCAACCACGTAATTTACATAGCGGTCATGAAACCGCTAGGCCGTTTATTCCGTTGATATAATATTTGAATAGACGTTCTCATGCTTGTCATGACTGAAATGACAAACAATTCAAGAATACCGGCATAATGAACCTCCTCAAGCACAAAGCGTGATAATATATAGGATACTATTTGAAGAAGCCTTAAATGGTAGCCTAAAACGGAATATTAGTAAAAATAAAGTTTCAAGAAAAGAATATTTGTACCAAATTTGAACAGTAGCACACATGCAGTAGTTGTTGCGCCATTTCTGAAGTTCAGAACATCGTTTTGAATGAATACAATTTTAATATTGTTTATTTAGGAGGTTAATCAATCAAAACTTACGACCACATACTGTAGCGAGCGTAGTTCATTCACGGAAAATCATAACAACGCCATTCAGAAACTGGCGTCAAATGCACAACGCCATCAATCGAGTACGGAGTTAAACTGCTAAAATATATAATGCATGGAAAGCGATCGAACAATCGCCGCTTATGTAGATTTTCAAAGCAGCGCGATATAGAGTACCTTTGCTATCATAACTTTTTGAAGGACTGGAATAGTCGATTTAAAAGTGATCTTGATTATTCACTAGTACCATTTTGGTTCAATAGATGTCGTTGCATGTATCTTCAGTAATGATAATGATTGCTTCTTGCACACTTTAAATTTATATAATATCTTTTGATTAAGAGCACGGATTGCAATGAAACAAAAACTAATACCTTCTCTAAGTTACGCACAATACAATAAATGTGCATTGAAACTAACCACAATACTTAAACAAACAAACAGCCGTAGACTCACAGACTGCAGACATACAGACAAACAGACAAAAATTGTAGAAATTGGTTCTGATTGTTATCCTTCAACACCCCTACTATTTTTTTCTAAATATTTTCAATGTACAGAAACGTCACGTCTACAGATTTACAAAATGTATAGATTTTGGAGAAAGGATGTTAAAGACTAAGTTGCTATTTAACTAAATGGAGCAATAAAATTGAGTCAGTGGAGTTTCTTGCCAGCTCTTCTCCATAGGGTATGTCCTATTGGAACCGTGATCTAAGCTTCGGAAGTTTCATAGGTGTCCATGTATTATGCCGAATAAAATATTTTGAATTTAGAAAGTTATAGAGGCGATCAAATTGGAAAAATTGCTTCGTCTCGTCCTCAAAAATATGAATAATCCCAAAACAAAAAAATATTCTGTAGTTATACGAATCTTAACAAGGACAAGTATAAGAACCCTTAGGGTGCATACTCAAGAAACCGATGATAGGAGCACCCATTGTTATTGAGGACATTGATGGATATCAAGAATTTCGTAGTAGCATTCGGAGTCTGGGTTGCTTGCCTCGCCCATATTGCATGGGACTTAAACATGACTGGCGTAATGCGCGTGCATTATAGGCACACCAATGCCAAACCCTTCGGGGATTACAGGCTTGATATTATGTTAGGATTTCAATAAAAGCAATATAACTTTTCTAACATTGATTTTGGAATTCATCGCGTAGTTTTCCGATCACCTTGACAGAGCTAAAGACGGGTAGTCTGTGCCAGCTTATTCGTTTCCATAGTACTTTATCGTAAATGGTGGCTATTCTGAAACAAATGACTGGCGGTACTGCTTCCAGAATAACTACCAGAACTAGGTCACTGACAAAAAGTTTGGTGGACTTAGCGAAAGGAGATTTAGACTTACCTATCATTTTTCACCTGGCTTCGCGAAATCGAAAGTCCTATGTTCTAAAGAACATGGTGTCTATTCATCGGCCAAACCTGTACAGCCGTTAAGGAGTGAAGGCATGATAAATTAATTAATTCATAATATCAGTTAGGATATTTGGCGTAATTATGGCTGTGATTTTGAGCATTAAAATGTAGTAATATTGAAAAATAAGATCTAAATTCCTGTTAGAATACAAGTTTGCAAGAATAACGTTTCTAACGCCAGGTTCTTAGTACAGGGGCAAGAAATTAAAAGAACACACATAGTAACCCCACAATCGTCCCTTCCTAATGCAACACCAAAATACACATTACGGAAGGAACGGTTACGATCCGGATAGTTGAGCGCCCGCCCCGGGCAGGACAACCGGACACCCGGCCACCCACCACACGACACACATATCAATTAAAGAAAAACATGCCACCAATACTCACATCAAACAATAATAGTCATGATAACTTATTATTATAATAATGTTATTTTTAATGGTATTTTTTTATATCTTACTATTTGTATTCAATTTATCTTTATTTATTAAATTATTTATCCCACTCTATTCAATTCATGGTTGATTTTCTTTTTACCCCGAATCAAACGAGTTGTTTCACGTTATTTCATTTATTAAATGTGGTGTTTTTCTTACAGCTGAAGGAGGGACCTGCCATGTGCCACTTGGTATGGAAAATGGGCTGATTGCTAACGAATCGCTCTCAGCTAGCTCCAGCTACGACCAGAGTGTCTCACCACTCAGTTCACGGTAAATTGCCTGTTTAAACAGCTTCTACGAGACAAGTACGCTGAAAATATAACAATTGCTTTACAAAACAATTGCGGACGCGCTATTACTCAATGACACAACTCTCAATGGACACACATACCCTTAAATCCGAAACAAATAGCCCTTTAATCGATATAATGTGTTTAGCTGGCCATTGTTAAACAACAATAAAGCGCTATGATACGGCCAAGCTGTTACAATAATTGTGAATCCCCCAGCCGCAAAACGCTCATACTTAGCTCAAACAATTAACTGTGGGACCCACATTCGGGGCCTTAAGCCCGCATAAGCCCGAAGCGAGACAATAACGCGAAAACTCGACTCCCGTTTGAGAAATTCACTAACAGAAAATTAAATTTTCATATGAATTTGGAACGACCGTGATCCTACAAAAGCCTTTCGGAGCTTGACTCCCCAAAGATAACAAGATGTAAGTAGGGCCGGTTGTACCGAAGCCTTATCATCTGAGCCACTTTACATAGGGTCAGAGGCGATTTAGCAAATGCCACGTTAATTCAGCGCTTAGCGCGCTTTGTTCCGCTGTAGCTACTGATGAGATCACGCAAGATATTCAAATGGAACTGCCACCAGAAGGCCCGTCTCTGTTGTCAAACGAAACACAAATAAATGTTTTACTCTATTTGCTTAGACTATTACGCTAATTTTATTTGCGTATGCGCCGACGTGCCTTTAAAGAATATTTATACATTTTCTGGTTAGCTATGTATAGAAATGACTCAAAATCGTCGACAAAAATATACGCCCGGCTGTGCTTTATGTCCACTTGTTGCTCGCTTATTGTGATGAATAAAAAAAGCTTTATGGAGAAGTTAACCGAGACACGTCTTTGCAGTATAAGGACCGAGATCAAAGGCGGCGCATGGTGCCCTAACGGATTGATATCACCTCGCAGCCGCCAATTTCTGGAGCTTGATCTCCGTGACGAGTATCTAATCACTGGCTCCGAGTCGCAAGGCAGGTTCGCTAACTCCGTGGGCGTAGAGTTTGTGGAGAGCTACTCGGTGGAGTACTGGCGCACCGCACTCAACCGCTGGGTCAAATACAAAGATTTCAACGGCAGCAGGGTAAGTGACCACTTAATACTGAGTTTTTCTTTATTCTGGCCGTGGAGTAATAGCCTTTGTTTTTGTTCCTTACGAAACACAATTTTCAGGCAACTTTGAAAATACGAAAGACTGCATAGCAGAATAAATTCAGTTCTTTATTTAGGGCTTAGAGGCGGCTGATTAAATTTGGGACCGTTTTATTTGTCCTTGTCGTCGTTAAAGTAGACAGAACCTTAAATACTAGCACATCAACGCCAAATTAAAACTTGGAAAAGTTTGATGCTTCAGTTAACAAACACGTTAAAAGTTAGATAAATCATTTAATTTACTTAGCAATTAGGCACAAATCAGTGCCCTCGAAGTTTTCGCTTACATACTTCGGATCACAGGAAAGTTTCGCGCTCGTTCCGAAGACACAAGGCTCGAGTTACATGAAATTAGTCCCCGAGCGGTTGCTTAGGTTACGCTCAGCCAAACGCCACGAGTACCACTACATATGTGACGACTTGAAGAAATGTGTTATTTTATGTTCAGAAACTTTACCTTACCCCCCATAGACTAGATATTAGATATAGTTGTGGCCCATTAATCATTAAAATATCAACTCATTTATAAGAATTTAGATTGTCAAATAAAATAAATTCAAAACAAATGATCTCTATAAATCACTATTTCCCACAAAAACGCTCGTAGCATGTTCAAACATGATGTGACATACCGTTTCGCTCACCTGAACCAATCCCAATTTCGCATATCCTTACTCCGAAATAAAATGTCGAGCCCTCTCAGTAAGTCTGTAAACAAACCGCTTTAGTGGTTTACATTTTTCAATTTCCTGTGATAAACGGCCGTACATAAAATAAAATGTTAAAACAAAACATGCGGCTCCACGTGAAATGACAAAAGAAGATAAACGATTTCATTTTCTTTGTAGTGCCGATGTCGTAAATATGTACAAAATATTTTCACAGAGATGGATCTCTTTTCTGTCCCGGTGCAAAGTGTTCATTCGTCCGTCGAGGCTGAATGCCCCTTTCCTTGTTTTGAAAACATGGCTTAGGCGCGACTTAACTGAAACTGTACTTAAAACTTTGTACTCTATCTCAGTGATCATTCTAATGTTTTATGAATCGATAAATGGACACAACTTTTTAATTTTGTTTTGCTTTTTATGTTTTCTGTGCGATTATAAAACAAGTACAAAAACTTGTTTTCTATATTGCAGCTTATATCTGGAAATGTGAACACGTACACGCCGAGAAAATCTACTCTAGAGGCACCATTCGTCGCATCGAAAGTGCGCTTTTTTCCGTTTGCAGCGCACCCTCGCACGGCTTGCATGAGGGTGGAACTGTATGGATGCCGCTGGAAACGTAAGTACCACAGGGATACCGTTTACGATTGCTGGTGCGTCCCGGGGCAATGCAAAGCGACATAGCTCTGCTTGCTTATGCGTTTCTTGCGAGATTTGTGTGCTGTGCGATAAGAAGCCGCCAACGGGCGGTGAATTCACTGAATGTATTTTGTGCAGAGGATGTAGTTGCGTACTCCGCACCCAAGGGCGGGGATATGCAAGCGATGACCGGCGGGGCAAGATTCGAAGACCTCGGCTACGACGGAATACTACGGGACGGACGACTAATAAATGGACTCGGTCAGATGACGGACTCCTTGGTAGGGCCCAACGATTTCGAACTTCCTGACCAGTTAGACACAAGAGGTATGTAAATTTTCGGTCCTCAAACTGTAACTATCGGTCAGACCCGTTTGTTGGGATTCTATTTATTCAGGAGTAAAGTGTATTTACGTGAAAATAGAATAACTGAATCAGGTTATTAAGTGTATTTTAGCGTACCTTGTTTTATAACGAGTTACCATACTCGTTATAAAACAAGGGTACGCTAAAATCACTTATGGATCACTTATCATTGAAAAAACAATGTAAAATCTTGACTTGATTATTGTAAATAAATCATATAATTCGCGACGCTATTAATCAAATCATCACATCATCTAACAAAACCATTTATCCCCAGGATCTCGTTGGGTAGGCTGGAACAAAACAATGATGACTGATGAGGAAGTCACTCTGACGTTCAACTTCAGTGAGACTCGACTGTTCTACCATATCGACGTCCACACGAACAACATGTTCACCAAAGATGTTCAGGTAACGCCCTGCCTATTTAAGCCCCTGCGACAGCCCTTGCAATTTCTATTCGTAATAATTGTTCCCATGTTCAGATTCGTGTTGTCTGAAAATGTTTAAATCTTTCCAAAAAATGTTAGCGTTATTTTATTATTAGTATCTTCTTCCAAGGAGCATAAGTAGCAGACTGTTTGTTGATTCAGAAATTGCAATGTTCTTCTCCTTTTGTCAGCTGTTCAAAGAAGCAGAAGTATACTTCTCACTAGAAGGAGAGCGCTGGCAAGAAGACTATGTGTCCCACGAACCGAAGCAGGACAGGGTGTCGGAACACGCGCGGGTGGTGCACATCGACCTGCAGAACCGCACCGCCAAGCACATCATGGTGAAGCTCAAGTTCCAACACGAGTGGATCCTCATCAGCGAAGTCACCTTCAGATCCAGTAAGTACACAATCCACCTATTTTACTCAACCCCAGTCAGCACACTTTCCATTTCTATAATTACGAGCCCAAAACCTTCGAAACATGCCAACGGGTACGTAAACACTTTTAATCCCGCTGTAGATTTAAATGTGCCTACTTAAAGAATAAATAAATCAACGCAAACAGCAGATAATTTGTTTGGTATTCGCAGCTGATTTTGCGTAGTCCGAATCAACGCTCAATTCACGAGATAAACATCTTGCGCAATCACAAGCGGGAAACCGAAACAGTTTATCGAATCGAATGTTTTGTACAAAGAAATTATTCTGGAGTAAAAATTGAACAGGCGGAAATTTATAAACATGATTGGGTGATTTTTGAAGAAGTGGTCCGTAGGGTGCGTAGCGCGTGGGCGTAGGAGGCCTGCTAGCCCCGCAGCCGCGCGCTAATAGATCCATTACTCCTCATCGGGCCCCTTATCAGCCCAGAGCACTCGCAAGCCTGCGGCTATTTCACAAATTTTATCTTTCTCTAATTAATCCACAGCTCTTTTGAGGAAATCGCCTCTTAAGTGATAAATCGCCGCCCGCTAAATGAAGAACTTGTAATTAAAGAAAATCTTTGATCTGGATTATTTCGTTCCCCCAATTATATCTTGAGGAGGCCGCGACGCGTCGCGCGCACTCTCTCAGATAATATCCCAATGAAAATGGTTTTTGAGTAATATCGGCGGCCCTTTGAACACAATGTGTAGTACTGTTCAACTTCACAAAGGCGAACTCTATAAAATTGAAATTTAATTTCAGTTTAATCCATTTATGTGAAGTGAATGGTGGGATTTTTGTGAAAAGGAAAATTGTAGTTGTTATTTTTATCAGAGGGCAGGTAACTAAAGTGAACTATCATATAACGTTACGGTGAAATTGTTCATGGTATAATATAACATGGGGTTACGTCGTGAGGTACCTACCTACCTGTCTACCTACCTGGGGGTGCCACCGCGAAGTTTCCAACATAATTACCCAAGCGGCTGAGCGGGTGTGGGGGTTTCTGAATCATCATTATTTCTAATCTGCCCCAATTAGGAATCCGTACAAGTATCGTGATACGTGTCTAATTACCGAAATTGAATATAATGTACCGTCTGCCTTTTGTCCGCTACACATTCAATTGTCGATGCTACTTTGAACGTCGCTACTAACGTATTAAGGTTCCCTTTACAAATTGATCGCCTACCTTGAATGAGTGAATTAACTTAAATCTTACACCGTTAAATTCACTTTGATAGAAGCTGAACAGTTATGAAATTCAAACAAACGAACGAATAAAACTATTAATTTATTTTATGAAAGTAATCAAGTAGATACATAAAATAAAAGTACCTACGAAGCAAAATGAAGTATGCGCGGTAATTGTTAGAAATGTAAAACAAAGTATGACAAACAAAAAGGAAAATAAATAAAGACTTTATTAAAATAATATAATAGTAGGTTTTACGTCCATGATAACCGCATCTTTTTAGCTTGGTATTTACGTAGAGGGGAGTTTATTTACACCTTCATTTAAGGAATACCTATCTTATTTCGCTGGCTTGCTCGGTCCAACTAGGATCTTGAGAAGGCATTGACCTCTCAACACGGCTGGGATTTAGCTACCCAAAATAAAATTTTCTTACATAATATCTTTTATCGTATTATTTTGGTGAGCTTAATTAAAAAATCGTTGGATAATGAGCTTAATTTCTAAGGAAAAAGTTCGTTATTAAAGCAGTCTATAATAGAGTATAATTGTATAATAGAATGTATTACTTATACTCTATAAGGTCTTAATCAATTAAGTAGCTAAGTTAAAAATTTATAACAAATAAAAACTACAAAAAAATTACTAGAAAAGCATAAATAAATAAACTTCACGCTGCCAACGTACAAAAGGCTTGTAAATTATATCATAACATACGTTCGTGTTATCTTTATAAACATACGTCAACGTATAAATAAATAATGAAAGTGCCTACGTTTTCTCTTACAAAAGTTTCCTACGTACCTACCTACATGAAAATCACACTTCCCCAAAAGTATCCGTTTCGTAATTTCACTCGAGAACACAAAGCAACCGTCTAAACGTACAAATTACATTTATGTACGTCAAACGAAGTTTTCATAAACGCTTTTATATTTGAACAAAAATATTCGAGACACGCAATCCATTAGTAAATACGTTATGTAATATATATGGAGGCCTTGTGAATTCGATATTAGCGTGGATGTATGTGGGTTTGCCATGTGGTACACACTCGGACACCATTTTGGAGAAAAAAATTTGAAAATAAAATAAAATTTAGTACAATAATATTATTTATGTTCAATTCATAATTAGCAATGATTTATTTTTCTTTCTGGAAAAACTATAGCAGCTACAGTAATCCTTTAAAATTAAAAGTTATTTTATTGTGAAAGTAAAAATAGCACCCAAACAGAAACAAAACAACAGAACAAAATATACCATCAATAGTCTCTTCGAATTCCGTAATACATCTTAAAACTGGAAAGTTTCAACATTCCATATTTTATAAAAGTTCAACACAGTAAAATTCCGCAACATATTTACGTATGTAGCAACAGCATCAGGACTCCGTTTCCACAAGTCTAGATCTAATTGGTCTCCTAGACCTGCAACCCTGACTCTGAGATACACTTCATTAAAATGTACAATTAGAAATTAGCACAAAATTAACTGGCTCTTGGCACCTTACCCTGGCAGTTCGCCATTTTCATTTACCTCAGTTTTAGTTTAGACCCAGTTTTGAGCCGCTGTACAATTCGACCTATTTTCGAATTTGTGTAAAATTCAAAGCTGGCAGTTTACAACTTCACAGGATGCAAGTTGTGGGCACATTTTTTTTTTTGCATCTCAATGCGGAAAACTGAAGTTGTTAAGTTTCGTCTTTTTTCAAGATACGTCATTTTGTTTTTGATGACGGCAATGCTTTTTATATCACACGCATCACGAATCGTGAAAAATGCCGGACACGTGTTAAATCACGTAAGTATCGTCTTTTAAAAATCAGGTTCGTCAAAAAATACGAATCGTGATTTTTTTGTGACGGATTCGCTGGTGCGCTTGCTCCTGAAATATCACGAAACGAATGTGAACACCAATTCTTTTTTTTTGCCGAATTGTGATAAAACACGATTTCGTGTGCAATGTGAACGTCCATCCGTCATGACGTATCGTGTTTTATGACGAATTGTCAATGACGGAAGCCGTGTGAATGAGCTCGTCCATTGCAGTGCTCTGAACAAAATAATAATGCATTCGTCTTCTTCACTTTAATTGTTTCAAAGTACCTGCCAATAAATCTAATCTAAGAAAAGCGTCAAAAATGAAATGATATTTAACTACCATAAAAATTATGAATGCACAAAAAACGGTCGATAAATCCCAAGCTCACTCTGTCTGAGGGATTGAAAACCGTCGGAGCGCGAGCGGCATTACTTAGTAAATTCCCTCCCATTATAAAACAACAATTAGTCCTGGACTCGACATCTATTCATTTTCCTCCATTGTTTTAGCCTTACATGGAAGATAAAAGCGACCTTGGCAGTTGACTTCATTCAATGGTTTCAGTGTTCATTGTTTTTATTTTTTGTCAACAGTTCCAACATGGGTGAATACATCAGCGGAGTTCCTTGAGGAGTATTATAGGACTGATACTCCACCATCTTCAAGGAAGAAGAGAAACTCGTCTCTGAGGGTTTCTGTGGGCCTGGCTTGCGGCGCCCTGGTGGGTGGTGGGGCGTTCATCGCAGCCACAGTGGTCCTACTCACCAAGAAGACCCGTCGCCGCATTCCCAACATGCTGAAGAAACCGTTCTGCCCGTCCCTGAGACACGGCAGCTCAAGCTCCAGGAACAATCGACGAGCTCCCAGACTCGCTCTCGCACTCGCGAACTGTCCGCCTATACATATGTTACGGTAAGTTTCTTATGATTTAAGCATTTCAGATCTGGTTCTTGTTTATTTCTCCACACCTTGTAAAACGTACGAGATACAAAAAAAAACTTGCAGCACCTTTAATCAAAAATCTCTTAAACGTTCACTCCTGACCATTACTCCCAAAATTGCCATAAATCAGCCTTCAACGTCCAGTCGACTTTAAGATAAAATCATAAATCACCTACCTAAGTCCAGTCTTTGTAAAAAGGGGGATGTAATCCACGGACATACAATTGAGGCTCCATTGGCGTACAGCTGGATCGCTAAAGAAAAAAGCCATGTTGAATTATTCGCTGCATCAGAAATTAAAAAACAAACCATTTCACAAATTAAAAAAAGTAATTCAATTAGTTGGGCTTCGGGGGAACTTTAAACAGTCGTACCGGGATAATAAAGTAGATTGTTTGTGTGCAGACCGGCAGTCGTCGACGAGGATTATAGGGAGCCCTACAATATATGGAGGGAGACCCTGGGCCGCCGCGACAAACGCGAAACTCACGACCAGCACGAGTATAACGGTGAGTCTCGCATTATTTCCACCAATAACATTACTTTTATCCGATGTGCGCGTCCGCGCGTCCTCAGCTTACAAATCATCCAAGTTTGAGTCCTACTTCCCCAAGTAGAAATGTGACTGTATTTTATTAGTGCTCCAATAGTTTCACAAACTTGTGTCATAACACGTAATGTATGACCACATTTGTGAGATATAGAAAACATATTTGTCTTTTTCGTCTCCGATACTCGAAAACGACTACTTCAGCTCTGTAAACTACCGTCGTATAAATATAAAAAAAACCTTGTGTGTATAATGGCTATAAATCAACATTGTTGTTTAAACAATTCTACTAAAATAGCAATACATTCGGTACGTGAAGTAGCGAGTAGAAAGTCTACAGAAAGAAAGGGATAAAACAATATATACGACACAGGAGTTGTAAAATACAATAAAGTTGGAGATATTAAATCCACAGAGAGCTGACCCTAATTGTAAATATCTGCTCTTACAAATGAACAAACTACTACGGGCAATTTTTTTCTCAATAAACAAGGGTCGATCCCCATGTGAATGTATCTAAACATACACAATGGAACATCTCTATTTATGTATACGAAACATAAATTTAGATGTTCCTTGTCAATGACTATTATAATCCTTGGTCCAGCTTAGGCACATCAATACAACACACACACACATACACTTTACACACTTTCAGACGAACTCCTGTGTCTATTTCAGAAGCCCTAATGAATGAAAGTGCAATTAAAGTCTTCTAAATAGATACAAAAACATAACTTTTTAAAAAGATCGCTAAACGCTTTTGATATGTCCCCAACACGCCATGTTTGTAGCCGTGTTTTTTCCGACTGGCGCTAGTTAGCTCGCCTGCGACACTCGACTCGCCACTCGACTGCACTCGTTAGGTTTACGAGTGCACTTGCCCCTAGATTGTTACTTTTCTCTCGTTCTCCCTATACCGGAGACTCTACACGAATAGCTTAAAAATGAAACGAGCTAATGATTTTTTTAACTACACATTTTTTTGAAATAAATGCGACATTCTGATGAATGTTAAGGAAAATGCTTGGGATTGCTATCTGATGTTAGATAACGAGTTTTTTCCACAAGTTTTGGAAGTTTGCGATCTTTAGTGATATTTCATTTTCACTTTAACAATTTGCTTTGGAGAGTAACCAAGCAAAACCGAACCGAAAAAGACTATCTATAAAAGTTGAAAACCTAAAAATATACGTGAATGAAAAAACTTCAGTCACGAACATTTTAACCCACCAAAATTCGAACATTTTGACACTGGGCCCCTTTAAAAGAAAACTCAAGATACGTGCCCATTACGGGCGGCCGGACGTCCGGCCGGAAAGCCGGCCATTGTTCCGTAGCCATATTGAAAAGATGATGCGCCCCGAGCACAGGATAATAGGTCTCGGGTTCGTGTATCTTTGGGAGAATACGGTGGAGAAAATAGTGACGGGTTTTTGGTCAAAAATACGAATTATCCGTGACTTTGAGTGACGGTTGAGACCGGGGCGTCCGTCCGTGGCGCGATGTGAACGCTCCATTATGCTACTAAAACAGGATGAGATAGGAATGACGGGCAACTTTTTTTCGTGACATATTCGTGTCATACCTACGTCCAACAAAACATAGTATGATACCTAGAATCCCACGGTTAAAATAACACATTGTAAACAGATTGTTTGTTTTTTGGTGCAGAGATCTGCGAAGACACGGAGTTCCCGCGCCCGTACATGATGAAACGCCCGGACCCACATGAAAGTTTTTACGCAGCCACTGATATTATCCACCACGTAAGTACCTAGTTCTTAATTATATTACTTCGGCACGTCAACTAATTATTTTAAAGATTTTCCGTATCTGGTGTATTTGGTGTCCGTAATGATGATGTTTCTAGACGTGAGCGTACTTCCAATGGATTTTATTATTTTAGAAATACAATACTCTCAGCTACAATTTTCGACTTTTCCCATACAAAGTTTACAAAACAAGACATTAAGTGTACCCTAAACCATCACAAAACAATAATTACAGCAAACTGTGATAATCCTAACCACTATGAATCAGTAATGAATCAGTTATTATGGGAATTCCACTTACGGGACCAAATAATCGGCCTCACAGAATATAATCGAAATTGTCAATTATTCCCCACTTAATCCTAGCCAATGCCACAATCGATAATTGCTAATTCGATGACAGAATTGCAATCAAAATAATAGTGATTGGGTAATAAACGTTACATACAATCAAATTTCAACATGGATCTAATCATAGTGCCATCATCATTTTGGCGATGTTTATGAACGTGGAGTTACAAACCATCTAACATTTTAATCGTATATGCAATAGGGTTTCATTTTAAACTTCAGTCTTGCCAAGGGGTATCGTGTTACCCAGTAACTGAGTTGTGGAGGTCAGATAGGCAATCGCTTCACGTACGACTATAATAGTGATATTCAACTGCATCCAGTTTACTGGACTCGACCTCAACATATTTGGGAAAGGGCTTGGTCGCTGATGAATAATGATGATACAATATGGTTTCAATAAATAATCAGAAAACGCATCAAACTCAAACTCAAAGCATATTTCAAGGGGGGCTATCGTTTTCGAGCTCACCAGATGGCGCCACTGGCGAGTAAGGTCCTGTCATTAATTCTATTTTATACTTTGAAGTAACAATAATTTCATTAAAAGTTAAGTAATTTTATTACGTAGAACAACACAGTGTTAGCTTCAGATACATATTCACAATAATGTCCCTAAAACGAACAAGCATAAAACATTTAAAAATCATTCTTCCTCCAAGTACTAACAAATTAGATACTAACTTGATAATTAAAATCTTCAAGTTATTATTAATCAGGAATGGCACCAATCTGGACCACAGTCATAAATTTTAGTAAAAATACGTGATAAATAAGCGCGCAACGTGCGAGCACTCTATGACATCTGACATTTCTGTAGACCTTACTCTACATGAACGCCTCTAGCGGCGAATTCATGCGCAATAGTCCCCATTACAGGCATTTTTTTTAATGTCAAAACACAAAAAAACAACTAAGAAGAAAAAAAGAATAAATAAATAAGAGAATATGTTTACCTAAACAATGTCTGCTTAGTGAATAACACACAAGCAGCAAGTATCTTAATAATAAAAACATCTTCCAGACGTCTCCAATATCGTGTTGAAACAAATGACCACTAGTTTCAAGTGGTCTGATTGTAAACTATACGGGGTGGAACGGACACCGACGCGAAAACGGAAACCACATACGGAGTACATCATTCTGAACCAAAAATTTCTATGTGGGGGACATAGAAATTTTTCGTCGGTTATTAAAAAAAACAGCTGTTTCCTACAAAAGTGCAATAAATAAACACGGCAAAATTTATGGAACAGCCGATTTTTTTTAGTAATAAATAATTTTGTACCTTCCACCCCATATTTTCTTTTTTTAACAAGGTAGAGACTAAGTTTTTAAACTGACATGTTCACTAATACTATCATTAACACCGACCATGGGATATTTACAATGCTTACCCACTGTTTGTTTTGAAAACAAATAATAAACATAGTAAACTAATAAACCCCTTAAAGGGGTTAAAACGTTGTATGGAAGTACGTAATTTTGACTACCGGAATTCCTATCGCTTTGTTAAATTGCTTTTTTTTACAATAATCGCAAAAAAATAGCCACCGATTTTTAACTAGTGTAGCAACCGAATATCAAACTTACAACCACAAGGTAATACTGGATTTTTGTCGCTACTAATTGAAAACAAATGTTTCAAGAAGAATTTTCAATTTCCCTACACCCATTTCATAAGGATACTTTCCTTTCGGAATGACACCGAAACATTAAGTTTATGAGTCTCATTACGTAAGTGACTCGTTGCAAAACATGGAGACTCGTCGACTTCATCAGATATTGTAGCAAAAAAATTGTGTTGAGCACTGAGACGTATAATTCTGTATGTAAGTACCTCCTTTAGAAATATTGAGACATATGGTGGAGGTTGAGTCCCATGTCAGGCAGGATGCAAAGCAAAACCTTATTAATAAAAATAAGGGGCCAGTTTATACTAGTTTTGTTAACACTTACTGCACGTACGACTCTAACCCAAACGCTCCACCAAAGCCGATAAGACTTCCGTACTAGTTTGCGCATCGACACTCAAAGAAACAATAAATTACCATTCAGTAAAGAATCAAAATTGAGATGATAAAAAAACATAAATAATACATAACATACATAATAACGCGTGTAATCCCCGAAGGGTTGAGCAGAGGTGTACCTAATAGGACACCCACATTTCGCCCGTATTGTTTAAGTACCATATAATAGGCGATTAGGCCTATTGCCATCAACCGGGCGCAAATCTAGACTCTGTGGCTTCTACTGAGAAATTCCTGATGGAAAAACCCAATAATAATTTGCCCGACCCGGGAATCGAACCCATGACCAACCATGCTCAGCAGTCGCGATGGCGACCACTTGACCGACGCGAAAAAACCAACATAAAATAATGTTATATAATATTCTAGCGCCGTGCAAAAATGTGAACCCCCTTTCACTTCTCACGTAGAATATTCGCCAACTTTTCGAAAGGCACCCCCTGAATGTAGTGGAGTTAGTATCGAGTGAATAATTTAGTAACGTACTATCTCTGCATAGCTCAACCGGTTCAGTTTATAGATCGGACTCACTTATGCCCCATAACCGCCACTCAGCATGCACCATGCATCGTTTCTCTGCCGCTTTCAATTCTTGTACACGTCGTCGATTAGGTGTCGCTCTTAACAATGATGTAGTTATGACATTGACGGTTCTGTTAAATGCGCCCCGCGTCTGCGAAACACAGCCGTCGATGGTCACGCCATTGTGGAAATAGACGCCATAGTGAGTAGACTGGCGAATGAATTATGTTTCCCATGACCCATTGTTTACCGAACGTTGGCTTAGGCAATGCGCTTAGCATTTAGGACGACGCCTGCTGCCGAACAATACACACATCACTCATATCCGTACCTCATGTAATTGTTCAATAACATGCTCTCGACATTTCAATAACAATACCCAAAAATAACTCGTGAAAGGTTATCCGCAACAGACGTTTAAAAGTTAATGTAATAATAGAAAAAAGTCGAATAATTATTCCAATTTCAGGCTTTTTTAATAAAGAGTTTCTACGTAAAAGGGCATCGCCATTTCATTTATAGGCTAATGCTTTTCCCTTCGGTTGATTTTTTCCCCAATGATTAAAGCCAAATATAATTTGATTTGATTCGAAAGCAAATTAAGAGTGATCTAATTCTCCGTGCTGGAATGTCGATGAAACGATAAGCGGATTGGGGAGGAAGCCTTGTAATATATGTTTGATTGGAAACATGTAAGTGTAATGTAGGATGGTAAAAATGCTCGTAAGGTTTACTCAAACAGGTAAAGTATGGCATAGTGTAGGCTCGTAGGATCGCAGACTGATTTCCCTGGGGGACCGAGCGGTCACAGCGCGCGCCCTGCGTAAAACATACCAATTGAACATTAATACGTAATGAACATTATTTAGTTAACGTTCAGTTACACTTTGTTTTTGTTCTCTTGAAACGACCTCCAGAAGTAAAACTTGTATTTTATGTGTACTGTTTGACTTTTAGATAATTTATCTAAGAAAGAAAAAGAAAGAAGGCCTTGCTTTTCCTTGAAATTTTTATAAGAAGTAATATATAATTATGTATATTACATAAGGCATTCCGTTTCTAGCTGTATCTATCTATGGACTATGTTTTTTGAAATACAAACCGAACATATCTAAAACGGAAATTGTAAAATCAAAGACCAACTAACGTGAATTCGACCACCGCACATTATAGTAGCGCCGGCCGAACACGGAACAAAACACCACATTCTAAACGACGCAATGACATCCGAACTAACACGACGACGACGGCTAAATTCAAACCGACCAATCAAAATAGGTGACTGATGATATGACATCAATTTTGAATGGTACATACAATGTACGAGTACACAGTCCATGTAACTTAAGCAAGATGAACCCAAGTCCAGTGACTTAGGTCGGTAACTTCCATCTACAACCAAAATGCAAGTTACGATCGTGCTACGAATCTGCTACGCGGTTCATTTAAAAGATTTCATCGTTTTTCACCTCTCATCGTCAAACTGACGGCGGCGCCTTTTAAAACAAGCTATATGTATAGAAACCTTTTGTTTTGCTAACAGAATCTGAAAGGCGTACAAAATGCGATATAATGTAGGGGTAACAATATTACAATTTACATTCTGCGCCGTACAACCAATACATAGTATGTAAGTACATGTACAGTCAGCAGTAGCAATAAACATGTAGGAAATTTTAAAACTGATACACATGTTACTGTATTGATTATAATTTTACGGATGTCACGAACATAATGTTTAGGAACACTAGCTTGTATGAAATTGGGATGAAGGCAGAGACGTAACGATACCATTATGAAATAGGCCTTAACTAAACTTAAGTAACTAACAAACGAGAAAATCTCAGTTTTTAGCCAAGTGCACACATGTTAATGCTCATGACTGTACGCAAGGGGTCATCGAGGTTCGATCACCTGAATGCACATAATCAGACAATGCAGGTGTTAATTAATGTAATTAATTACGCACGCGTAAATACATTAAGATAATCACAGTCCTGTAATAACCTAATCACTTAACCGCACGTGCCTTATCTGAATTGAATATAAAAAACTTAATTACCTTTAATAATAATTAACCTTCAACTGACTTAGAATTACAGATAGTGATATGTTTGCACTGATGACGATAGCAAGCTATAAGATAATTTCAAACCGGCAGAAATGTCTAACAAAACCGATACTCACTCCCTAAATGTTTCAGGGGGCGATTTGACTTCTTTCGTTATAAAAAGAACTCTTGTCTTAAATTTCCTGTTACTAGACCCAGCAGACTACCTCGTTCGTCGAGTGGTAGCAAGCACGACTGCTGACCATGAGGGTCTGGGTTTGATTCTCGGATCGTGCAAAGTGCTATTGGGTTTTTCCATTAGAAATTTATCAGTAGCAGCCACGGAGTCTGGATTAGTGCCCGGTTGATGGCAATAGGGTCACGTCCTTATAACATGGAGCTTAAACATAACTGGTGAAACGTGGGTGTACTATTAGGTACACCTCTGCCTAACTCTCTCTCTGCCTAACCCTACGGGAATTACAGGCGTCATGTTATGTTGTGTTATGTAGAACCAGCGGTTTTGACTGTACGTGGTCAGTGAATAAATTATTTTGAAATAATGATCCCACTGTCGGGAGCCTCTCTCTTATAAGGAGTAATCAGCAATCCACCACTGTCCCTTCCATCTACAACCGAAAACACTGGCGGTCGATCACTTTCCACCCTTATATGCTGATTAATAGGGTTGAAAACTGGTCGACCGCCAAATTAATCTTTCATAAATTGGTCGCATTTTAGCAATAAATACATTTATATCACCGATCTTCTATCCTCAATATATAATTAATTTCGAAATTACTATTTAATGAATAATATGTTCTGGTACATGAATAAACGATAAGGTAATTAGTTAAATTATTCATAAACACCTATCACTAATGCCGACATCGAATTTAATGAGCATTCAAAATAATGGATTTGATTGGCGCGACAAATGGATCTAATCGGGTATCGTCAGTTACAATAATACTGTATTAAGGGCACTGTTCTATTATCATAAACATAGTTTCTTGACTCATACACTATTAAGTACTGAAACTACTTATATGCTAGCGTTGAATAAACTAGCCATTTTTCAGAAGGTTCAAGTTGCTTTAGTTATTGTTTTAAGGTTAAAGTATAGCTACTGTTTGTCAAATTGACACTCTACGTCAATTTTACGTGTAATTTTATACAAATATCGAAGTAGGCAGATGTTTTTTTTTAATATAGGCCATTTATGGTAGCATTTATTTTCATAATCTATTAATTTCTAAGACTTTACTTGTGTTAGCTCTTGTTATGGGCCAACTCGAAAAATTTGTGGTCTCATGCGAAAATTCAACAGTTCACGACCCTATTAAAATAGATAAATCCATCACATTTGTCAAAAATAAGTACAATAACGTATGTATACAAAAAAAGAGTTGCCAGTGCATTGGAAGGCAGCGTACATTCCTCTGTATCGGAGCTATTAAAAGAAGCACTTGATAGTTTTTTGATATTCGAAAATAAACCAGTCAAAACAATAAATCTATGGAGAGATGTGGACGTGCATTTGATAGCCTTACCATGGCCGAGGCCGTATTGGATTATACAAAACTTTAACCAACTGCTGGCAGCTCCATTAAACCACGCGTTCATCTGTCAATATCAATCGAAATGGTTTTCATTCTCTAATCCATTTTCATGTAGAATACAATACTCGTGACTGTCATAGCTTCGAACGACTGATGACTTTTATAGATGCTTTATTTTAGTTTTTGTTTTTTTTTTTATTACATGTCTAGTAGTCATTCACAATTTTTTTCCATAAAGCTTCACTTTTTGTTCATATAAGTTTTTTACTTTGTATCTTCAGAAGATACAATTTGAAGAATAGACTTGAGTTAAAGCTACATATTGCACAGACTTAGGCACACGCTTCTAGGCCCAGGTGATTCATTGGCAATCTGATAGGCTGAGCTTCAAAGCCAATCTTAGTACCCCCTATTGGGTAGTTTAGGTAGGCGTATCGGGTTAGTGTGTGCGATGGGTTTTTAGTACTTTACGATATAGCAGTTCGTTAAAATGGGAAAGGGTTAAGTACTTAATGTTTTGTTTAAATATTGTTTAGAGCTACATAAGTTTTGTTTTTGAAATTAAGGTCTATTGTTTTAATATACATATGATTCATTCTAAATAAGATGTAAAGAAAAGAGTTTTAATTTTTTTATTATAGGTATAACAAATAGCTAAAATGTAGACGTACTCGTCGGTTTAGTGTAATAAGTTACATAATCATATCGATTTTTTATTTAATTTCCCGTTTTACTTAAACTGCCCCCATCCAGTGCCCTCGTACCAGTCAAAGGGCAATAATACACGACTACCTTTGTTTCCATGACTTTTGCTCGTTTCAATGATTCCAATGTTTTAGCGGGAACCCGATGAGGTCGGCACTCAAAGGGAAGTTAGGGACACTCCAATAGAGACCGACCATAGCACATTGTTTGAAAATCACCCTTCTCTAATTTCAATGTTAATTTAACCAGGAGAGTTTATGCGTGATTCAATGTAGCGTATAATATATGTTGGTAAACCGATTGGTACTAGCAATAATAGTACCTTTGTATCATTATTGATATAAAAAATGAAACGCAACGCCTGTATATCTATGTGTGTCCATTCAACTTTTCTCCATATTTTGATGTTTTCTGGCTACGTAAATAACTTAAGAATACTAAAGAAAGTGGGTTCAGTGCCTCAACTGACATATATCTCGAAAACAAGTGTACGCACTCACTTTATTTGAAGTTAAATTGACCCATTATGGCTGTCGACGTACGAGCATAGTTCGACCGATGACGACGACCCAATATACTTGATCATAACATAACACATCACGCCTGAAATTCCCGAAGGGTTAGGCAGAGGTGTAACTAATAGTACACACACATTTGGCCAAGTATGTTTTTTTTGAAGTCCCATGTGATAGGGGGCAAGCTTATTGCCATCAACCGGGCACAAGTCCAGACTCCGTGGCTGCTACTGAGAAATTCCTGATGGAAAAAGCAAATAACACCATGCTCGACCGGGAGACGAACCCAGGAGCTCATGATCAACAGTCGCGCCTTAGATCAATCGACCAACGAGGTAGTCCTTGGCTTGACTTGATCATCCGTTAGCAAAAAGTTAATAACCCAATAAATCAACCTTCTTCATTAAATTAATCAGCCTCACTGCACACCTAGACCACTCGCTAATCACCTAAGACCAATCAGCGAGCAAATTATCCCTTAGCTGTTTGATTGCACGCCAAAACATCTTACTGGCATAGTTCTGTAAGCACGCGGTCTCCATCCAAATACTGAACTGACCTATGGAGCGTTTGACTTCGGAGTACCAATAGTTAGTTAAAAGCCCTGTTAAATTTCGGCGTTACGCTAATTTAGGTATTTTACGCACCGAGCAGGCGGCGAGTTTCGCGAGCGATACTTTCTTTCATATCTGTTCACT
This sequence comes from Standfussiana lucernea, assembly GCA_964057025.1. Classification (NCBI taxonomy): domain Eukaryota; kingdom Metazoa; phylum Arthropoda; class Insecta; order Lepidoptera; family Noctuidae; genus Standfussiana; species Standfussiana lucernea. Next base: position 9,463,850 of record OZ059784.1, read on the forward strand.
CGCTCGCACTATGTTAGTGCGAGTATGGCGACTAAACGATCTCGATCTTCCGTAATACCTACAAGTTTTCTTAGGATGGAGTTCGGTGGATGGAAAAACTTTCGATGCGACATTTTAATGTTATGAATTATAATTTGTTTTAATAGGTGTATTTTTCATTAGGTGTTTAAGAATCTTAAAGTGTTGAAATAAGTAATAATAAATAAAGATTTTAACTGATACGCAGTAATCGATTGTTAACAGACATCCGTAGCATAGTGGTCAACATTGTTTTAGCGCTTTTACTAAAAGCAATTATAAAAGTAAAAGCCGACCACAATAAAACAGATTTCTTTGAAAACTAAACATAACCTTTTGACCATCGAATTCTGTATCGATATTAGATATAGATATTAGACAGACAAATATTTCTGTCTAAAATCTTTTATGTGTACTTAAATAAATAAATAGTACGGTTGCAACCTGTGTAAGTAAATAAAACATACAAATGAAATTAATATTTTTTTATTCGGTAGGTACAGTAAATTTTCAAATTTTTAGTTTAGAAAACTTACAACGATCAAAAACTGCGATCGTAGTTGACGATGCTCTAGCACGCACACAATAGCAGCATGTATACGGCAATCGACACACACCACGAAAGTATCGACACGACGCAGCGCGCGGAATAAACTGACATAAATCCGACCTCAACAAGAGCTCGCGCAATACTGAGCGCAAATGGCCGGCGCAGTGAAATATATTGTAATTTTATTTAATTCATTAAAAAATAATAGTAGCGATTTCAAAAAAATACTATAGTTTAAGCAAAATATGATGAAGATTGTTTTGGTATAAATTACTTTATTACGTCAAAATGATGTAGAATAATAGATATCGGATCGTTCGTATCGTTTCGAAGTCTTCTCAATAATTGAATTAGGTCCATTTTTTTTTTTACACTAAAGACATACTTATAAGGAAAATGTATTCCATCATAATTTAAGTTGAGGATATTAATTTGTGAGATAAAAAATAATATTTTGATGGTCTATATTCAATATAATCTACAAATTAGAGCTCCCAAATCTTTTTCAGTTTTTGTCTAAACATGCGGGAGAATGATTATTACTGAATAAATTAATAATTTATCTAAAATTCACTTTATTATTATTGTAGTAGAGGAAATTAACTATTTTAACAAGTAATTTTAACTAGTAACAACGAACGGATAACATATAATTTCAACGAGGAAACCTTGCAATTTCGCTTTTTTTTTTTAATACGCCTCTTAACAAAGCTAGTCACTTGGAAGCTTCTTCTCTCAATGGTACTAATTTAATATAACGCTGATACGTACAAAGGTATTGCTTAATTACCTGTTTTAAGTACAGTTTGTTTTTGATACAGTGCGGTTAATGATGTGGTATTTGAAATTAGTTTATCAAAATCGAGAGGAAATAGAGTGTGCTGTGTAAACCGAAGTCAACTTTGATATAATGTGGCATCCGGCACTCAGGCCCTCAACTCGTTAACTGTTTTTAACATGTAACCCGGAAATAATTGCAGCCATGGTAAATGCTGAATGGTTTTTGCCGATGAGAAGGAGCCGAATTAAAGCAGAATACGTAAAGTAATTACTGAATCGAACATGAAAAAGTACGTAGCGCCCCTAACAATGCTTTCATGGCCCTAGGCCGTCTATATCAATAACCCTCTATTTCAAACTTCAGCAAAATGTATACGGCCTTCAAAAAGCACTTTAAGAATAAAAGAAAAATGCCCCCTATCATTATAGTAGTCAAAGCATAGTTTACAGAAACGTGAAAAAGTGACGGTTGGATTGGGACCTTGGTAACATAGACACATTTTTCAGTTGAAACGAACCCAAGGCAACGGTAATCGAAACATATTACGCTATTCTCTTTGCAACGAGTCAAAAGGATATAAAAAAAAATGTACACGTATCGCGCAGCCCTCTGTTGGGGATTGGTCTGATGCTGAGGACGAATCGAAAACGATATTTTAAAAATTCGATAATCGTGGACGGACCAACAGGTCATACATGCACGTCCATTGCCAGTACTACGCACCGTTTCTACATGTCTCATAAATTAAACTCAAACTCAAAGCATGTTTTTTTAACGGACCAGATACGGGCACTTTTGAATAGTCAAAAATAAAAATATGAAAATACAGTCCAGTCACAAGGCATAATAACTGTGAAATGACAGTTTTTTTTTTTGTTAACACTAAACAGCGCATTTCAACAATAACTAAACGTGATCAACACCGTTAAACTACGTTTAAAAGCTGTCAGTCTCATCATTGCTGTGGAATATTGACACCACTACACTAGAACGCTGTTTACTTTTATTGGTGATGTTCGACTTTAAACATCAATTTAACCTGTGTTAAAAATAATCTAAGATAAACTACCCTCGTAAAACGGCCGGCTATTTGATTTCATTCATTAGTAAACAAATGTTCTCGCATTTTTATTTCAGTGTCGTGTTTTATATCGTTTATCCAAAACAGCCCGTAGTGGCCGACGTTAGTACAATTTATAACTGCAGCGCTTCGCTCCGTTCATTACTCGAACGAACCCGGGGCGGCTAGCTAGAGTGATGCTAGTACCTACTGGTACCTACTATTGTAACGAGAAGTATGACAGGAATTAGGAAATTTAAGATGGATAAAGGTATGGTTTCCTTTTTCCAAAAATATGAATCTACGAAATGTAGCAGAAACGATATTAAAGTAATGTCCATTAAGTTCTATCGAGCAACGCAGGGCTCGGCCAAAAGCTTCAGCCAATCCATTCTAACATTATTACACTAAAATATAGCTGTTCTCTATTTTTACGGCCTACTCCAGTGATAATATACTCGAGCTATTGTAAGAATTTAGGTATCCTTTATTTCCCAAATTTAGCAGAACCACAGTATTCATTCACAGTACACATGTGACCTTATCAAACGTTGCCGAGAGACAGCGGCGCAACGCGAGCATCGCATTCTAATACGACTCAGTTCCGTGTCGACGATCAATCCTCACTACAAACAATACCATTCTTTCACTATTCCCCTCCAAGTGAGAGCAATAGAAACTTGTCGTCAAGTGTCTCTCCAATCAGTAAACTTCGCCGCGTAACTTCTCTTCTCTGTTAATTTGAACAGCTGTTTGATATACAGACGTAACTTGTCATGAGAATTGACATGACTTCTAAATTGTGACAGTATTTAATTTAAAAAAAGCCTTCGTATTGACGACGAAACAGTCAAGATAATAGACAGCTTCAAGCCTCAATAGATTTCAAAAACTTTATCGTTCAGAGAGAGCGTCAAAAGAAAAGTCTTTTCAAGAAATAATTCACCTGAAAACTAGAGAAATTCAATAAACCGCTCGGCTGAATCAGTCCTGAGTTATTCTCAACTAAAAACAATAACGTGGACAATTTTGGCAAAATATACGTGCACATTACTAAGCGAACACTTGCGAAGAACTTGCCGGCAGTGAATAGCGAATAATATGCATTCTAATGGAAGTGTACTAGGTGTGAAGATAATTCATGATAAAACGCGCCGAGCATCGGTACGGCGGCGGTACATTTGGCGGGAGTAAACGCCACACACGGTTGTGGCAAACAAATTAGAGAGGACCATGTTTACAGACCCAGATTTAGTGCGGTGACGTCACAACGTGGCCAACTGGACTTTTACAAAACTACTTTAGAAAAAAGTGTCTTTCGCTTCGACGCTTAGCTGTTTGGATAGATGCGAGTTTGTCGCAAGCGATCGATTAACTTCTAAATCGCTGGTACGCTTTGAAGAGCAGTTCATGTTTGAGTTTAAAAAAATAAAGTAAGCACTTTTCAGGTTTCATAAAATTTATAAGATAATTTATTCAGAAAGTCATTCCAATAATTTTATCCCAAACCAATTAATTAACACGTTCGCTACATACGAACGAACTAAGCCCGCAAATTTATACAAAGGGGCAAATATCAGGGTTGCCCCTGTTAGTGTACACGTAAACAATGGCCTGTGACGAGCCGAATAACTGAATTGTCTCTGTTTGCACGATTTCCAGTCCTTTGTCAGTTAAGTCGCACAACACTGTCTACACCGTTACACCTATTAAAAAAAACTTTTAAACTTCACTTTACACGTCCGTAAAAAGCACATTCCTCCAGTTATCCATGGTCCATTCCAAATGTTCCCGGGCGTACCTTAAGCGTGCTGCACGATGAGCTCTAGTCAGTTTCAGTCGAATAGCGCGTACTCTGCGTTGTCCATCTTCGTGAAGCCGATTCCGAATGGTTTGATCGCTGACTCTCGTCCCTGTAGATTGCCCTAGTCGAGTTTGTAAGGTCCGAGTGGTTACAGTACGCTCCCGACGTGCGGTTAACCTTAGGTATCGGTCTTCCTGGGCAGTTGTAGCCCTAACTCTTTCTGTGCCAGGTCTCCTAGCTACACTTCCGGTCTCCTGATACCGTTCCCAAACGTTTCGGATCGCTCGTCGCGATACGCCGAGGTGTATAGCCACAGGTCTCCGAGACTATCCCTCTTGAAGCAAAGATAATGCTGTTGCAGCGGTTTCCATGTCCATATGTCGGCAAGAACCAGGCATAGTGATCACAACTAACAGACAGTAGACTGAAAACTTAATTGACTGGGAATATCTGAATTCGATGTTATTTTCGAGTACTTCACTTTTTTTTACTACCCTTGAAACCAATATGAATGTTGTAGTAATAAACATTGATAAGGGCTCCTAATCACGTCAGCTTGACGGCTCAATGAATAACTTTGTCAACAACTACTTAGATAACTTATTTAGACCAAAATAGTGACTGATTCGAGGTGGGCCCTATTTTGTTTTGGGTAGTTTACATTCGAGTTAATGCCCCTTGTGGATACAATTTACTAGTGTACTATCTATATAACCAATATAGATAGTACACTCGTGTAACAAAACAGACAGACTACTTAAGTACTTTTTCATAAATATAATATAACGCAAAGGAAGTAAAACCTCAACAAACAAGAAGCAGCACATTATGCTATTCACTTTCGGAGAGTCGATAAATATAACTCGAGTGACTTTGCAACTTACAAAAAGGGGAACAACAACACCGTACATACATAGTTGGAGCGGGACCCAGGTGTTCAGAAGCTCGCCCTCCATTTCTCAAAGTGAATCCACATTGTGCCCCGTATTTTATAATGACACTGGGAGTTTGCCCAAACGACGTATGCTCACTGCCCACTCAAGGATTACCTTCAGGGATGTGCCTTTTGTCGGCCGAATCTTCTTGTGGCTTGATAAAATGGTAGGCTTTTATGTTATTCTTGCGGGTATACCGTTATACGTACCTCTTTGTTATTATGTGTAGGAAAGTTGTGTCGGTTTGCGCGTTGGTGCTAAATCTGTACGGTTCTTCCTTTTCTGGAACTTTTAAAGTGATATTAATTAAGTTTTACTTTTACCACATTCATTAAAGATATTTAGCTTCAACTCCGCTACGTTATTAAGATAACGTTAGAAACTCCGCAGCAGTGTACAGAAAAACTCTCTTTAAAATCTTTATACCTTTTTCCTTTTTTGCCTTTACAAATGAACGAAAAAAAATATATCACCGTGCCTCTGAAGCTTGCATCCTTATTTAAAAAGCTTTAACCGCAACTAAAAACAAAGCATTACGTACATATACGGGTACTCGTTACAGCAGAAACCACGAAAAGCGTACGGAAAGAAATACATAGGCTTTGTAAGTAGTCGAGTAGATAGGTGCTTAGGCACGGAACGATCGAGGTGGGAAACTAGGATAGAATATGAGGCAACTAAGATAATTAGCGTTGCTACGTACCTTTTGAGGTTTTTTCCCAGGAACTCAATTCATTCATTTTGTTCAAGCACACCTTAGACGGCTTCACTTAATTTTTAATTACGTTCAATAAAGCGGTTTAACTTCGTTGTCAGTCCTGCCGGCGCAGCGGCGGCGGCGTCGGAGTCTATGGCGTTGTCCCAGAATATGCGCGATGCTTTATACTTGACTAGTTGTTAATTAAGTTTGAAACTAACAACGTTCTGATACTAAGGATGGTTTTCAAACTAAAACAACTGGTTTAAACCTTGGATGAACTTGATATTAAACTATTACGTAATACTTTGAAACAGACGCGGGTTTTAGGAGAATTTTGTAACATCATCATTCATAATATGAATTAAACTTTGTGGACAACAAATTAATGCTACGCTATTTTTTTCTAATGGATCATGATACTTGGTCGCAGCGTGATGTTTTATAGCCCTTTCTCGCCTATAGCCTCTCTTTTTCTTATAAATGGGCTATCCAGCACTAAAATAATTTTTCAATTCGAACCAGTAGTTTCTGAGATTAGCGCGTTCAACCAAACAAACTCTTTAGCTTTATAATATTAGTATAGATAGACATGTAAATAAATCCCTTAAAAATGGTCGTTACTTCTTTACTTCAACAGAATCCTTGACTCAATGTTAAAAAAGGTTTCTACATAAGTTAGTACAGTCACATAGCTTTATCAGCGTTGCCTCGCCTCGCTTCTTAGCAAGTGCAGTGCTTTGTCTCGGTTCAGCCGCAGGTGTCTTTGTTCCTGCCCACCCTAGTGAGCGCTTACGGCGTGAAACCTCGCTATCAATGGCGATGGAGAAATGCTTGCTTTCCCTTTATCATGGTGAATTGTGCTTTATGTTGAAAACGGGAGAACTGTAGCTGTGAAAAGCTGGGTAGTTTACTGCGAAACTTAATTATGGAATCAAGCAGATACATTTTGATGATACTTGCCTGGCATCTAGTTGGCATTAGAGAGTGTGTAAAATAAAGTAATGATAGGTATAAGTCAGCGAAAAATAGAGTCTTTCAGTGATCCAACATCATCTGCCACCTCTTTTCCCAGCTCGGTGAGGTTTTCTTTTTCCATTTACTGTTCAAAGGGAATTTATTTTTGTTTTGTCCAAAAGTGTTGTCTTAAAAAAACTTCAAGAAAATGAAATCTTGCCAAGGTCCATTCACAACGTCCTAGCATTTTTCCTGCGATGTTACGATCGACTTTGCATGGAGTGAATGGCCGTCTGACCTCTTCCAGTAGTCGTTTTAGCAATCTTAATACCATTACATCTGCAATACGTTGCTGCTAAGGTACCTCGTAATATTTATGTCCTGAGATGGTTATAAGTTAGTGTTTCATTCGGTAACGCGTTAAATATTCAGATACAGGTAACTCTACTGGCGGATTTATAGCGTACATTGCTTACATGAAACTATTTGAGAAGTTTCTCCGGTGCCACTCGTTATGGTAGCCCTTGCTTGTTTTATACCCCATGCCGACGTTATGGAAAAAGTTTTATACGCGTAGAGTTACGCAGAAAAATTATCTCTTTTGCTCTTTTTATGACGAAAAGTATTTACTGAGGCGGTTAACGATTGCACTGCGTTTTAATAAATGGACCTGTTTAATAAATATCGCTTGGAGGTATGTATAATATATATTACATATACTTTATGTTTTAAATACCAATATTAAAACCTTTACTTCCTAAATGCATCAATCTCAAAACTCTTGCTTCGAAAAATTTTAAGCAAATGTGGCGACTGCTGACCAAATGAGCCATTTATAACTGAAATGGAAATTTGCCTTTACTATTTTCTTACATTTTGTTATTTTTAAACACACAGCGATCTCCAAGTTTTCTCGCTTTCTGAACAAGTACACCAAAGTTAGCGCAAGTTTAACACAACTTGCAAAGACTTTTAATAGGTCCCGAATAGTTGCGATGCGCTATGCATTGCTTACGAAACTATATGTTTTGGGAAAATGTTGCTTAATTGGATTTGATGATATATAACTTAGTTCAAAACAATATTAAATTATACGTATAGATGGCGACAAGGAAGGCAGACATGTATTACATGCTTCAAAAACACGCGGGGGCAATTAATGAAAGAAAATGCTAAGAGCGTTCTACAATATATCGTATACTGCGACGCGACGAAATTGGCACGAAGGCAACAAGTGGCGCATGTTGTGTCGCAAGTCGCATCGCCTGACGTCGTAAACGGGTACAATAAGCCAATCCCCTTAATACATTCATGAAACTTTGGAATTTATAACGCAAACATTTATAATTTAAACATAATAATTATTTATTATTATTTATTTAACGTGCCATAATGTGCTTTTTATGTACGAACTACCATTCAGGGGTTACTTTTGTTGAATATTTGAGCCGACATTAATTATTTTGTGAACAGCTTTTACCACGTTTTTCGACAAACGAAATCAACAGAAATACATACTGATAAAAAGTTATTCGCCTGAAATAAATGTGTATTTATTTCACATTACGCAGGAAATATTCATTGTTTATTTATTAAACATAGGATACACTCAGCGTCGGAGTTGAAAATAGTAATAAGCTGCCTGTGCACTTATCTCTTTTTCTAACTGTACTTATTGTGAGCATCATAATATCACGCCTGTTATTCGCGAAGGGTAAGGCAGAGGTGTACCCAAAGTAACATAAGTCCCACCAATTGTCATCAACCGAGCACAGATCTAGACAACGGATTGCTCTTGAAAAATTCCAAGTGGAAAATACTCAGTGTCCTTTAACCCAATGTGACAATTGAACCAGGACTTCATACTCTGCAGCAAAGCAAAGAGGCAACCTTCTTTATCTATTGTCTTCTCAATGCCTTATTATCAATCTCCTGCCCCCATCCGAATTTATTTGGAGTCGGCGCAGCATGTCTTCATCTTTTTCTATACTTCAAAATAAATCATTTCAACTTTCTAAATAAAATAGTAATTAATTCTAAATTATTTAGCCTTATCCTGGCTTATAATTAAATGCCTAAGTATATAAATAACAATGTGATAGTACTTGACTGTTCAGTGAATTAGCTTAAATTATTGCATGGCGATATGACAGCTATGAAAAACGATCTTCAGTAAAGCTTTAATTTCAAAGTTAATTAAAAATACCTGTGATGGGTCATCTGAGGGACGGGGTTAGGGTTTCATTTAGGAGAGATTTAGGGTTGATATCATGAGGGTGTTGTAAGTAATGTTGGGTTTTTCAACACGCTAGTGTTAATACATTGTAATTTTTACAAATATTATACAAAAATATTTCAAAGTAAATCACTTCATTTCGCTGACTTATCTTTACGGGATTTTTTTTAAACTTAATTGGCTATATCGTGTAAGGCCGCCCCAGTACATCGACACGGCTGATTAATTTCATAACAGCCAGAAAAAGGGCACTACGCCAAATCACGGACGCGCTCGCCCATCAGCTCATCTAAATCTTCCATACTCTGTGCATAATTCTATTGCAACATTTTTGCCTCCCCATTTTCTGCGGCCACTCCATTACGAGAAACCCCCGGGAACATGTAGCCACAACACTAGCGACTGTAAGTACCCCTGTGTGGCACGAGAATATGTCACATGTCCCGGAACACCCCTCCAGCAACCCCCCTGTTCACCCCCACGGTGAGGGGTGTCACACTGAAGCTGAATTAAATAATGGATTGCTTTGCATAGCCGTCGGCTTATTCTATTTATTCATAAATAAAATTTATGTACCGAGAAGAAATGATGATAACTGAATGTGTTCCATTATTCTGGTGCCGTGTTTAAAAATTAAATTTAAACATTTTGTAAATTAATAAACTATTTTATCAATCTCATAAGTTATGCGTGGTCATACATAAAAAAAAATTATATGTCGAATTCGAAATATAATTCGAATCCAAAAAATTATGGGTCGAATTGAGAACCTCCTCGTTTTTTTTTCCGTCGGTTAATAAAAAAAGCAGCGTTGTCAACCATAGACTGCCCCCTATCTTTCGAATGCAGGCAATTCATTTGATCTTTGACAGCCTTTCAACTTTTTAATTTTACGCAAAGGAAAATTAAATGGATTTAATTACACGTGGCTTATTTACCTGGTCGAATAAACTTTGTTTTTAAATTAACCGTTCTTTTAATGACGTGTAACGTTTGAGTTGATATCAACCCTGATGCAACGATTCGACTCGGCAAGTTACAAATTAGGCTCTCGGATCGTCATAGTGTGTAGACACACCTAACACTGGTGTAGGTACCCAAATAGCCTTACTATGTGGAGATTCTCATACTGAGTAACACATTTGATGCAACCTAGTGATTTTGAAGTCAACCGAAAGCAGCTTAGCTAAATTAATAAGTTAAGCTCAGAATACCCTAAGCCTGGAAGCTTCTTGCAGTGGAAAACCGTAGCGTAGTTTTTCTCTCTGTATTAGAAAATGCTAAATTATTTCTGTAACGTGTACAGAAATTAGACAAAAGAATCTTTAACCACTATTTCTTTTAAATTAACTTTCCACCTATTTCCATCACACTGACATAAATCCGCGCCCACCTGCCACGACCGTAGGCAAAAACTATGGAACTCCAAGTTCCTAACACACCCCTTCACAACCGTTCACTTACACAAAGTGTACCTACACCAAATTTGTACACCACAAAGGTCTTCAAACTACAGTACCTCGGTACATCCTCTAAAGGGGAGAAACCGGGTTTCGTAATATTAATGGTATTGTCCAAGGTACGCTTGGATTTTACTCATTATGGGTATTACGTGGTCGTTTACGAAATGATAAATGAGTACACGAGGTATTATGAGCCAGCGATTCGTTGGGGTCGATCGTGTTTTGTTAATGTTTTACTATGGCTTTGTAAGGCTTTGCTACTAAGTCGCCGGCTTTACCAGCAGACTTTCTATTGCGAACAATGTTTGTTTTGTGTGAGCTCAGTTAGACGCGGCGAGTTTGCTAAATCGCGTTCCGTCGAGCTAATTCTTCGAGATTTAAGTGACCGCTGAACATATAAAACTATGTTGCTGGTAACATAGCTTATCAATTATATAGCAAGCATAGTTTACGGACGGATTTGTTTGTGAGGAAACAAAATAATTTCTTGAAAATAACTCGAAGACTGTATTTTTTGCCTAACCCATGGGGGAAGCATGAGTTCATTACACAAAGAACACCAAACAGTCTTCATTCGTAATTTCATACATAATTAATGGCCACATAATAACTGCAGTCCACACATATAATACACCTACGTCTATAATAATTCATGGTACGGTATAAATTATAGCAACGCAATCTTGGGAGGGGAATAGCAATTAAGCAAGAACAAGGTTATTTACGGGTACATATAAAATGTGTGTGTTATCGAACATTACTTGGTGTAGGAGCAGTGCGTATATTGATCAATACTTCTGGTAATAACTCGCTGCTCTAACGACATTTTACTTAGAATTCAACCCATCAATCGAAATTTTTTGCTGGCTTGACTTCTTTATAGGATCTAACACAATTATCACCCAATATTGTATAAGAAATCGAAGAAGCCCTAATCGTATTGTAGGCATTACGGATGTATAGTATAACTGCTGCCTCCACTTTGCAAGGTGTAACATAAACTACATTACTCTAGGTTGGTTTTGTGCAAACGTATTTAACATATACAAAACCCTTCCGACATCAATTCTCTATAAATGACGGTGATAACAATATCTAAAACCGATTGCAGTGGTCAACGCGGTCATACAACAGACAGACGCGATAGTTGTCTTTATTCTTAATAGAACTGTCAGTTCTAAAAATAACATTATATACTTTCCGTGTTCCACGTGGCTCCTCAATCCAAACATTTGGATTGAGGAGCCACCTTTATGTTCATATAACTATTGAACTATTATACTACAAATTCGAGGATTCGTCCTACAATATTTTTAAGCTTACTACTAAATAAGTATATTAATTTCATTAAGATACGAAAAGCGGCTCCTCAATCCTTACGGACATTACTGGCCGAGGTTTTTGACGTACATAGATGTGCGTAGTAGTTTTACATAGGTCCGCCCCGCTCTAACCAAAATAAATCGACTTATTCCTCGTCGTGCCACCAACTTGTTCCACCAGTGGCACGAGAAGGAATTCACATACCAATCTTACGATCCCAAATACTTACGCAATGACTTTCTTCGTAGACGTACCCGGAGGAACGCGCATGCCGTCGTGAGAAGCCAGCCCCTGGACTGTTCACATCTATCAAACTTCCTGAAGCCGAGCCCCCAAACGGAGTGGCGCCCCTGCTAGATTTTCCGCGGGGGCGCATGCGACCAGTCACCTTCCTTGGCGAAGGCCCTCATGGCAATGTGAGTAGAAAGTTCTTTTCATTTTTCATCATTTAGCCGAGGGACGTTCGCGGCTAGATATAGGCCTTCCCCAAAACGTCGCAACATAACATAACATTCATTTATTCTCAGGCATCTTATACCTTACATGCTAACATACAGATGATAAACACAATTTTCGTTGGAAAATAGAACCTGAAAAAATATCTTTACACCTACATACGTTTCCAGTTATGTTCCATCTTCTACAGATTTAGTTGCCTGTTATATCATACATAGCACACAGTTTCATCTATATATCGATAAAAAGAAAAATGAAAAGACTAGCCTTATACACATCCGGATATAGGTGTCTTTTTGGGGGAGCTTAGCTATTTTGTGCCTTCTGTTTAGGATTTTCAAGTCAAATAAAGTTTAGATGAATAACCTTAAACGAAATAAAATTATCATCATTGTAAGTGGTGACACCGACGACGTGAATATTGTGTAAAAGTGAAATAAAATACAGATCAACCCGATAAACCAAATTCATTTTCCTTGCAAATAATGATAACATAAATAATTTATCTAATCCACATCAACTCGGAAATTATAATATTGTTAATTACATGAAAAAAAAAGTATTTATTGGTTATAAACTTGAAGGTATGGAGTCAGTTTGTGTGTCATTGGTTAGCTTGCTGCATGTCCTTAGTTAGGCTGTTAATCAGATCAGCTGAGGAAGTCCGTGAAATCGGCATGCTCTTCTAGCATTTTTTCAAAGTCGGTATATGTTGGTTGCTTTTCTGTTTCCTCTGCTGAATCGTCATCTTTTATCGTCTCCGTGAAGAAGCTGAAGTTGTAACCTTCTTTTTCACTGTCAATGTCTCCCGTCGTATCCACGAGTATTGTAGCTGGGCGGGTCACATCTTCCTTCTCTTGTCGAGCTTGTCCTTGCTCTTTAAATTCATTGATAATTATTTCATTCGTTCTTTGATTGTTTGGTGTGGTCGTGGGTGGGAAGTACCGTAACTCGTCTGATGGCCTACCCAGCGCTGTAGCTTCAATAGGAGCTGGAATTGAAAAAATATCTTTACACCTACTGTTATGTTCCATCTTCTACAGATTTCATTTCCTGTTATATCATAGCACACAGTTTCATCTATATATCGATAAATTAAATTGTTATTGATGCCAAATTCAGTTGCCGCAAGAAGAATGTGTGTACTCCAATGCATTGATCGGTCCGATGATTAGTGAAAGAAACATTGTTTCAACAGGACATAGCCATATTCAGGAGATATCGCACAAGAGTGCGATAGCTCCTGAAATACAAAACAAGAGAGAAAAAAATATTGCGTCCGTTTTAAAATATATTTGCGGCCTCATGAGTTTGGGCATGTGCATTGGGAGTTGAATTTTCCCTTTGGGCAATGAGCCCCTTTGGCGCTTGCATCTTGCATCCATGACTTCCGTAGTATGAGTAACGTGAGAAGTGGAGCCCAATGGAGCTGCCAATTCTACGGGATAAAACGTAACCTCGCTTTGTAGCCCATAAACTATATCCATACCAATGACATTCAAATATTAACGGGCGATAGACAGGACAAGACGAAGAAAATTCTTACCCAAAACTTCTACTTCGTAACAAGTCGCCCTGTCTAATGTCAAACGCCCGCTTGTCAGGTAGCATTCGTATGTCAAAATCGAAAATGATCGGGGTCGAAAGAGACTCGTAAATATTTGAATGTCTTTGTCGGGATCAAAATTTTGTACCAAAATCTTCGAGTTGTCTGGTCTAAAAATCGTTTAAATCCCTTTGATCCATGCTAAAGTAATCATCTCAGTTCGAAGCATAAAAAGTTGAAACGATATCACATCTACTGCAATGCGGAAGAAGAACAAGAAAACTAATACTAGTCTTTCACGTTCCTACTAAAATATCAGACTTACGGTTACCGGGTGTTTTTGGGTTTGCCATTTCAACATTTTTAATAATGGGTTCATTATTTTTTATTCTTTTTAAAAATTCGTCCATTTTTGTAAAATTTTCATTTGTGCATGATGCTTAAGTCACTATTGACAGATTTTTCTTCTTGAAGTGTTTTGTATTTTCTTTTTCAAGGCGTCTTGATATATGAAAGAGTTTGTAACATGGATTTTGCAGAGTATTTTATCCATATTTGTATAAATACTTGTAATCGCGGTCTCGAAAATGGTTCTACCGATTTTGATGAAAGTTACAATATTGGGATTACGGGGGGCGGAATATCGATCTAGCTAGGTGTCATTCCTGGTAAAATTCGTTTTCGCTATTTTCACCCGAGCAGATCTCAGTCGCCCAGGTACTAAAGTTGACTTGTAGGGCCTGTCTAAAAGAGAAGAATAAAGCGAAGTGTTGTTTCTCAACACAGGAACCAGAATTATTTACTTTACCCGAAAAATATCCATGACTAAATAACTTGTGTTTCGAAAGTTATATCGATGAACTTACAGACACTGATCTCTTAACCAGTTCAACCTATAATCGCCTATGGATACCTAAGTGTTAGATCATAAAGAGGTTAAAGTAAGAGGATTTAATTAATACAAATCTATACAAACCAGACCAGCTTAGTAATCACAAAAGCTCTCGAGTCGGAATCATAGTGGAATTAAATCTAGGTTAGAATTGAGTCAATCCTTCTACTGAAGTTACTTGGTCGACTTCTACACAAAGTTAAGATTCAAGAGAAAAGCGTTTGAAGAGCGAGAGAAACGAGCTCAAAAAAATAAATTTAATACATTACCTACCTTGGATAGGTAAGAATTGTTTCGACCTTCCGGGAGTTTCTTGGGCGGAGTACCTCGGCCCTCCCTTCCCGAGCGGTTTACCGCTTCAAACAGCCGATTAGTCTATCCGTCATCTGAAGACCAGGTGGGGGTTATAGTGGATGCCAGTAGGATCCAGCTATGATCCAATGCAAATAAATCATCAATATGCTTTCTATAGTATTATCCAAATAAATGAATAACAGAAACATGACAGATATGAACAGAAAAATGGTACATTGAGGAGTCTCGGTATCGATGACTTAAACGGGAAAATTCCTTAGTTTACCCAACGTACCATTTTTATAAAGCCTTGCTTGAAAATTGACCTTAAAACAAATAGGGAAAGATGTAGTAATGCCCATTGGCCAATTTTCCCAGAACGTTTTCTTCCGTTCGTCATAATTGTTTTCTTATTTTTCTCAGAGCCAATCTTATCGTTCACAAAATCAATCCGTCCTTTCTATCGGCTACAATAATTGATCACAAATATAACGGAAGATTTTTGCAAACAGTAAAAATATCGTCTTATGTTAAGGAAAATACTTAGATTTCTCTATCTCTTCGTTAATATATTGTAATGTATTTATGTTATTATAAACCGGGGGGGGTGCGGTCCGGGGTAGGATGAGCGGCAATTACACACTCTGTTACGGGGCGGGGGTACTGTCACCATGGAACACTGCTATTTTAGGACACCACGAAAAACTGTTTGTAATCCCGCTACAGGCAACGATCTATGTCACAGTGATTCCGGGAAAATTGGGAAAATCTGTGTGTTATATTGCTTTATTTGAGCTCTGTTGTTGTAGCGCAATAGAAAAGAAATCTGAAATCTGAAAGATTGTAAATCATATCTGTATTTTTTTTTATACGGGACTTTGAGACACAATACAATCCTTCACCAAAGAGAAAACTTGGTTTTGCTACAACCCGGTCAGCCCATGCCTAATCGCCTACCTCGGTTTAGGTGGGAACTTAATTTTGTGGCAAGAATCGATACATGAAAACTGACGCAAACCAGCCACTGCACTCAGGGAGAAATACGGCTTCTATAAAATCGTAATAAAAATAATATTTGGCCATATTAGTACCAAGTAATATATTTTACCCGTCGCCCCAGCCCCCGAAATCTCGTGCTGAATTTTTTGCGCTTTAATTTTGATTACCTTACCAGAAGCGAAAATGGAAAAAACTGAAGTTTAGCTTAGCTTCCGATCTTACAAATTATTATTCACTTGAAGGATGCGACTGCGGTGCTCCAAGATTTTCTCCTTTTTCTCAAGAGCAGAGTTAAGGATAACAAACATCATAGAATTCTTTCACAATCTAGTTTTCAAGGGTTTTCTTATTCTCATTGGATTGTCTAGATGTCTACTGCTATAAAGGATTGAAATGTATTGTTGGTGCTCCACAATCGGGATTGTACTACATGGATTTATTTTGTATATTTGAATAGTAGTCAAATGGTCCTCAACCGCTTTCTTAAAATAATTAATGAACTATTCGAATGTTCTTGATTTTCGAACTTTAGTATATTTATCTTTTATTATTACAATTATCATCTACAATCGACACTTTTGTGTACGTACTCAATAATTCTTTGTGTCCGAGCCCGTCTAGCAACGGGACGACTTATCGGGCAGGTCACTGTTGAATCCGCTCCAGTCACGCACTGGCGTGCAAACTCGACAGTGAAACTTCAATATTCTGGCTAGCGGTAAAACTAGCGAAGACAAATTAGGAAGTCTGCTAGTTTGCCCGTGAACAATAGAGCTGGTAATACGTGGGAGTGCGCGACACACACAATTCAATGTAGTTTTAAGCTAAGTAGCTAAGCTAGATGAAACGAAACGCTTTACGTGCGGCGGGTGATCGCTGTTCGGGTTAATAAAGGTGCGACCGCTCTAGAGCACACCAGCCAGCATACAGACGCCTCCGGCTGGAATGCTGAGTAAACAATAGAGCGTGCCCCTGTTGTATTTTCATTAAGAACGAACAAACAGAGTGAATTAGTGAACCGCGGCCACCTGTACACATTCGCCCGGAGTTTGCCGCATACCCTCAGATATGGCCTCTTTGCGTTACGAGTGTGTTTTAACTGCTCCCAAATGTTTTGTTACTCTTAATTAGCCTTTGTTAATTCTTCCACGGGTGCGTCGTTCTTTACTGAATGTTATATGCTCACTCATTTTCCCCTTGCTCTTGTAATAAGCGAGTGGAATCTCGATTAATATAAACTATGTGGGGTGATAGTGAATTTATGGAGATTATATGCTTCATATTTTTGTGCCAGATGGATATTGATTTTTGATACTGTGCCTTATAATATGTTCCTGGTATCTCATTACGTGGAAGGTACAATAAAATTACATTATACGGTCATAAGTCCATGGTTCCATACTAGCAAAGACTTGTTAGGTACTAAATATAGATTCCCGTAACAACGGCGTAAATATCTTCAGATTAACTGCATCCAAATCCCAACTTACATAATTAATCGTATCAATAGATTCCTTTAAAAGTATGGTACGTATTAAAGATACAAACCATGTAAACGATTCAATTCGTAGGATAGAGTTCCCTGCATGCTCCATGAGACAGATCTAATCACACTAGATCTTCATATCGAGCTCTCGAAGCAAGTAGATGCCTATCTCACATAGGTACCTAGTACCAGTACTTATGTAATACGCAGATGATATGCAAATTGTACATAAGTAGATACGTTCCCATTTGTATATGGCTCTAAGACCGTATCATCGAATATGTTCAGTGATTACCCGTTGGTGCTAATCACTTAGATAGGCCATGGCTATGTCGGACAATGGGTGCAAAGCCAAATTTATTTGACGTTTAAACGCCACAACTAAACACAATATCTGAAGAAGGCGTAAATAGCTGATTGAAAATGTCTGTAATTTCGACCGGCTTGCTATTATCAAGATAACATTAGATAACAAACCCAATTGGATTTCGTGAAGTTATATTTGATAAGTGATATGTTTTTTTTAATAAATTGAAGATCCAATAATCGATACACGTATCAAAATGACGGTAAGAGGAGTAAGGACGACGTAAGAGGCGCAGTGACGTTGCTAGTCGGCCAGGGCCACACTATTAAGTACTACACCCACTCGTCGAGAATGTTGGTCTACAAAAATGCCCATAAAAATTGATTACTGACCGTAGCAAGAAAATGCAATCTGGCTCAGCCGCCCCCCCCCCCCCAGGGCGGCGGTCTCACCACCCTCAAACAACACGGTTTAATAGCTTGGGGCGTTATTTTTCATATTTTTATTATATTAACGACGTACCCAGTCAATGTGTGCACGAGACTGCTACTTAAATTAAATTTTAAATTGCCTTGTCTGCACTGTAAAACGCAAAACTTGCTCAATACAATAAAATATCAAACAATTATGTTTTCTCCGTAATGGAATGAAATTTTATCTCCAATATCACATCACTTTTTAGCTATAATATAAGCTCAGATGCAAATCGATACTTCGCTAATGGAACGACAAAAAAAAGGGTAGCCAGAGCACTCAGTCTCTTTGTTAATGGAGCGATATTAAAAAATAATTATTGTGTGCACAACGAGCTTTAATTTTATTCAAATAGAGTTCCATTTGCATGTTATTATAAAATGTGGGACTTTTAAATGATGGATGACACCTCGTTGCTCATAACGGAGTAATACAATCATGAATTCCGCACGTATCCTGTAAACATATCAATTAGTGGGTGTTAAATCAATTAACTGCATATTTAATGATCACTATTGAATATTCGTAATCCTTTTAGCTTATCCAGTTTATACATTAGCCCGGTCAGTGCAGAATAATGTGAGTTCCAAAATTATATTTTCCACTCCGAGCGATGTAGCGGATAGGCACTTTTCCTCTCCCGCCCTTTTTATTATCAAGGATAATAATACTTGACCTAATGTAAACATAATTCACCGCAAAGTTTAGGGGGAGCGGGCCTCAGCGGCGTTCCCCATCGTAATAGTGACTCTTAACGAGAGTTACTGTCCTTTATTATTTCTTCAAGATCACATTCAGAGCACTCAGATTAAATTTTCAAAGTAAATAATTTACTTGTTTTAATTATTTTAAAAATTACGTTTACACGAATTCTGTCTTAAAAATTACCCTAAAAATGTTGGGAGTAAAAATAATAGGTAAATTGTGGCTAAGAGCATTACGTTCAACGGCGTTATTTCAGTTTTCACTCCCCCCACACTGCGGCACCCAGGCTGTAAGAGTGGGCTATTTACCGGCGCCGTCCGACGACACCTGAACAAACAATACTTTATTTCCATTAGTTTCTGGATTTAAAGCGATTTGTTGCCTCCATACGGAGAGCAACTCTTTCTCTGCATGGCTTTTGTTATTGGCCACGTAACTTTAATTGAAACATATTGAATTTCGCCTGCGGCACTCTTAACGGACGTCCATTTTCAATTATATTGAGAGCTGTACAGTATTATATCAAATAGCAGCGACTCGTTGCCAAGACCGCACACATTCTCGTTCCTGAGAATGCTCTAAAGTAGTCATTGAAATGCTAGCAGTCTTTGGAACACGTGTGTGAGCTGAATCATAATAATACTTTACTTTTATCTCCGATGCCATCTGTGTTTGAGTTACTCAGTGAGGAAAAGTAACATCGACTGTCTTGGAATGTAAAATATTTCATTTCGTTCCGCTTTCCACAAACATGATGAACACTTCAAAAATATTTCTTAAACGAAAGGATTATCCTGTTGTTGAAATATTTCAAATCAAACAAGCGTACCTCGGCTTCGCTCTAAACAGGGGAAGGTAGGGTTTTTCTCTAGGCCTGTAAATCCGCAAGGCGCCAAGCCATTTTCCACGCTCGGTAAACTTAGAAACTGGGCCAAAGTAGGCTTTTGCGAAATATACAGGAAATTCTGTTCGTTCCCTCACTGTATTACGTGCTTAAGAACTATTTCCTTAGCGGACTACCCGCTGCGGAATAAAAATGAAAATTTGACTTGTTGTAATTGTGGGTAAGTAGGTATGTGTATGAGTGCTAACGTCATGATGTTGTCCGCAGCTCCAGATATGCGAGACGGACGGAATCGAAGAGTTGAGCGACGAAGAATCCCCGACTGGAGGACGCCGCCGACTCGTTGTTGTCAAGACTTTGTGGCGCGGCTGCCATAACGAAGTGAAGTGAGTACAATATCACTCATCTAATTGTCTTGAACTAATTCCCAGTGATTTTTGAAATTACTCCTTGAACCTATGGAGTAATTTCGATAGCCACTGGCACTGACGGCATGTCTAGCTGTCTATATGATACTCCACTAAACTAGTGCTCAAATCATAATTTATCCAAAAAGATTTCTGACATTAATTGCAAGTACTTATGTTATGTCTAATCCGAGCAACTTGCTCTCTTAAAATCTAAGAAACTTGAAAACGATTTAAAATAAACGTACTGTAAACAATCGCAATTCTATCTCACGAAATAAAAGTGAAACCAATAACTTTATTTGATTCAAGAACCCTCAACTGCTTCAAAACTTCTTAAAGATCTTGAAACGAAGTTGATAAGCTTTATTATAGTTGGTTCCACGAGCGCGGGTCTATTGTTTCAATTTGTACTTTAAAGCAATGATGTAGAGCCATAAGGCGTGGTCGCAATGAGAGCTATTAACTGTATTGGATAGTGAAGTTTTAGCTATAAGCGGCATGTGGACCCTTGTATCAGCGAGCTAAGTCGGCCACATTAGCAAGCTAGTAACTGATGAGTAGGCAAACTAGTACCTTATTCACTTTAGGAGCTACTAACTATTAGTCCGCGTCCTCGCTAGACTTCTAGTCTAGAAGCGGACTACTGCGACTAGTAGAGTAAATACTATTCTAGTCGCAGTAGCTAATAGTGTGACCCAAACACTAGTAAACGTTTCTGTGCAACCTTGTACACTGAATAGACTCTTTTTGAACAATAAAGAGTTTCTAGCTCTCAATGCGACCAGGCCTCATTCAAGTGCTCTCAATATGTCGTTTTGTTGTAGAGCGGCATTTGCCCGCGAAGCTACCTGGGGCGCTGGCCTGAAGCACCCACAACTAGCCAGGGTGCTCGGTTTGAGCCTGCTCGAGCCTCCATGTGCAGCCCTAGATCGCGGCGATGCCGCCCCTCTCCCTGCAATGCTCCGCCGCGAGAAAAGATTGAAGTAAGTCAGCTTTGTCTTGAGGACTTGCATTGTGACACTTTTGCTTCAAATAAGTATGAAGTTCGTTTTGAGTTCATCGTGTTTGTTCTTCTAAAGTTCTTGATGGCTTTTGACGTGGTTTTCGCCATAATTAAGGGACTTCATAATACTTTTTGTGTACCTAAAGCACATTCATCATTCGTGAAAAGCTAAATAAATGTTTTTTATGAGCCCTGCGGAGCCTGTGGAGCGTGGGTTGTTATTAAATGAACTTTTTTGTTGCAGTTATTCGAGTTTGATACACATATGCTGTCAGATAGCAGCCGGCATGAAATATCTGGAATCATTCGAATTAGTACACCGGGATCTCGCGGCGAGGTAAGTTTTATTGATTTATGAAATATTCTTATTATAACACGGTACCGTGGTATACATGAATAACATCCTTAGCAACCCACATTGTAGTGAGCACAGACAAAATTGTATCATAAATATTCTCGGACAGAATTCTTTTTATTCTTACAGATTAAAGATTTTTGTATCTATTTCGAGCAACGTAGGTATTTTATCAACAAAATCATTGTACTGTTACTCTTGTATAGTTAAGCCTTCAGCTATTTCTTACGGTCATAGGTTTAGGGATAGATGAAATACGTGATTTAGATTCACTTATTTAACAGTGCTAATTATTAATCTAACTTCTTTTCTAAATACATACCCTTATGTTCGTCACTTGCTTATTTGAAATCAAAGGGAGGATGGCCCAGCCGCATTGCGGATGGGGGCAAATGCGGGAGGACTTTGAAATTTTATATTTTTCATATGAAAAATATAAAATGTATTCAATCCATAACCGTACCGTTGTAACATCATCGTGATCTGGACTACTGCACTGACTACGAATGTTTACGATGCTTAGTTTACAGTGACGAACAGAGAACTTAACTCGTACGTACACTTAATTCAGTGCTGGAAAAATGTTTTGGCGCTCCTATGACGTCAATACGGGGGGCACTGCTAGTATAATGAAATTGTCTTAAGGAAAAAAAATGATTGTTCTAGGTAACAATATGTTTAGTTCCAAAATTAGCCACGCGCCAAAAGATTTTTGCAAATTGTATTTTTTTACAAATGAGCTTCTTTTATTTGAAGTAATTTGAATACAGAACAAAATGGCCCTTGCTCTAGTTGGACTATTCGTCGCAAGCAAGCTACGACTGTTCTGTGTAAAGTCTAGGGTTTGTGGCTGGATCAAACCCATCTATATACAGGGTGGCGCCGACAATACGACAAAAATTGTTTCTACCTATATATCCGTTATAGACTTTGAAACCATCCAACCGATGTGCCTTTGGGGCAGTTTCATTGGAAAGGCAATAATGCTAAGATGGTTTAAGACTACATAAACAATGCATTAGGCACTATAGCGTGGTATCCGCTAGTGTTCAATCTAAATATACAAACAATCGCTGTATTGTTTGTATTTGATAACAATAGGCAAGACTTTTATTACATGAGACTTAACATAACTCATAAAATGTAGGTGTTCTGATAAACAGTAAACCTTTCTCTCCTTCAGGCAAGCTTTTTCTCATGAGCCACATTGTTACAGGAATGTAACAGTGACTGACGACCTCCATGTTAAAGTATCCGACTACGCCATGTTCTGTGAGGAGTTTGTCAGCGATTACCACGTCATGGCTGACGGCTCCCGACTGCCTCTTCGCTGGATGGCCTGGGAGAGCCTGCTCATGGTAAGTTCACTAGCGAACATAGACATCCCCCAATTAAAAATTTTACGCTGTGAATGCGGCAGAGGACTCTTTGGACCTTCACCAAGGCAACGGTCCAATTTGTCCAAGGTATACCTACTCGCGTTGCACCTTATGGTATATCTTTTATGGTATATAATCGCTACTTGAAAACTTTTGACAACTTTTGAGGTCTTGTCTCACCACAGACTATGAACTTACATATGTACCTATTAGTGTGATACGATATGACATATCGTATCACTACATTGTAGTGAGATCAAAAGGGACTTCGTTTCGTTTCAGGGTTATAGGGTAATTTTGAAGCTAACAACAGCATTATTGTTAACAGGGCATGTGCTCACCTGCAAGCGATGTCTGGTCCTTCGGTGTTACTGTGTGGGAGGTCCTCACATATTGCTTGACCAAACCTTTCGAAGAGATGAATGACGATCAGGTAAGCATTTTATATTAGCAAGGTATAATTACTTACGAAATGAAATTATAAAGGCAGTTACGAATTGCTGTAGTGCCAGCAGGTCTTTCTTTGGAAATCAACGTTCAACCGAACAAGTAGAGTTCGGTCGAACTGGTGCGGTAAAATTGCGGATGTGGTTTCGTATACCGGACTTGTAGAAATGTACTGAAGTCAGATTCATTAACTGACTGACTGTAATTTGTCCGGACCTTAAGTACAGACGTTTGAAGTAGCAGTTTTGTTTATCCAGGTCGTAGCCAACGCCAGTGAGTGGCGCAGCGGAGGGCGAGGGGCACGCGTGCCTGCTGCGCCGCCGCCGCGCTGCCGCCGTGAGCTCTACGACCTCATGCACGAGTGCTGGCGCCGCGAGCCCATGCAGCGCCCACGCTTCCACGACCTGCACCGCTTCCTCGAGCGCATGACACATGGATATAAGCCGCCCAACAACCGCTGAATGACATCAAACATCATACTTCACAGTTCACCGTCACATCGTCGACCAGGTTCGTCCTACTTTCATCGGCGAAAACGTCGACACGAGCTTTTCTAATAAGTATGTATACAAAACAGCATATTATCCGGCTTCCATCATTGGCCACACAATGGCCAATGTTCTGTTGACAGAACAGACTGCATAGAAGATGTAGGACTCAAGCAGTATTAACTCAGTATTACATAAGGCATTTTATTAGATTCTAAGATTGTACGTCCTAGAGTCTAGGACCTAGGCGATGTACCGCTTTGCAACTATCGCATACTTCGCGACGTCGGTCAGTGTAGAAGACCGTGTCACAAGTACTCAATGTAACTTTATTTTAATGATCCCAAAAACAACGATAGGACCGATGTTTTATATCGGATATTGGTGTTTTAAATCTACAAATAGATTTCTGATTTGCGCTTTTGGTAGGTAGGTAGGAACGAATGCATATGTTCGATACATATGCATTTAGAAAAATAGTCAAATTTAAGGAATGTCATCGCGAAACAGAAATTATATTTGTAGCCAAGGCACCGAAGTTTCTGCCAATATTATTTGTTGCGAGCAGTCTAGTCATGTAATCAGTGTATGTATATTATCATGATAATGTTGGTAGGGGCGTCGTGGCCGTGTAACGTTTCACGCTATCCCCAGCGCCCTTCGCCTAGCGCTCCCATGATCTTCCACTATCACCGCCTCTATGGCAAACCCCTATCTTCAGACCACAACTTCAGTATGTGACAGAAACTTGTATTTTAATCAAAGCACTGTGATGTATTTTATTACCAGCACTTGTCAGGTTATCGTTGTAATGTGTGGGTCGTTACTGTATCGCATACTGAAGCAGTAGTCTTCTAGAGCAGAGGCTGACCGTGCGTAGAATTTTTGCTTCTACATGATTAGGAATTACGTATATAATTTGTGTCTGGTTCATATAATCCCCCAGACGCAATATAATTCGGCATTATGTGTTGCTGAATGAGCACGGGTGGCCTCTGCACTATAGTATATCCAAAGTCTAACTCCTATTTTTTTAACCTGTTTTAAATGTTAAGGTTGTATACTTCGGGAGGTTCGTAAGACCTCCAGGCCGATATTGGCCCCCTGTGCTTCTTGTTTTCTTTGTCGAGTATCAGTAATCTCATTATGTCGAGGTCACACTGCCTCCGAAAATATCGATGTCACAAAGCAAACTTTTTGAGAGAGAGAGAGTTATGTATTTTAGTATCGTGAATACGGTCTTCTTTCGACCGGAGTAAAGGGCCAATAAAATTGAGAGGTGATTTTTCTATTTGCTTTAAACTCGATATTTTCGGATGCGGCGTGTGATCTTAGGTCACAAGGTTAATCGAAGCCGAATTACTCGTGTAACTTACTCTAGAATCTGATCTTGCCCCATCATATATGTAATAGTTATTAAGAATACACATATACTATACAGTCGATGTTCAATGTACTACACACACAATTATATCGTAAATTTGTAAGAACTAGTAATTCCCCCACTTCACCCTAAATTCAACGACAACAGCACCTCACTTCACGCATTACTGCACTAACAAAATACCGCATCTCGTTAGGTTTAAACGGTTTATGCCACACAAAGATCCTACATAATTTCAATCTATCGGAATGTTCTACGAACGAAGTCACTTTCTAAAAATGGTTAACGCCGGAGGTCATGGCACGCCACGCGTACGATCCGCGTCCGACGAGCAGAGAAAGCCCTGCAGAACAAATGCGATGTTGCTTTGATAACGACGGGCAATATCAATCATGTAGCGTCCACTGTGCAATACCTGCACGTCACACGATCTCACGGACGTTACCCATTGATACGTTCCGGGCTGCCACAACAATAAATAAAGTTTATGAAACATTGCTTATTAAAATGTAATAAAAAGTCGCAGTTCATTTTAATAAGAATCAAAATAAAATCGAATATCCGTTTTGTCATAGTACGGCTTTTGATCAAAATTCACAAATAGGACCAAGACCTTCTGGACTCCAGACCGCCTGGGCTTACTGTATTAACGCCACGGCCAATTATGAATGAGTCATGTTCATATAACACCTTCGCAAATTTTGATATTTTGCCGGCACAGCAGACTGTTGGCCCGGAGACCAGAAGGCCCTGACCCTGATATTTTCTGATGACAGCGTAAGAAGTCGATTGATTCGTCCTAGGAACCATAGCCAAGCTAAATGCTTAAGCTAATGCATATCAGCTGCATTCTAGTCAGTGCGACTCATTACGGACCACTCTATCCACTCACCTATACTGACAAAATTACTCAACGATTAGAACGGAACGTCCGCCTACATTCCGCCATGAACGATCCGCGTTTTGCAAGTTATGACTTCACAGAAAAAATAATCATAAATGTATGGTATGAGTCTTTCCTATATCTGCCTATATGATTGTTTTTAATGTTGACTTTTGTAGAGAGTGACAATAACAGGGAATTTGGACAGATGTAGAACAGATACATCTGAGCGTGCACACATAGGTACCACTTCCTCTCCGGGGCGCTGCCTCGAAGGTGCCCGATGTTGCTGACAACCGGTAAACATACAAACATCCAGGCAATGAGAGGGATAGTTTACATAAACCTAATGTGTTGACATACTTCGATGAATGGGGTGCTTCCTTCTATTACCTGTTAAGGTACATATATATATATAAAATTTGTCGTCTTGTCGTTTCCATGAGCTAGCGTCGAGACAGAGAAATGCATAAAGTATAATTTTTCTGGGATCAGTGTTGAACAGTATCGCTTAAGTTAAGGTAGTTTTAACTAGGCTTAGTTAGACATAGTTAGGCTAGTTTAACGAGGACACTGCGCTTGATGTAATTAGTACATTGTAGCGTATCTCTTATTATTTCCTTCTCTTTTATTTCCCCGGTCTTTAGTTGTTTCGTATGAAATTATAATTTTGTAGTGTAGTCTAGTATGTAAGTAGTTAGAGTCATGTATTCTGATTTTGATGCAATTTGCAACGATATTATTTCGCTTCACCACTCTTATCTAAATTAATGTCATCTTGATGCGTGTTAATAAATCAGTTGTTGCACAGGGATGTTGGAAAAATACTTTAACCTAGCGATTTATTTCGCTTGAGACTTCAGTGAAAGTTCTTTCATCTACATTTACAACTTAAAACACCAACACCCGGTTTCGGAACGGCTAACTAACACGAAATTTTGTTAACAGACTGTAAAAGTTATGTTGCTGTGATTGGCTAACTGTAATAACAACAGCAATTCAAATCACTTCACATAACTTTTACAGGTTATTGGCAAAGTGAAGGGCAAGGGAGATGTTCGGGTTGATTAACCTTTCAGGAACCGAAATGTCTTCAAGGACTGGACGCACTTCCCCGACTATCGTGTGCACTCTGACCCTGGATCCACAACATATTAATTAACACGCATACGTTTTTCGATACTGATCCCCTAGTTTAAATCGCCGTATTAGTATAAAATAGGGCAAATATAACACCTTTAATTTCTCAACCATGATTCAAACGCTTATTATTGAAATTATTTTGTATTTAATTTTAAAAAAAAATTGTTTGATAACAAACAAAAGCGTGCATTCATAACGAGCAATATAAGAATTCTATGTGAATAGATATAAGAAGATTTTATCTAGATGTAAGTGTTATAAGTATGAGGATTAATACAGTGATAATGAGTTTGGTAAATTATGGTCACTGATTATGTACCTAATGGTAACGTTTTTAGCGGTTTTATTTATAGTGGGATGGAAGTTTAAAGGCACTCTCCCACATTAGATGTAGTGTGTAGTATTAGGATTAGGTGATTTAGAAATATACTGGTTATCACAAGAAACACTCTTATATGAAAAGGAATTATGGTTTTCCCTCACCAATAAAAACAGGCTCTATCCGCCTGTGAGCCTCGACTTGGATCTAAACATCAGCAATATCAAAAAGATCCGATTTCACTGCATAGTGAAATGGAAAACCATCAACAGCAATACAGATCCTGTTTACAGGCTGTTACCATTCATGAGCCTCCACTTGGATCTATTTATAAACATCATCATTACGATCCTTTGCGATACTTTTCTCGCAGTGTAATCAGTTTAAACAATTTTATATTTTTGGTTCGAAAGGTTACTGCAATTTACCAAATGTTTTTAACTTCTTGTAAATACTATATTTGCAGGAGACGCTAACCGCCCTGCAAAAAAACGTGTCACTGTATTTTTCGTTGTGCGCCTTTTGTAGTTTGCTAGAGAATTGTTATAGGTGCGTTTCACCATAAGTTAATCAGCTCCAACACCATCGGAGTTGAAGCCTGACCCAAGAGAAAGACCAATATCATTAGTGTCAAACTTCTAGCAGATGTTCCAAGCCATAACATAGTACCTGCAATATCATCGAGTTTAGGGGAGCCGAAATTGGATGTTAACTATAGGTCACATACTGTGGTCATCACCCCAATAATAAATGTGGTTGATCACGTATACGTTCCTTGACATACGCATCCAATAAGGCTCGTTTAGTTACTTCTGCGTTACGACTTTGAGCGTCACCCATAAAAACTTCCTTAGGGGCTCTAACCGCCTGAGAGCCTCAACTTGAACTATATCATCAACTTTGCTCTAAGTCGACAGGTCAGAGTTGCTTGCAGAAACAGGTGGGCTCTTTTATCAAAAATTAAATCCGCCTTAACAGTGGCTCCCACTAAACATTGCAGGCTCTCCCTGCTCGCCCCAGTGCCCATTAACTGGATGAAGAGCAGAAAGTAGATGTTGTCGTTACCTCATGGCCCAGGAAAGGATGGTTTATCCATGCAGAAGTTCCATAAAAGACCCCAGCTCAATAATACCTATGAGCAAATAAAGTCAGGTTATAGTAATAAGCACTCAATTTCGTGGAACAGAAAGGTTAAGCAAATTGAAAAAAAAAAAAACAAAAAATCGAAAAAAGAATAAAAAAATCACAAAATTAAAAAAAAACATGCGTAACCTTTTTGTTCAACAACTTTATAATTTATTTATTTTTTATAATTGATAACTGTAGCTTGAAATCAATACCATCAGATTTATGCTCTCAAACAAAGTCATGAACTAAAAATAAAATCCACCATTTGACAGATAATATACGTCTTTATACAGTTGGATGTTAGGATCGAAAACTGTATTCACCTTAATAAGTAATGTGACAATCACATTTCAGAATCATTACACCGGATACTTATTAAAAAAAGCAGTACTCGATTTTTTTGTATAAGTACATGCTTCCAATACAAAGAGACATGTTCCCTTTCCACTCGTGCCTTGTGTCATAACTTCAAGAATAACTCATTCACAGCCTCCATAACATCAAAAGGAGGGTAAGCAGAGTGCTGTTCGGGGAACGAAATAGCTGGCCAACTCAAAACTCAGTTTCCAGCACATAATAATATGTAATAGGTCGAACTAATTTAAGTTGAACTAATGTCAAAATATTCAGCAAAATTAAAAATAAAATGTTTTGGTCAATCTGTCGAAAACAATAGATAATGTGCTTATCCTTCTGTGTCCCCAACACAATACATTGTAAAGTTATATTTTCTGTTTTGTTTTGCGTACATCGCCAAAGAGAGAAACATAATAATAATAAGCATTTAAAGTAATAAGCAAAGGAGTATACAATAGAGCATGGTCAGATTGTAGAGAACTCAAACTAACACCAGCAGCATGTAACTTGCTCTCATACAAGGCCTAGAAGTCAACCACGAGAACACTGTAGTCACCTCTGTTACTGTCATCAAATAAAATAAGTATGACCGTGACATGTCGGCACCTTTTTACCGGGCCACTTATCATAAGCAGTGTGCGATCTCGGAACACATGCATCCAATATGAAGAGACTTGTTATATTAAAATGTTGCCAAAGTTACTTTGAGCATCCCCCACAAACACCTGCTACTTGGTTCGTCTACCAGCCTCAACTTGGACCTTAACATCGATGGATCCGAGGTGGTCGCAGGCATATGTGGGGTTACAAGCACGGCTCTCACTGAACGTTATTAAACCTCCCTTCCCGTGTTGCTATCGACCTGCAAATGGGATGTTGAGCAATACTGCGAGGTAATCAATATCGTTGCTTCGTGAATCTAACCAGAGAGTAACTCATGCACACTCTACAATCTGAAATAACATCACATGCAGTAGAGTAGTAGAGCTCTAAGTGGCAGAGCTCGTCCGGAGAAGTACTACCACCATACCTGTTTCAACCGCCAAGCGGCTTTGCTGCGTTCCGGTAGGAATAGAGTATGGGAGCCGGGATTATTACAGGCACTTGAGACTTTCCATCTTTTTCTCTAACATGGCTACACCTATAGACAATACCAAAGGAATTACAGATGTCTATAGGTGGCGGTGACCACCAAACCATTAGTGTCACCTGCTTATTTGTCATCCAATAATAGGTTAAGATAAAAAATGAAAAAAATACAAAAATATGTTTTAAGCAGAACACAGAGCAAGGAGACGCCTCGGTGGCCGCTTTCGGCGCGACGATTCCGTGCTCTGTGGGATTAGTCATAAGCAAAGTACTTAACAATAAAAAGTACCGAGCCACATTACATCAGTGGCTCTTTTATTATAAGAAGATAGCTAATAAGGACCTGTTATATTCACATAGATTCTCCGGAACATAGCAATAAACTAGATTTGTAAGGTGTTATGGTTAGCAGCACCGGAGCTTGGACGTGGCTGTTAAGGCTTGAGTTCAATGCCCAGCCCTCTCAAAGTTGGCTCTGGTAGTCTGCTTAGGTTAGGAAAATAGAATTAATAAATAGCCAATACCATCAGGTTACAATAATACAGACAGTTAACAAACGGTCATGTTCATTTTCAAAATCATATTTCAGCAGTAGCTGCACGCATTTAAGTTCATTCGTATATTGGTTTCAGTATGTTTGTTCTATTACGTATGACAATTGTAATGTTATTCGTGTTTCATGTTCGTCTGTTAATTGAACTTAAATTATTTAAGTTGTGTGATCGTGATTGGTATTTATTTATAAGCGATTACGTATGAATAAGATCAGAAGAGAATTGGCCCCACATAATGCAATAACTTATGTGGTGGATTTAGGTGAGGATCCTATGCACTTCTCTGCCCGTCACTAGCTCTGTCTGTCCCCAATGTACTTAACATAAACACATAACCATACTTACTTACATTTTTAAAGAAAACAGGTAGCTAAGGTGAACCTATAATATTTATAAGTACCAGTTCCTACGGAACTGATTTGCATTCTATAGAGTAAAATAGAAATAATAATAATTTAACCACTAGAGTAGTAGGTACCTAATTAATTACAATGTCAAACGTACTTGATATTTCATTGTGGGTTCATTACAACGAAACTTACATTTACTAGCAACAAGCAAACGGCATTGCGTTCGTATTTAGAAACTGGATTTCATATTATACATACCATTATACACTACACTTACCTACTACAACTTAATATCAATAATTATAAGTTTTGAACTCCACTCTTCAGCAATAGGGATATCCGCCAATATGGCAGGTATCCCTATCTGATGGGCTGGTCAAACTGATCTGAATTCTGCGCCAGAACCTAAAGAAATTTGACCAGCGCTTATTAACACTTGTGGGATCTTACTTGCAATACTCGTAGCAGCTGTAGGCATACAACCTCTCTTCCCAGAGTCAACGTGGTATTACGAAGTAACTCCTAAGTAGCCTCCGACGAGACTACTGTCATTATTGGATATTGGGAGAATTCTCGCGCTATATTCTCTTCAGATTGACCGCATCTGGATCACGACGGTGATACAGGTTATTTCAAGATATCAGTCAGTCAGTAGATTTTCAGTGTTGTAATAAATGTTCGATGTTAAATAATATACCATCACTCGACGTGTAATAGTATTCGTAATAATAAATGGGCTATTCAGTGTAACAATATTATCTAATCAATGTAAAATAAATGTGTCCAGTTAACACTTGTTTTATCCAAGTTATATTAAGTGTCATTATAACGGTGTTTCACACCACACTTGCTTCGTTATATTTTATATTCGATGTAGATACTATGGGCAATGTTTCCATTATAAACGAGTATAACCATCTCACGATTGTCTATCCTTTCTTCTCCAAAAACAGATATTTTACAAAGATATGGTCTTGAAATCTGTTTCGTTACGCCAGATTTTTATGGATTCACTCCAATCGAGTTAACATATAATGTATCATTATCATCGCGTCATATCACCAAACATAATGTTCTTATACACGGAGTCGACGTTTTCGTATAAGTATTTTCATGTTAAATGTACTAATTTCTACAGCCTGACGGTATAGGTAGGTACTGAATAGATAAAGGGGTCCTTTTGGGCACTTAAATATTTTAAAATATTATTCAACGATCAAAATTATTGTGAAGAGACGTTCTCACTTGGCGTGACAGACGTTGAGTGCTGAACTGTCAGACTGTGTTGTCAGATAGTAAACCACAAGCGCTTCACTTTCGTTATCAAAATGGTTCTTAAAAAATCTATCATTGTAGACCCCTTTGCAAAGCGTTGGGACCAATGTACACACGGATTAGATCTCTGCCTACATTGGCAATGTTCGTCTGATGAGGCGTAGCCACTCGTGAAGATTGATGGCTTCTACTTTATAACTTTCTACATTATGACCGTGTATATTATTATAGGTTCGTGTTTGGACAATATTATTGTCACTATTATTTAACCATTTGTATCTAGATTTAGTTCAATGTGTTTAGGGACTTAATTAAGTATCTATTTGTGTATTACCTACTAAGTTACAATTTACTTAATACTTAATTTTAACAAGTGTATAACCAATTATGGTGTTACCTATATAAGTACCTATAATTTATTTAAATGTAATATCAAAATCGTATAATCTATTAAATGTCGACTTTTATACTTAGTTTGAAAGCACTCGGACTGCTGCCCAAGAACATTGGATATATCGTTACTTCAAACATATCTGTTTTCGAACACTCAAGCGCTGAACATGCTATCTGTATATTTTGCATTTTATGGTTCTGGAGATTTTGCTACACACGACTCTCCTTCCCAAATCTGGTACCTATCTATTAAACTCTCTGTCTATAGATACACATTTTATTACCTATTTAATAATGTAATCTTGGAGCAAGTATTCCCAAAATGTCGGAATTACGAATTACCTAAGCACAAGTCAGTAATACCAAAAAGACACTTTTGTTACTAACAAGCTGTCAGATAGCATGTTTTCACTTGACGAATTATCATAATCTCTATAAGAAATAAAATCAATTCTGTAGAAACATAAATTAATCAAAGACTTTTAAGGCAAAATGCCTTCTTTTTATGTAATTTTAAATGTTAAATAAAAAATATGTTGATCG
This sequence comes from Standfussiana lucernea, assembly GCA_964057025.1. Lineage (NCBI taxonomy): Eukaryota > Metazoa > Arthropoda > Insecta > Lepidoptera > Noctuidae > Standfussiana > Standfussiana lucernea. The sequence continues at coordinate 9,497,177 of OZ059784.1, forward strand.
ACGCATCAACAAAAATGGTGTTTTATTTATGTGCAATCCTACCCCCTACCCCTATAAAACTATTAACTAGCGATTACCTAGTAGGTGGGTACATCTTGGCAGGTGGTAAAAAAGGAAATAATTATTTAATTTAGCTCTGTTATGGACTTATGGTGCAGTCGGTTGCAGTGCAGTGGCAGTTCATCTGCCAGCTTCTACAGTTCCTCTTGATTCTTGTACATATTTTAAACAGAGCGCCATCTGGGAATAACCTTTGAACCACGATGGTTTTATATTTTGTATTGAGACAAGCGCCATCTATCAAATACTATCTAAACGACCTACTCGCAGCCTTGCTACACACCTACGTGCTTCATTGGTACATTAGTGATCCACCACTACGAAGCGCTGGCCTGAAGTTATGCAGCACCATACCGTCCTGCAAATGCTACAAATTCAGAAGACAGATGGCATCCAGTACACTGTATTTTATTCTAGCTCATGAATACCGACTACTCAGGGTTTTTGCAAGACTTAGGGATTGTGTTAGAACAATCAAGTCTCAAAGCTCTATAAATACGTAAACAGTTGAAGCACGCGTGGCGTAGGTACCTACAATCTTCGTATCTTTGTTCGATAAAGAGCTATTGCACAGAAATATACCTACTTTCAAAACACACACAGAAACACACATACAGAAACGTGATTCCGGCCGTAGCAATACACTAACTTCACTACTGATGAGGATGACTCCGGGATGGATTGACGACCACAGTGACAACACTGTGATATCGGTGGTACCTGCGTGGGAAGAGGCGTACTCCTGGGTGTCAAGTGTTTTATATTGTCTTTATTACTGCAAACCGCCATTCACACACCATTTCGCCGTATTGGCGGGCACACGAGCGGTGCGGCGCCGCAACGACGTTGTTATGTCGCAGCGGCGCCGCCGACGGCCCAGCAGCATAATTTACGTGCGAGCATGTGCCCTTCCTTGTAATGCATAAACAGCTGACCGGTGCGGCACCGACGTCGCAATGCATTCACGTCTCCCCGCCTCGTCTCGGTGGTTGCAAGTCCGGTGCCGCGGCGCCGCAGCGCATCGTTGGACATGCCACGGATATTTCTATGTTAGACGACGCAGCGACACCGTTCCGGCGCCGCGCCGCCGCCGCAACGCATCGTGTCCTCCGGCTCTTAGGAATTACACGAATGGATTGGTAACAGGGTAGCTTTAAAAAAAAAACAAAGTTACACGTATTCCCTTTATTTATCAAGTACTTCCTAAACATAACATACATAAAATCTTTCAAAATATATTTTTATATAAACAACAAAATACATAGGTACAGGGTTTTATGTATCTAGGTTGTAGGGTTGACTACTGATTTTAAACACACAGTATATTGATAACGTTACATTTTCTACTATGTTACCTTCGTATTATAATCATGAGAAGCTTGTGTTGAAAGTCTGGCTATACTAATTTGAACTTAAGGTTCACCGTACTAATACGCATACAGCCATCAGAAAGTTCTACTGCAATAACGAATACAACATTCGTCAATTGTGTAGGCATTAGGGAACTAAGAATGGAGATAGCGTTTAGGATTTATCTACACCCTATCTCCTTTTTATAGGTTGAATTCGTTACAGAGCTTATATTAAAAACCTATTTCCATCCTCACCATTACTCACAAATACCTAAAAGGTATAAAATATTTTACAAAATTGTAAATATTCGCAAAATAATTTCAAATAGTAAAATTATAATTTGTCCTTAACGTACGATTCCTTTATAGAGCAAGATTCCAGGGCCCTAGACGCTACTTATATCTGAATAACAAAATGTGGGATAAAGGGCCACACATTTTGTAACTCAGAAAATAGGTAGAGTGTGCAGCTCTGGGATATTGGACTATTACATCACATCACCTTATACATAATGTCATTCTTATCTGAATAATTTAGTACAATAGTACTGACAATTCCTAACTAATACAACAGATGAGGATGACTTTTACTCGGGAGAACAAACTAGGCACCTACTCCCTTGAAATACAGTCAATAGCAAATCAGTAGTAACTATTGAAGGACAAAAACCACAATTACCGGTTACGAAATAAGGGCGGTGAAGTCAAAATAGCGTTCAGTAGCCAGCATGAAAAACACGACCCAACAATGGCTATGTGGTATTTGAAAACTTTTTGCTCACCGGTCTTCGGTGTGGAAACAAAAGTACACAGGTGTACTGATGCAGACGCCAATGATGCAAGACGCTCCAAGTTCAGCGAGGTGCCAAGCTGTAGAGGAGCAGGAATGCAGAGCATCAACAAAACAGTAGAAAAGATCATGAGTATTTCATCAGACTTGGTAGCAAAACCGCCAAGTAAACACTATCAGAACAGAAACAATCAAAGAGGAAACAAAAAAAACTTATTTTAAGTCCAGATAAAGATATCTGCTATTTTTTATTCAGACAAAAAAAAATACGAAAATAGGTCGAAAAATCCCATTTGCGAGTTCGTCTGCGTGCGATAGTACTGCACGTTTTGATTGTGTCTTTTCTGTATGTCATAGCACTATAGAAGCCTTTAAAGTATCAGGATAGAGAGGACGGAATCGCCAGTCTGTGTTCACAATCATAAAGTTTCCACGTGTCTAACGGCCCGATTACACTCTCCATCTTACTTGCACAAGCAAGCATGCAATGTTAACACGGCAAGACGGTATACTGTGCAAACCTTTTGGCTATGGTGTAGATGCCGCATGCCGCCATGTTTCGTATGCACGTCGTCGGTGTAGATGGGCCTTTATGTGGAATCGGTGGGAAAGAATTTTGTAAATAATATTTAAAATTAGTTTCTCAGTTTTTCCTAACCTTTCCCAACTCTCAAATAGATATTAATAAGTTATACGAATTCAAGTTAAAAACTTGATTAGCACTTATAGGATAATTATATGTACATATAATTATTTATAATTTTGTATTAAAATTTAATAATATTATTTAGAATATGTACGTTGGTCAAAGCAAAACCATTAGCAGTGTATTGGGGCAAAATAAAAGTAAAAGAAGCGACTTGAAACGAAACAAGTAAATGCTTAAGTAGCTAGTGATTTTATTGTGAATAAAAATGTTTCACGCATTCAGAACGCAAGCTCAGTGTCTAATTTCAAGTAATAGTGGGAAAGTATTTATTATTATTTTCAACTTACCCACAAAAATTTATTCTACTATACACTTGCATTGTTTTTAAAAACCTATTTTTATTAACTTAAAATAAAAATAAAAACAGTTTTCTTCGGGTTTAAAAATACGATAAATATACTTAAATGCGATTTTAGGTACACTGCTGTTTATTCTCCACAAGTAATTACAATTTAAGGGTAAGAAACTTACCAATTCACAAAGCTTTTCTAACTACGCTATTCTATCTACAGGATAATTGAATGAAGTGTAGTATGACAGAAATTGATTTTATTCCACAACCCATGTCTTATATATTACCATAAGAAAGCGATAATTCAATAATAAATCTTTCACTCAAATTAGGTGTTTATATAGCAGCCACGTTAACATAATCAGTCGACCTTTTAAATGTGGTGTTTGGGCCCACAAATAATTAAATGCGTTTAGAGCTGAACTTTAAAACATCCTTCCGATTTCTGTCTGTATGAAATTGATAGAAACAAAATAATGCACACGACACGATACATACGATTATCATTAAACGCATTTAGTCATCCTAAGCGGTCCTTCACCTTTTAAAAAATGACCGTTTTTAAATAAGTATAACAAAAACAACTCACTTAAAAACTTTCCAACATCTGTCAATATCGATCGATTGAAAACTAGATCAAGATACTACGAAGATCAATGAAAATTATCTCTTCAAATACAGTTCACAGTGAGGAAAACTTAATATTATTGTAAAAAGCTACCGGTACGTATACAAGTGAATAAAACTTTTCAAAGTGTAAAAGTGGCTTTAAACCTAAAGTATATTACGTTTGTATAATACTATTGTACGGATATAATATAATGTATACAAACTACAAATGTAAAAAGGTACTCTGTTGTAGGTACTCGGATAATACTCATACATGTTGGCTAATATTTTTTGAAATGGAGCATATTTTTCAATATATATAAGTACGGATATCTATATTTATATTCCAAACGGTAGATTTTTTGAGATTCGACTCGATTTTGAGTTTCAAATTTATTTGCTATATTCAACTCACAGGAGCCCCATTTTTTTTTTGGCAACTTTTACCATTTAACACACAAAAAATTGTACACGGTTATGTATCAAACTGTCTTTTTCACACAATTTGTCAAATATTTAAAACAACATAAAATCAGACTTTTAAACAGTGCGTTTCAGAAAAACAACTTAAATATTAAAATCTTATTAATTATTTATATTTTTTTAGAATCAGTATTTTAGAAAGATATTACTAAATATCCGGTGTTTTTTAGCTTAATGATAGCGAAAAGAATGTTAAGACTTAAAACATTAATGTACACATTAAAATAAAATTACAAACTAATGTCTTTACTTAGCGACAGGCAACAATCATAAAATAAGACGATAGGGACGGTATCGGAAATTCACGAGCCACAAATGCTTTAATGAAGAATAAGCTATATTAATCGAGATTCAAATGATTACTTCACCCGACTGCGAGCGAATACGATAGTTTAGCTAACAAGCTATAAATATCTCAAATCCCTAAACTTATTATAAAAAGATATCTACGAGTATAATAGTATCGTAGAAGTGATCGATGTAGATACAGTCGGGTTTGTTTAATTGATTATTATTATTATCTTATCTTTATAATAATCCTTAATTTACTAAACCAGCTAGTAAACAAAAACTAACATTTATTATTTTGTAAAGATTGTATCGACTTGGTTACTGAATATATGTATATTAATATAGATAAACATGGTCTACGAAGATGAGATTCTCAAGAATCAGTTTTGTAAGAGATCATAATGAGTTTGACGATCCTAATTTTGATCGGAATATCGGAACAATAATTGATTTATAAGGACATCGAATTACAACATTCGCTGAGACTAATACTACAAGCTCTGATCGGCTATACAGCCTGATTACATCGAAATTTCTAAATATATGATATATTTTACTCCCGTATATCGTCGTTGACACTTTGAAAGCCGTGGTCATTAGTCGCCTATGTTCGGATAAAGTCCCATTGGTTGGTGGGCTGGTTGTCGCAAATAACCATGATGAGGGGCTCACCCCTGTAAGCTCGGTCGACTCCGAGGCACATGCCCGCAGCCGTGTTGTATACTGGACTGCCACCCTGGAAGTGACAGGAAAAAAATGTCATATTTCCAGTATTTAAAACAAAACCGGCAAATAGCGACGTCCGTGTCGCATACGAAAAATAATATAATATTTTTCTTTATTTATATAGTTATGTATATAACGTAGACGGGCAGACATACGAAGTCGCAACATAAGGGTTCCTTTGGCACGGACCCCCGGAATGTTAATGGGATTTCTATCAGGCATTTCTTACTACATAGGACTTAAACATAATTAGCGTTAGGTATGTGGACGCAACTCCTCTGACTAACCCTTAGGAGGCAACAGCCGTGATGCAACAGCTCCATTTATACTGTGCATAGATATATTAGAATTAATATAATGCAACAAAAATATTAGGAAGTAGCTTCCTTTTCTCGTTTCGTAAGAAATTTGTACGGCGATAAAAGGGGACTTATATTGGCCGAGTGGACCACAAATTGGACATATAAAAGACATAATTTAAGAACTCAACTTACAGTATATGACAGCTACAGGTCACCAAGTCAATGGAAAACTATTTGGAAGACAACGTTTTAAGAATTTACTTACTGGTCACAAAGAAGACAGCCCCTCAATAGGATTATTGTAGTTTCTCCATTGCGACAGGAAACGAAATGTTATTGATTATACTTGCCTCAAAATGATACTATAAGTTTGACGTCAGACTTATAAGTAATGCACCGGATACCTTATTTTTGCAAAACTGATCCCAATCCGAGGCAATGCCGTTCAGGTTCTTATAAGGGAGAAACGACATTTACGCGCGCAGCTCAGCATTTTCTCGCATCTATTTCCCTTTCAAATTGCAGCTTATAAAGTCCACTGGTAAGTGGTTTCGATGCGAATTAATGCTGATGCTTGCAACCGAATTTCTCGCTCCACCAATGATGCTTTACGTGACAGACAGAGAGACATGAGGTAGAGAAACTCGAATACGCTGACGCAATATTATTTCACCCTGAGTGTGGGTTACAGTATGGAAACCTGACCGGCTCGACTTCAGGCGCTGCTGATCCCCTGCAGTGCTTGCTGATATGCTGACCTTCTACCTACGGGGCCTAATCTACGAGTATTAGTAATACTCACAGCTCCAAACATCTTTTCCCATTTCTCTGAAGATGGTTGTTCGTTACATTTTCCATGTGTCAGGATTACATTGTTGAAGGAATCGTAACAGAGTATGTGGCCGAGCTCCAACTGCATTATTATCGCTCTCATATCCCAATAATTTACGGCATTAACAAAATCCACGCGTTTGTATGCATTCTAGAAACGAAACGTTTTCAATTGCACGCATGTTGGACACATTTTTATTATATTTCATCCAATTTGAGTTTCAAAAATACTCATGCGTACAAATGTTTCTACGACGTCTACTAAACGTTTCAGCCCTTTGACATGCCATGCACTAAAAACTACATACAGTTGCACATGGATCTTTTGGGCAGTGGCCGAAATCTGAACGAATTCCGTCATCTTGATATTTTTTTTCGTCAAAAGACCCTTGTAGCACTATGAAGCTGTTCGAAATACCATTAACTACTACTTACTTATTTGGTCAGTCGTTCCTGTGAAACTGTTGTACAGCTGATGACACTTGACTTATACAAAAGACTAGTTTAACAAAGCTCACTAAGACGAGGGGAGTATCTCAATTTACGAAAGGCTAAAAAAGTCTGTGCGTGATTCGCATGCGATAATCGCTTTTAGTTGCTACCTTTACACGTATATTGAAGAACATAACTTGAGAAGCGGTAGAACGGAACTACGAAAACGTAGTGATGTATGGAATTTGTTAGTTTTTCTAAGAAAGCAACGCCACTGATGTCTCAAGTTATGTAGCTTAAGTTATCCGTTCTTTTGGGAGCTTTCGAGCGTACAAGATCCCCAGGCTGTACTTTCGCCTTCAACATATTAAAACGCACTCTTTCACGCATGATTGTGTTTCAAGCGCGATTGAGCGAAGGTGTAAAGCCACTTGGTATCTGTGCCTGTTTAAGGAGTCAACTCCCCCCGTGTATCTGAGCTTGCTTTTGTGGTCCACATATGATGATAGTATACTATTAATTAGAATAGTTTAACACAGACAAAAAAAATGCTTACCATTCCACCATGCCTAGACTGGTGTTGTAGATAGGAGGCTTATACGAGAGAATAGTAACAAACTTTTTTTGTAAAAACGTAACCGACTTCCAAAAAAACACAAAAAAAAATGGAAAATAACTTAACTGTCGGAAGTCGGTGGCAAAAAAGTCAATGAAACAAACAATAGTCACAGACCTCTGAAAGTAAAGTTATTTTCCACGTTTTTTGTGTTTTTTTTGGAAGTAGGTTATTTTTTTTTACTTATAGTATCACACACAAATCCTTGTCAAATATCAATTTCGTAATTTCTTTTAGTTGGATGACATATTTTTTCCAGCTGTTTTGATTTAAAAACTAAACTGATTTTGATGAAATTTCCATGGGACCAATCGGGAAGTACGTAATGTCCTATCAGATAAAGGAAGAATTTTTCAAATCGGTTCATAAATGACGAAGATATGAAGTGACAAAAACAAAAAAAAATACAACCTAATTGAGAACCTCCTCCTTTTTTTGAAGTCGGTTAAAAAACTAATAGTTATTATAAAAAAGTGACTCACGGAACCCTTGTGTTTCCATTCCTGTGATCCTCCTAGTTCGTGGCATTTGCTTAACTTCGGTGCTACATTGTTAGATGCGTCTAAGCATAGGGTGCGTCCTAATACCAGCTCATTACGAGACGATTCAAACCACATCTGAAATGTACAATGTCAAATTAAATTAGCTAGTGAAACCCCGAGGACTTTACCGCCAGGTGGGTATTGATATCTTAACATGATAAAATAATACGTAGTAGTGTATTAAGTTATTTAATAATGAGAAACGATATGATTTCTGCCCGCTTGTGCTGTGCTAGTCTCAAATAACTACATCGTATTATTTATTACTAGGCGAAACTTCACAGACGAGGCCTAAACAAGGAGTTACAAAAAAAAATAATCACCTGGCTCAAAATCCTAATGCAGCTGGCAAGTACCAAGCCGCCGCCCTTGGTTTTTATATCCTTCTCACTCTGGATGCATAGCGAAGTGTTCTTCAAGCGGATCTGATACGAATCGGTGTAGTTTCGTTTACTGAAATATAAAGATCTTATGTTGATATGTAACATAGCATAACATCACGCATCTAATTCCCGAGGGGTTAGGTAAAGGTGTACCTCGAAGTACACGCATATTTCGCCAGTGGTGTTCGGGTACCATGTAACAGCTGGCTAGTCAATAGGCCCGGTAACCAATCCAGAAGCCGTAGCTGCTATTGGCGTCATCAGTAGTAATAGAGGCTTTTGTAAAGTATCTCTTCCAGAGTAAGTAATACTATCAAACTATTTCTGTCGCCGAACAATTCGGTACGCAAAGTAAAAAAAATATTTTATTAATTTTGGTGATTACGAAACCATTTCGAGATTTTATGTTTCTAAACCTTATTTTGCTTTTGAGCTCTTAAAATTATATGATGTCGTTAATTTTAACTTGAATACTTGAAACCATTTCACTTTAATTTCACTTCCAAATGACGTCACACGTTGGGCTGGTGGTTTTGACAAGTGTCTACTTTAGCCCTTCTCCCATTACGATACACGCAGACGACTCGTATCATACAGGAGTCAAGGAGACTAGTCGCCACGGAGTATCGCACATACATATGTATATTTAAATAGAGAATCGCACACTTCGCTACCAGTATCCTACGCGACCACGACTAGTCTCGCGATACCCGGCATGCAGTCGCTTGCGTGTCGCGTCTTCTAAGAATCTTGTCAAAATGACAGCGGAACATGAAATAAATATTAAATTTGCGCAAGAAATTGAAAAATATCCGTGTTTATAAACTATAAATTGTCTGATTACGATGAGAAAACATGCGACTGAAAGGGCTTGGGAAGAAATTGGAAAAAAAGACGTACTTTTTTTCAGAAGTGTGTGCTGCAAATGATGAAAAACGTCTTTATTTTCAGTAGCGCAATATGCGAACCATAAAGCCCTTCGCCCATTACGATACTCGTTAGATACGAGACTTTAGTGGAATACCAGTTGAATACATGTTTGCGACTCATGTTGAACCATGAGTCGCATATAAGTGTTTTGTTCTTGTACTATACGTGGCAAAGACATCGAACTCGTCAGCCTCATCTCTAACGTCATCACGAGCCGAATTTCTACAAAATAAAAATACCTATCAAAAACTTTACATACCGAATCGCGTTCCGGTATGTAACGTTTTTGACAGGTATTTTTTGCCCTTGTCCTATTCTACTTGGGGTAGGAGAAAGCAGAAAACCTATGATGATGACCTATCAAAAACTTTACATACGGAATTGTGTTCCAATTTGAAGACTATGAGAGCTTATGTACCTACACGTGATGATGACTGCTTACCACCAGATTGGAAACCACTCCATCACACTAAAGAAAAAGTCTTCTATCCCAAGGGAAGGACTCAATTTCATCGCGCTATAGTCTACAGGACCTGTCTTACTCTCTTTAGCAGTCAGCTGTTAGGAGCCTCCTATACTGCCCTACTAAGCGCAAAAGCGGTGTCTCAAAATATCGTAAAGTTGATTTTTATGCCATCGGATAGCTTTAAAAACCTTAAGAAATAAGGTAAAATTGAGATAGGGAAATCTTTCTTAAGGTTTTTTTCATATGTTTTGAACAAGATAGCGCTAAAAATCTTAGTTCATTAGATGCGTATTTTTTAAAGATATCCGATGGCATAAAAATCAACTTCACGATTTTTTGAGATACCGCTTTTGCGCTTAGTAGGGCAGAGTAGCTCTTTTAAGAAGACGTGAAAAGCCCAGTTTCATTTAAGCTGGGCAGCCGTGTAAAAAACTACATAGTACTTAATGACTTTAATTACTCAGGAAAGCGTTCGGCTTTCGTTTATTTCGTTCCATTTTCTCGGTCTGTTTCCTTAGTTCTTTCTCCACTACAGAACACGTGGCATTTTCAGAAACTTAAGAGGGAAAAATACTTGTGTGTGTTTTCGAAAGGAAGAATTAAACAAGGTAGTGTTTAACAGAAGCAAAACCTTTTCCTCTACAATAACCGAGAGATAGCGCATTGTTTTTTAACCCCTTTATTACGTCCCACGGGAAGGGCAATACACTGTGGAGCCTAGCGCACTACACGGCCACGAACATGACTTTGGGCCGCAGAAGCTTCGACCAGTTTTGTTCATGATAGCGGCCGCTCATGCGACAAGTCTACATAAAGAACTATATAGCCACAATTACATATAACGCCTTATAATCCCCAAAGGGTGAGGCAGAGGTGTGCCTAACAGTACACCCGCTTTTCGCCAGTTATGATTAAGTCCCATGTAATAGGAGGCGAGCTTATAGCCATCAACCGATCACAAATCCAAACTCCGTGGCTGCTACTGAGAAATTCCTGATGGATAAACCTAATAAGACTTTGCCCGACCCGGGAATCAGACCCAAGACCTCTTTTGCTCAGCAGTTGCGATTGAGGCCACTACACCAAAGCGACGAGGCAGTCAAGCCACAAGTGCCTATCAAAAAGAGAATAAACTTACCGCGAATGCCATGGCTGGAATTTATTCTTCTCCACATCATTAAGAGCAGCCGCCCTCTTCTTGGCCAATGTATTGTCGCCAGCCTCCATTTCAGGGTAAACATTATCCAAGTACCATTTGAAAGATTTGCAGTTCAGGCTTTTACGTAAATTGTGTCTGGACGTTAGGTCTCCGAGTTCTAAATGAATCACCCCTGGGTTGTGTTCAATCACCTTATTCTGAAATTGGAGAAAAATAAATGAGAATTCAGTCATTTATTGTTTGTGTTTGTCGGATTCGGCAAATTCAAGCAATTTATATGATAGTCATTATGACGCTCTTTCAGTATTGCGATGTACGCACTGGCGACCCAATCTCATTGCTGATTACTTACAGGGTTCAATGATGGTGTTCTTGAACTAGGTTGGACTAATAAGGGTCGATGAATATTTAAATATCATCGGCACTACTAGCATGCACTGTTATCAAAGAAATTGAAAGTAAACACTGTAATATCCCGAACATCAAGGAAAATTCAAAAAAGTAATTTTCTCATAAAATTTACGTGATGGAATTCTTTTATAATTTTTTTCGTACCTAGCTTAGTAAGTACCTAATACCTACCTACCCATATTGCTAATTGGTTTTTTAATGGGAAAACCATCGCAGGTCTGTGTATTGAATGCCATAACATAGTGGTAACCATCCGGTATGTGCACATTGAATAAATCAAATCAAATGTGATTGAAATTGACTACTTGAATGTAAGTATATCAGTTAATAGGAACAAGTGTGATACTGATAACTGCCATAGGTACGACATGATGAAATCATCATAACAGAGCAATGACCTCTGGCCTTTACGCTCCGTTTGTAATAGCTCAATAGGAGCACACGCTAATTGAGTAACGATGTCTACCATTAATTAAAAACAAAACAGACGGACAAAAAAGTGAGATTATAAAACGTTTTTTCTCTGAGATACGGGTCCATAAAAATAAAAGAATATCTAAGATACGTTTTATGTAACTGAGCATTTATCATTTTGTCCATGTGTTTAATGCGCTTAGAACTACAGAACTACTCCCTTAATCCACATCTGCTTTTCCTAATTCATAGGTGTGTTGTCTATGTCCTGCTAGGTTTTATCATAATACACCGAAAGTACTTTCTCTACATTTCCACCTTCGAAAATCCGAGAGAAAGAAGGGTAAAAATATATATACTGACCACGTATTCGTCCATCCAAACGCGGGCCATACGCATCGAGTTGCGTAGCATGAAATCCTCCTTTTCACCGATACCATACGGACGACGCTTCCGGAAAACATGGCCGACACGACTGCAAGGCATCAGCTCTAGAGAACCGCCACACATCCAAATCTAAAATTAAAACAATGTCAAGAACTTAGCTTCTTTGTTAATCATAACATAACATCAAGCCTGTAATCCAAGAAGGGTTAGGCAGAGGTGAACCTAACAGTACACCCACATTTCGCCAGTTATGTTAAGTCCCATGTAATAAAACGTGGCACAAATCCAGACTCCGTGGCTGCTACTGAGAAATTCCTGATGGAAAAACCCAATAACACTTTGCCCGACCAGGGTATCGAACCCAGAACCTCATGCTCAGCAGTCGTGCTTCCGACCATTCGACCAACGAGGCAGTCTTTGTCTTTGATAATAATCTAATAAGTTTATATTCATCCACTCTATGCTAGTTTTATCTTTTAAGTGCAAGCTCTGCTGTTATTGATAATTAACCTTTTGAGCGCCATTGTCACATATACGTGACAAGCAAGCGCATGCCCTGTACGCCAACGACACAAATATGTGACAAAAAATGTGAAGCACTATCACACGAAATGAACAATTAAATCATTACTTTTGTGTGTTTTTATTTGTATACCTTAAATATTTAAGCTCTAGTCTTGTCTCTTTAATAATATTGTATATTGATAAAGTTTTGGAATCCGTGTTCATTTTGTACGTATTTTTTTTGTATGCGGTGAAATTGTGGCTTGGCGTGGAGGGCACGCGCGTGCGTTTATGCTCTGGCGTTCAAAAGGTTAAGGCTCGCTAACTATTCCACGAGACTTAAACATGACTAGCGAAATGTGGGTGTACTAGCATAACACGGCATCACGCCTGTGGCCTTAGTAAATCATTGAGTAAGCCTTCGGAGATCACTGGCGCTATGTTGTATTACGACGATAGGAACCCAAGCATGCTTACCCTGAAAGATAACTCCAAGTTTTCTCCTCCCCACACATTCATGCCTTCATCGTATTTACCGATATAGTTGAAGTACTCGCGGTAAATAGCGAACAGTCCGCCAGCCATGGTCGGGGATTTGATCGGTTTCACAAAGTCTTCGTCAGCTGAAAATACAATCACATTGTAATTCATGGGAAAGTGAGGTTTACTAGGTTTTGCAACAGAACCACTAATGTGGGAATACGGCATTGGTAGCCATGTGGAGATATACAGGGCACTATTCACCCGAGAAGGTAAATGAAGTAGGTGGACACATTTAGTTTTAAATCAATGCAAAGAACAAAAATTATGTTGTGCAATACGCACATCGTTTGCGGTAGTCGGATTTTAAGCATCGGGAAATTGAAACCGTTATCTACGTAAAACAATCAATACATCGAGCTGAAATCACCAAAACAATCGATAAAAACTGTAGTGCACTTACTTATCAATGTTCCTTTCGGCAAGTTATCCCATTTAAAGTGTAAACCCCAGTTAAAACCTCCTCGGACTAACGGACTGGATGAGTACTCGAATGTGTCGGCGTTGATTACGTCAATGACGGGGGTGACGGCGCGCTGGGAGAATCTCGTTTCAACCTTGTCTACACCCTCTGCGAGACGTGACAGCAACGGAGGCAACCATTCTATGTTCACTTCAATGTGGGAGTCAAGAAACACTAGGACCTACAATCATACAAATCATTTTGTAATGCATGTCTTGAGTACTTTCATTAAAGATCAGATAACTTAAGAAGTAGATTATACTCACTTCACCAACGCTGTTCTCAGCTCCGTACAGCCTCGCCCGTATGAGGCCCTCTCGCTTGGTAGTCTTCAACAGCCTTATATTAAACTCATTCCTATTCTTCTCAGTAGTCTTCCTTTCACCAACATTAGTGTCGTCATTGATATAATCCACTACATTCTCCACATCAATATTGTTAGTCTCCAGCATCTCCTCTTCTCTGCGCATTCGGTTGTTCAATTCATTTACAGATTTCTGCACCGCGTCATGTAGCCCATCTATATCACTATAGTCGTCAACTAGAATGATTTCCTTGAGATATTTCAGGTCAGTACGATCCAGTATTGAGTGAACCGACCGCATGAGGGTGTGATAGTGCTCATTGAAGAAACAGATTATAACGGAAGTCTTCGGGAGTTTATCTGAGTATTTTTTAATGCGACACCTAGAAAGATTAAGTCAAGTAATAATACTACTTCTGGTACATCAGTCAAGACTATTTTCAGTCATGTAATAATCATTTGTGATTAATAGTAAAAGAAACCATCTAGGTACTTAAATATGGTAACCTCTCCCGAAGCCAGCCTCTGTACTTACAGTTTATTCCTGGTGTCAGGCAAACCGCGGTGATCGCCAATTCTTTGCGAGATCAGAGTATTAAAAGCGTGGACGCTGTAGCCACTGTCACGAATCCTTACATCCTCAGCATTCCGAATCAGACCAAATTGGTTATCTAAGAACAGTTACCAAATAGTTGTCAATCAATAATGAAATACTAATTTAATGATGAAAGATGAATAATAATAGAGTTGTGTAAGTATAATAAATATGGCACACATACATCTCATTTAACTTCAGTCATTTTCTGTCATTCTTTCGCAACAGTCGCTGCTTGTCGAATAAAATCGCATATTTATAATTATGCGTGCAGAATGTACTAGGACTAGAGGTCGCACCGCGCCAAGTAGAAAAGGTACAATCAGCGTCAATAATATTGATTATATATACTCGTATTATATTCGTTACAAACGAATACGTTGATTAAATATTAACTCAATGACACAACGAAAGTTTCAGAATGAAGACAGTAAACGACAAATGTCATTCTGACATAAGCTTTATCCAATTGAAATAAAGTTAAATATTCTTAGTTGTTGATATAATTATGAACAGTCTGTTCGTCCAGATATTTTTGACGCTGACTGTACCTTCAAGTTCAATATACAGCAGAATATTTCCTTCCCATTTCCTGAATCAAGCCCCTCGGATGAAGGTCCTTCTCGCGTCCATAATAGACCAATTGCATCTTGTTAGATAGAATAAAATTCAATTGGCAAGATAGCCCGCCACATATTGTTAAAAAAAGAGGAGAGAGAGACGCACAGGACATATTTCAATTTAAGCACTGCATTCTTACTCTGCACCAGGGCACCAGTCTCTCACAAATGTTTATCTTGTATTATACATTAAGTATTTCCTGTTCACTATAACATTTGTGGATGAGAAAGAAACATTTTATCTTTATTCTGCTTAATATTTCTCTTCGCACATCAACATATAAACTACGATTAGCGTGGCCACATTCTGGTCCCAAGAAGTTTAAACAAGTCGTGCCATCGACACGAAAGAAGAAGAACATATAAACTGATACAATGTCAGCATACAACAGCAGCTATGAAACGCAGGTATTCTTTGAAACAGAACTACATATGAAAGAGTAGCAATATTTTTAACGAAGGGATGCAAAAAGGAGGGTTATTATTTTCTATGTTCATCTGTTCCCTCATAACTTCAAAACTAATTATCATAATTTGACAAATGAGGTATCGTTGGAAGAGTCTCGATCGTGCGCTAGTTATAGGATATAAGGCTGGTGTGATGTCACATTAAATTGTATATTATGTACGACTTTATGCTGCGCTGCTCGCGGCTTTGCTCCCATGATCCCAATGATTCCCAATTGAATCATTTCTAAAATCACAACTCAGTTGTGAGCCAAACATAATTTTTTTTGGCCCAAAATAATCTACACAAATAAATAAAATTGAAGTGTCTGTTTGCTATGTCAAAATAACATCATTTTACTATATGCATATGAACGTATATACGGTACTTATAACAAAAACTTTTTTATTTTTGTCTCTGTCTGTTTGTTCCGGCTAATCTCCGTAACGGCTGGACCGATTTTGACGGGACTATTACTGGCAGATAGCTGATGTTATAAGGAGCCACTTAGATTACTTTCTTATTACTTTTATTTTAGAAAAAGGATTTGGGTTCCGTGCCAAAAAAAATTAAAACAACAAAATCGCAAAAACCGATTTAAATAGGGAAGTAATATTTTTATTATAATTTCACGCGGACGAAGGTCGCGGGGCACAGCTAGTATATAAATAAATACGTATTTTACTAAGGACTATAGTACACATTTAAAAAAAGTATAACTCCAAAATTATCTAAATAAAAAATGTTCAAAATCTAAAACCCAAGTACTGAAAAATTCAAAGTGTTTTGTTTTAGAGTTTTGTCTCTCAGTTTTTGGGATCAACCCAACATGTTTTCTTCTTCCATTCTCCCCTGTCAATTTTTACGCTATTATTCACTCCTATTTCCTTTATATCATTCCTCACACAAACAATCGATCTGTCTTTTTTTTGGTCTTCCTCTCCCTCTCCATCTATATTCTCTCATCCATTATTATCTCATTTTCATTATCATCATATCACTATTATTTTCATTATCTCATCTCATCCATTTATATTCACCACTTTTTTAGTCACATGTGTTCCATCCCTCCTCATCGCCTTAACAATACAAATACAGAAAAATAAAGAAAAATAAGAAACCTCTTATCTAATTTGTTTTGTTTTTTATTCACACTTATTTAAAAGAACTCATAAATGAGCAATTGCAGTGACACATCCATGGCGCACAGCTCCAAATGATGAAAAGCTGAATACTTCATAACTTACCGAAATCATTATCGGGCTGCGCTGTTATCCTTAATCCCAAATGTTTCGCATATTTTTCTCTCAATATCATCTTGCTTAAGTAGTCAGATTTTCCTTTATGGAGCTTCCAGGTGTTGCCTGAATACTTTTCCAGTGCTTTTGAATCATCCATTAATAAATTCTTGCTTTCTAATGCTGCAATAGATTTATCATTGTTCTTTAGACGGTTCTTTTCATCTGAATTCACAAAGCGATAATGGATCCTGTGCTCGGTGCTATTAATGATATTGTCACCTAAAATGTCTGAAAAATGATGGTGAGATGATTTTTATATGATCCAAGATCCCAGGGCCTCCAGACCTTGCTTATTTTCTGAGTAACAAAATGTGTGGGATGGACTAGTGTTAATAGGTACTATGTATTTTCATTATATGTATAAAGGTCTTGCTCGGATATCATAGGGTTATTCGTCATACCTGTGCTAAGTGTGCACCAAGCATAAATATTTGTTAAGAGAGGTGATAATTTTAGCCTTTTGGAAAGGCTCTATTTAAGCAGTTTAAAGGCTCGCCCAATTTTGATAAACTGCTTAGACCAATCCTTTCAATGGGTAACCGTACTTGGAATGTGTGCAGCATAAGTTGAAGCTACATGAAGTGATGGGTGTTATCTTGGAATGTGAAAAGCATATTATGTTACTTGTATTTAATGGCATATTGTTGAGTATGGAGCTTATAGCTAGTTTGCATTTGAGTTTCTTTAATAATGTTTGTATAATATATTTGTGCAAGATAAGCAGATTTTCTTTCTTACTAGTAAACTGTTTCTTATCTAGTCCAGACATCCAGTTAAAAAGCTAAAGCTAAATTGAAATGATGGGTGTGGTCTTGTGCTGGAATGTGTAGTATGAAGCAAAGGATGATGCGCAGTGATTTGTCATTCAGGCCAACTTATGAGCTTATGAGTTAGTTACAAGTGTGCTTTTTTTTAATTACACCGCACAATAAAATAAACATTACTATTTGGTTTAATGTGTTACTTGCACAGCAGCTTCAGTCATCTTTTTAATTTGAAAAAGGTGTAATATCTTTCTGATATTGTATACCTAACAATTTTATTTTGATTCTGTACAAGTGTAGCCGCTACCAACAATATTCTAATATAGGTCATAATCCCATATCAAGATTGTTAAACTTCATGAAATTGGTGGAGTCCTGAGAAGTATGTGTAGCTTCGTGCCAACAAGAATCGCCACTTATACATATTGTTCCTTATGGCAACCAAAACAGTTTGATTCAAATTATTTATCTAATATGGTACTAAAATCAGAACTACTCATCCATGAACAGTCAGAGGTTCCCTGCTACAAGTACACACTTAACCCATCAAGTAATCACTTGATGGTAATCATGGTTTTAACTATTATTTATTCTCAATTAGAGTTCATTTTCCTTACTATCATAGTCGGTTTATACAATGTTTGTCAGGCTAAGATCTCAGAAATAATTTGAATCAGATTACTTCTCAAATATGGTACTGGAATCATTGGCTCATCCAAAAGCTGTCAGGTATTCCCTTCTACAAGTATGTCGATGGTATGTGATATACACTTAATCGGAGTGATTGCCTGTAAAGCTAAGTGGATTATGCCCAACCTGGATTCTTGTGTCATATTCACCCAACAATTGGACTCATTAGCACAAGGGAAGTCTTACTGGCCCACTAGGATGTTGTTAGAAATCCAATGAATTGTCTTTTGTGTTGTATAGGTGGAGTGCCTGTATTGACAATAACCCAAATAGCACAGTGCCCATGGATACGAGTGTTTGAATGTTTAGTCGATGCTTGTGAGCGTGTTTTCTAATTCCAAGCGAGGATTCATGACTGGTTATTTAACCATTTAACAGGTGTGGTTATCGCGTATCTTATTACTATGGAGCAGAGATAGATCATTATTATTACTCACCACTTAGGTTCAGCAGCCAGTACAAGTATAAGGAAACACTCCATGTTGCCGACGCAAATAAAATACCCCAAAGAAAAGAATTATTGAACTTGCCCATTCTTCTAAAATAAACCATAGTAATTTTTTTGAGATTTTCCACTTATCTAATGCATCCGTTCAGAAAGTATTTTCATAATATCACTGCCAAGTTGTTCGAAATCACGTTTTGCTCCAAATTTAACAAAACAATAGTACAAAATGTAATTATAAAAATAGAGGGACGTAAGAAAACAAACAAATAATATTAATAGCTTTCTTCGGCACCTGTTGCACATCGTATACAGTATTCAATCCTTATTCAACCATTACGTAGAAACTCGGATGCTTTAATAATATTTTTGTTATTTTATACGCGTGTAACGCGACTTGATCGAACCCGCGCCGAACTAGACCGAACAATGTCAGACAGAGAAACTGAGAGGAGACGAGCCCTGACAAGCCAGCAGCCAGCCAGTGCAGCAGATTATAAAACCAGTGTTGCCAGTTTCGTAAATTTTTAGTAAGTGGCAGTCAATAAGATAGTTATCAGGGTGATTGGTAATTGGGTGCGTTCCTTGAAATGGGTGATACTAGACATAATTTGCTGCAATTTTAACCCCAATAACTTGGAGTCCAAACTCGGTTGTTAAAGAGAAATCGAACCTTGAAGTTTTTTGGAAATTTTCCATCTCTCCACCATAAACTGCTGATTGTAAGAAATCTACGCCTTTCAGGGTGTTCAACTGATATTTTTCTGATAGCTCTTGAACGAATAATCCTTCAGCTAAATGTTAACGCTGGGCAGCTGTCCCATACATTTTGATCATGTAGGTTTTGATTGAAACAACAAAGTTTATAAATCGTCGATACATTTCCACTGGACATTCTAGTTGAGACTTTAGATCATAGGTTCCCAATGAGGGCGGTACCGCCCCCTAGTGGGTGCTAGAGCTTTTCATGGGATCGGTAGCGGGCCCAAAAACAAATGGAGTGCGTTACGAAATACCTCTATTTTCATAACAAACATTATAAATAGCCGTTTAAAGTGTTTATCTTATAACAATTTTGTAAAAGGGGGTGTTGTATTTTTTTTCTTGTAAAGGGGCGGTTGTCCATAAAAGGTTGGGAACCTATGCTCTAGATCTAACGTAACAAGCAAAACTAAGAAAATCAAATAAATTAAGGCTAGTTTCTGATCTGTAAATGGCAACACTGAATACATGCATGTATTGATTGGATTATTCCAAACGGCGCAGCGCGGCGCTCTGCGCGTAATGCTCATTTTTTTTTAAATTTAGGGGGACGTTAGTATATTAATGAAAACATGTCTAAGTTAATTGTAGAGTAATTAAAACTTTGTTAAAAAAAAACTTCGTTAAAAATGTATTTTAACATATGAAAATACCCTGTAAAATTGTTAGTAAATTAATCATCCCATTTATTATGTTAGGTTCTTGTTATAAATTGAGAACTAATTCTTTTTTTTTATGTTATTGGCCATAAATTCGACATACGAGGGTCCGATGATGCAAACTTATCTAATAGAATAATATTATGTTCTAACATGTTTCTTGTAACGTAGGTATACACTTCGAAAGGCAAAAATGTAGTTGAAAATTCAATGTCATAATAAATAATTGTTTTACAAAACTAATTTGAAAATGTATTTAAAAAAAATCACGATGTGATTATCTTCAATAATATGCACCATTTTTTTAAAATCCAACAAACTGATAACCATGTACTAAAGTAAATAACTTTAAAAAAATCACAATAAAAACAAAGATAATGAACTAATTCTCTTAACTGATAACTTGGATATACAATAACTCACAAAGTGTTGACTTACTGACTTTTTTGTCAATACGAATTGTGTAGTAGATAGTAAGTATTAAACAGATTAAAGTCATTTTGTTAAATGTACCTACCCTCAACTTGAGAATCATGATTTTCGTACCGCTAATTTCCTACTTGAAATTGACCTCCGTGCGGCGGGAAAAAAAATGGAGGATTTTCTGGTAGGTTACCATGATCTGTTAGTGCAGGAATGTTATAGTACTATTCCGAGAGTGGGAAATCATGGTAACTCCCCTGAGCATATGGATGCGGTTGGACAGAAGTTCAGTGTTCATCCTTGTCTTTGTTCGCGGGCACGGTTGCACAGCCTACTGTCAACTCCTTAGTTATTTTGTAAAGACGTCTTTGGAAATTAATTAACAACAATAAACAAAGAAATGAAAAAATTATGGACAAAAACCCTGACAATCCTGCAATCTGCCAATCATGACCACAAAGCATTATGCTTGTGGTATTGAATAAAAAAGGAGAAGTATCTTTTCATGAAGTGTTTAAAGTTTATGTATCGTTAAAGAAAAAGTTTTTACTGATGATAGGGGCTAAAGTATGAAATTGCCGTTTTAAAGTAATAGATACTTTGAATTTTTATTAAACCTTCATGGTGTGAGATATTCGAGTGAAACTTTTTTATACCTATGAGATTTTCCTTTTAAAAAATGTGCAACACTCGAATTTCAATTGTTTTTTTCATTCAGCTTAGACGGAAAAGATGGATACTTCGAAAATCCGAATAATTTTTGAATACGAGTTCTGACGCGGAACTAACGCTGCAGAAACGGCTAACAATATCAATGCTGCGTTTGGAGAGGACACTGCTAATGAGCGCATCGTGCGTTTTCGGTTTAAACGCTTTCGTAATGGAAACTTCGATTTGAAGAACGAACCACGTGGAAAACCAGCCGCACAGGTGAATAACGCTGAATTGAAGGAGATGGCGGAAGCCGATCCGAGAATATTGACTCATATGCACCAAATCAATAAGATAAAAAATATGAAAAAGTGGGTGCCTCGTGATTTGACTGATTGCAGAAAGAAACGCGTGTTGAAACTTGAGCTGCTTTGTTGAATCGGTACAGAAATGAAGGAATATTGGGTGGAATTGTGAAATGTGACGAAAAGTGGATTCTTTACGTTAACCGGAAGCGAAAAATACAATGGTTAATCCCAAGTCAAACACCACAATAGTGCCCTTTCAGCAAAGCTTACCAATAAAAAGGTAATGGTAACTGTTTGGTGGTCTCTTCATGGTGTTATTCAGTATAGCTTTCTCAGTTCTGGTCAAGCAATATCAGCAGATGTTTACTGTGCCGATGATGGCGAAACTGGCAGGGAAACAGCTCCGACTCGTGAATCGATCTCCACCATTATTGCTCCATGATGATAACGCATGACCTCACACTGCACGGGACACCGTTGTAACTCTACAGGAGCTGCAGTTACAAACCATACGTCATCCTCCGTACTAGCCAGACTTTTTTTTTCCAGATGGAAAATCATCAAATGACTTCTCCCGCTCTGGGCTGAGCGGGAGGGAGTGTCACACTTTTACTGACTAAAACCCACCCATGTTCCTTCATCGCCCTTTGTGTTCCGGGGCCGCGGTATCTCTTTCGAACAACCCGCAGCACCCGGCAGGCACGGCCCTTGCGGACCCCTTCCCTATGCTGACATCTCTTTGAGGCGCGCGTGGAACACGAACGCGCCGTCGACACGGCCTGTCGTCCTAAGACGGAGGGACGGCGAGCTAGCCCTTAGCTCACCGTCCACAGGCCCGCGTCTACGGTGGCCGGGGGCCACCACGTGGCCCCCGACGCCCGGTGCGTCTCCCGCGGCGGCTGGGACGTGAGGAGGAACGCTCTCTCTCACGTTCCGCCTCCTCCTTTGCTAGCATGACTTCGTAAAAGGAGGTGACGGCTTCCCATTCCGTCTCGCTCCGGACCATGGCTCGAACCAGGGCCGGACGCGAGAGGTCGCGTTGCTCCGCCCAAGCGGGGCAAACCTCCACCGTATGCTCCACCGTGTCCTCCGGTCGATCCTCGCAGTGGAAACACCCGGGCGTCTCCTCCCGCCTGATTCGGTGCAGGAACCTCCCGAAACAACCGTGTCCGGTGAGGACCTGCGTCAGGCGGAAGGTGAGGACGCCGTGGCGCCTCTCAAGCCACTCCTCAAAGAGGGGATGTATCGCCACTAACGTGGCGTGCCCTGCACGGGGTTGCGACAGTCGCTCTCTCCATGTCACCATGAGATCGGCCCGGAGGTTTGTCCGCTGAGCGGCAATTAGCCGTGGCAGCGGAGTAACCCCCCGGCGAAGAACCTCCGCGCGCCATTCATGTAGGCGTGCGAGGACTATCGCCTCCAGATCCCATACTAGCCAGACCTTGCTCCAACTGACTACCATTTTTTTCGTGATTTGGACAATTTTCTACGTGGTAAAAAATGTCCACCCCAGGAGGCAGTACAAAATGATTTCAAACAGTGTGTTGAATCTAGATCCCCAGAATTCTACCGCAAAGGCATAAATGAACTTCCGATTAGATGGCAGCAATGTCTAGATAACGAGGGTAAATATTCTGATTGTATAAATATGTTACATCTTTGAAAAAAAACGAGTTTTAATTTTGCAGAATAAATCGGCAATTTCATACTTTATCCCCTAAATATTAATCCTTTTGATTGATGATGGTGTGCCGTATAATTTAAACGC
Source organism: Standfussiana lucernea (assembly GCA_964057025.1). Taxonomy (NCBI): domain Eukaryota; kingdom Metazoa; phylum Arthropoda; class Insecta; order Lepidoptera; family Noctuidae; genus Standfussiana; species Standfussiana lucernea. Next base: position 9,520,607 of record OZ059784.1, read on the forward strand.
CTCTCCTTAGAGAGAGGCGTCCGGCAAGGACACCCAATATCACCTAAGTTGTTTTCAGCGGCTTTAGAGATTATATTCAGGAATCTACAATGGGATCACGAAGGACTAAACATAAACGGTGATAAACTAAGGCACTTAGCTTTGGAGACGACCTGATTTTATTTTCACAATGTCCAATAAAATTAGACCAAATGTTACAACAATTGTCAGATCAAATCGCGAAAGCAGGACTTACAATGAACACGGCGAAGACAAAGATTATGACTTCACAGACGTATACCATCATAGTCAATACAGAAAAAATAGAATATGGAGAAGAATACAAACAACATTAGTTTTAGTATATGCGAAACCTGAAACACGTGTCTAGTAATTTTATGTAAAGAATCTATGTACAAAATTTCAAAACTATCATGAAAAAACAAAGTTATAAGCTTGTTATATTACCTGGTTGTCCGTACAAAAACATACTCACCACGCGGCGCCCCACTGTGCGCCCGCGCCTAATGCCTGTGTTGTGCGCGTATGATTGTGGATAGGTATTTACTAAGTGTCGCTCGGTGTCCAACTCGTAACCTTTTTTAAATTAGGAACAGTAGAGAGGCTTGCTTGGGACACCGGGACGCAGCCCACGCAAGAGGCGTCGGCGGAAGCTAGCGCGCGGGCGGGTGGTATGCGCAACGTGAACTCTAGATACAGGCCAAGAACGGCGGCGACCTCAGCTGGCGATCACAAGCAACGAACTCACCCGAACAACGACGCACGCAGTTCCTCTTCTTTCGAAGGCATAGCTAGGTCTAGTATCTACAGTTCAGTCACTAGGAGAGAAGGCGAGGTCGACGACCAGAAACGCGGGCTAGCGGTAAATCAATAAGTTTACTCGATATATGTGTCATATTAAATTATTGCATTGCACAGTGGAAAGTAGGTGGAAATTTTTGCACAGAATAGGTATCATTCAAAGATTAGGTAGTTGAGATAGAAAAGGGAAAGACGGTTTTCATTTCGTAGCGAGCCGTGTACTATTAATAAATTAATTAAGTATGATGGAATGTGCAACACCACAATACGCTGTAAGACAGGCATCTTCGATTTTGGCGATAAATCCACGAGGTTAAAATGGGAATGGGTGAGTCACATTTCCAAGCTAGGCCAGAATCGTCACACAGTGGGTGCCTGAAGACGGCTATTGTCACCGAGGGAGGCTCAAGAAACGCTGGTGCGACAATTTGGACTCGTTTCTGACTGATTGGCCAGAGAAGACATAACACCGGGAAAATTGGAAAGGAATATGGGGGAGGCCTTTGCCCAGCAGTGGGATAGAATTGGCTAAACAAAAAAAGACACCTAAAAAAATTACTTGCATGCCGCAGATTAAAGTTATCTAAAAATCAGACCTTAGATGATGAATTCGGTAGGAAGAGGCAAAAAAAAAGAAATTTTATATAAATATCAGGAAGTATATTCACTAAAAAAGTAGGAACAGTAATATGGGCGAGTACAATTTTTATTGAACAAGTTTACCCTACACGAACAAGTGTGTCGGTAAGAAATTTGTAGGGTGGGATTTCTAAATTTGTAGGAGCAGGACCTTTTCTGGCTCTGCCCAAATTATCGAAGTGACTGCCGTGACAAGGACAATAGAAACCGCCAGCCCAATCTCCGCTGTTGGGTATGGGCACACATCCCAAGTGGGTGCATATACCAAGCACCACAAGCCATTCCTTCCTTACTGTCCGATCTTCCTCCGTTGCGGGATCACGTAACTCAGATAATGATGTCTTTTCTTCTAGTGCCATATCCGCTTTAGTTCTGTTTTTGATGAACAATGGCTTTCCACGCCATTTTATGGACAAGCAAGTACCAGGCATTACCTTTGATATGTCTACTTCTATCTGAGCAAGAGCGAGAACGTCTGCTGGAGCATCCATGAAGGCTACGTAGTGAATCAGATGCGCCTTAGTCCCGTAAGCTCCAGCCAGCATACCGAACAGGCAAACAACATAGAGATATCCTGGTTTCCCATCACCTGAACCCCAAGTAGTTTTTCGCACATCTTTGTATTCTGATTTCCTATAAGTATCGAAGTTGGGGAATTCCAAGTCTCTGTGAAGGCGCGGGCAATCGGGTCTAAATCTAACTTGGGTCCACATTGTCGGTCCATAAGACACACGTAAATTTCCTGTGCACAATTTCGTTGGTAGTCTTTCTACGTTCCTCACAATGCACGATTTGTTTTTCATCCATATGTCTTCGGGGGTCATCAGTTGTATAGGCTTAACAGCACCGCGGCAACATGGAGTGGTCCAAAACGTAACGCCACCGTAGCGAGCGCAGCAACTATTTAAAAAGTTCATGTCTCTAATCAACTATATATTTACTCTCCTCTATTGAAATTACAAAACTTTCATTGTTTGTTTATTTGACGTTAAAATCTTGGATTTTGGCAGTAGTCAATATGACAACCCAATTTCGAAATACAAAAAGGACGTCGGAACATGGAGGTTCTGATTTGATAAGATTCAAGTGTAGTTTTAATTATGGAGGCTTTTGATTGAGGCGTTGTCCTAATAGAACATGAATCCGCGATTACCTCAGTTTTGCGTGCACTATGTTCACATAACGACTTTGTGATTAAACGGTACCTACCAGGAACTAACGTACCCATGTATTTATAGCAGCAGACAACCTCCTGACATTAATGGCAATTCGCGGATGTCAGCAAAGAGTAGAATACTGAGAATACAATCCTTAAACCAAATGTCAGTTTAAGACAAAGACATTCAAATATTTACGAGGTTTATGACAACGGGTAGGAATATAGAGCTGCGTGGTTCCTTTGGCACGTGGCCATTGTCAAAACTAACGGTGCCATCTTGTATTTCAATACAATTTAAACAGCGAATGTCTAAAAACAGTGTAAAATATTGCAATAATATGTCTCGTGTTTTAATAACTGCCTCGTTGATCTAGAGGTCGAAAGCTTGCCTGCTGAGCATGAAGTCCTGGGTTTGATTCTCGGGTCGAGCAAAGTGTTCTTAGGTTGTTCCATTAGGAATATCTCAGTAGACAGTCACGGACTATGAACTTGTGCCTGATTGATGGCAATAGGCTCGCCCTCTATTACATGAGACTTAAACATAACTGGCGAAATGTGGGTGTGCTAATATGGTTGAACGCTGCCTAACCCTACGGGAATTGTAGGCGATCTTCTCTTCTTCTTTATCGTGAGGTTAGAGCATAACCTGGTGTAAGAGTTTTTATGCCGCCCATGGGCCTGTGACTTGGCTTTACATGCCTTCGAGAAATTTCTCTCAGGCATTCTAGTTTCCTCACGATGTTTTCCTTCACCGAAGCAAGTGTTAATACAATACGCACATGAATCCGAAAAATCAGAGGTGCGTGCCTTTGGTTCGAACTCGAGACCTATGACTTGGCAGCCTGACGGTCACACCACAAGGCTATCCCTGTTTAAATGCACTGCTTACAGGCGAATACGTTTCGTTTTACTACTTACTACATAGACACATCATATCGCCAGCTACTACTTGGCATTAATTTTATTACTACTTATCTAAAACTTAGAATCTGTTAAGAGACAATGAACTTAGTAGTTAAGGTAATAAGGCCAAAAGTCGATAGGTTGCAGTTCATGGACTTTAAAAAAAAAAATATTGTGGTGTTATTCTTGATTTCTTGGTAGGATAAGCTATGGGTGGTGGTGGGGGACCGTTTGGTATAACTATTCTACTCTTTGGTGGGGGAAGGTTAGATAAACAAATGTCTAGGTAAGTTTATGTAGGTAGGTCCAACAATGCCTTTTAGTTTAGAAGGCAGATGCTAAGACATTTCATTAACAGAGAGAGTAAACGCTCCTAAAAGTCAAACTTTTCCATAATGAAAACTAAGTTATTTAGTCATGCGGTTGATGTCTGACCTTTGCACCATATTAAATTCAATGTATTATTGCATTAAAGCAGCGAAGTTAGCGAAGGAAGATTGCGAGGTAACCAGAACCAGCTAAAACGGACGTGACGGGCGTCACATTTCAATTTTAGTTTCTAGTCAGCCGGCGCTTGGTGCGCGTGGTGGTCAGCCCTCCTGAAAAGGAGGGTGGGGAGGCTGATCACTATGCTAGCCTATAACGTGCCTGTCTTTGCAAACTAGTCTTACACGCAAAATGAAGTAGGTAAACCTCGTGATGAATCATCCGGATTACGAATCAAATAATACTTCATAATATCGTCTCGACCGCATTTCAGTCAAGGCGGCCAATCATAATGGATATAAGCCAAGTAACCAGGAGAAGATATTTCGCACTCTCTATTTATTTATGTAATTACTCTCATCATTCGATGGGACGACCGCGGAAGAGGCATCTGAGACACACCACTAATTCCACTCCAACTCCGAGCTGCAACATACTGTGAAATTCCTTATAGAAACACCCAATAATACTTTGCCCAAACTGGGAAACAAAATCAGGCATCAACGCTCAGCAGTCGCACTTGTGACGGGGCGGCCACCTAATGATGTACATCAATGTTTAGTGCCATTGGTTGTACGGAGGTCGTCAGTGTCAGTGTGGCCACATCAACATCACATTTGGTACAAGTGCCAAGGCCCTATGACGTAAGTCGTGAAAGTGTGCATAAACACTCGGGCTACGGCAGTGGTTGGCCGGCGCGTACGCATTGCAGACGACAACCGCGCGGATTCGCAAGTAAGTTACCTCATACTATTACATCAATAGTCTTGTTATGAGCTGTAGCGATTTTATTTTAAAAAATCTACGATATTATTTACGGATTTTAAGGTACTTGCGAATTGCATTATTAAGTGTCTATTTTGTTTTTAGTGAAACCGTGTAAGTTTTTAAATTATAATAATAACATTTTAGCCTAATATTAGTAAAATTGTTGCTAAGAATTGTTCATTATTATAAAATCATGAGCCTCCTTTTGACTTACCGTAGTCGGGTAAAAACTAATTTGGTGACGTTTAGACGTTTTCTCCTCGACATTACCAACTTGGAGTAAAACTGATGATCTAAAGGTACATGGCTAAACTTGAAAATTATAACCATCGTCATCATCATCATCATTCATAGCCCGACTTCACCTGGTGCTGGGTACAGGTAGGGTTTCCCGCCAAAAAAATGATAGTATTAAAATTTATGTCGTGGAATTAGTACATTTTTATATGATCGTGTCTACAAATTCTATATACCTGTAAGCAATTGCAAAAGCTTTGGTGGAAGAATCTTAGTTACGTCAAAAGTTTCAATTAATCGAACAAATTTAAAGAATTAACCGGGACTTAAATGTATCTAAAAAGATGCCGCATCAAACATAAATTAAGAATAAGAAACGCTATAACCATGTTTAGTCGATCATTCGCAGTAAAAATTCTACTGCACTCCTTGTCCTGGATCCTCCTGGTGTCGCTCCGTGAAGTGGCCAACGAACTGCACGCTCCTGGATATCTGGGTAGGAACCTCATACGAAAGGAATTCTGGTATTCTCTGCACTCAACTTTATGGCTGATAGTCGCCTTATGACACTCCCTAGAGGTAGTAGGTAGGGTCGGTGGGTAAGGGCCAAAAAGGAAAAAACTGTCAACTGGTTTTCTTAACCTTATAATACTTAAATAGAAAAACGGTTTCAGACAAAGATCACTCTTATGTTAAGGGGTAAAACGACTAAGACAGCATTGAAGTGTCTATCGACGTATTAGATAATTCATAATTAAGTATATTGAATTTTCTAATAAGTACTTCGACAGGTTAATAATCAAAGTTTGAAGCAGGCAGATGAATTTAAAATGTGCTTGTACCTATATAATTTATATATAATTTTTTACCGCAGTCGGGTTTTTCAGTGTTTCAATATTTTTTAATCATCGTAGTACGATGTACGTTCCTGTGGGATAATCTCCTCTCCCAAAAGGCTAGCAATTAAATATAAACAGCAATATATAACGAATGCACGATGGATAAACGTTTATACTGGCCGTGATGAAAATAGTAGTACCTACCTACATTTTAGTGTTTGGTTAGGTGTAGGAACCAAATAAATAACTTAAAACCTGAACTTGTTGTACCTCGGTACTTTTGATTTAGCAAGTCTAATCCACAATACACCTAAATTTAGAAAGCTGATTCTTAGAAGAAACAGAATAATAATCGGAAAAGGTTCTTGTGAAAATTATCTGTTTCTCAACTCTTGCGGAAAAAATCTGTGAATTCTTATCAAAATATCTCAAAAATTACTAAGGACAGTTTCGGACCGTTTTCCTGTAGCTAAAACGGTTAAAGTTTACACTGTCGGGTTTGGTTGGCCCATACTGCCATCGAGAATCCACCCTGTATTATTTTCGTCCTTAGTGTACCTATCTATGTATATAAATATAAGTTGGATTAAACAAAATGATTAAGGAATGCGCATTTTTTAATCTCCTATCGTAACCTTCTTAGGCTTAATATAGAGTAAATTAAGCAATAGGTAGATAGGTAATTAAATAATTACCTACACCGGATTCTTAAATATTACTTTAGCCTAACTACCTAATTATCTAAGTACCTACATACTACTAAAATGAATGTGTTAGGCTACTTACGTACTGACAGGTGTTTTGCTTAGAGCCTAGAGCCTAGTAACTTAACATCTATTCGCTAGCGAAGGCAATAAGCGCGCAGTGCGGCCAGATGCGGAAATTTATTTATTTATTTAAACTTCTTGTACAATAGTGGTACATAGGCGGACTTAATGCCAAAAGGCATTCTCTACCAGTCAACCTTTGACTTAAATTGGACAAAATTGTGATAGGGTACAAAAAAAATAAAAATAAGAATACTACTTGTTTTCGAAAATGTATGTATATACTTATATAGATACTAATACACATAAAATTCTAGGACGTTCTTGTTACTTCGCTACTCGCTAGGCACTAAGTAACCTGTCAGTGCGTTCGTAGCCATTTCGTTGTGAGTTCGACTGGTCCGGCAGCAACGCGCGCTTGGCACCTTCGCTAACAAGTACCTAACCACATGTTAAGTCACTAGGCGCTCAGCAAGGCACCTGCCAGTGCGTACTTAGCCAAATGTTCTTCCAACAAAGTAAAGAACACACTGTCATGGACTTTTAAGAAAGAAAAAATACTTTATTTACATTTATACACTAGCATTCAAAAAATTAAATATAACTGCCATAAAATATAACCAAAACCAAAGAAACACGGTTATAATTATATAAGCTAATGCGTATTCACCACTCTTTACTTTTTTTAACACACATGCCTCTTCTACGAAAAAACACGCGGTGGGGACTCCGATAGCCACAATAATTAGTATCATACACATAGAAAAAATTACCCATCCAGATATGACGAGTGCCCTATCCTGTTTAAAAGCTACCCCTATGAACAAAAGGAAACTGCCAACGAACAGCAAGATGCAAGTCAAACCCACCGTTAAAAGTACAATTTTTTTCACATCCTCATCCGGCGGATTATCTTTGATTAAATGGCCAATGAAACTATCTTCCACGAGGCCATACAAGATGATTCCCGCTAGCCCACATCCCCCGGTGGCTAATCCGAATATTGAAATAAAATAAGATGCAACAGAAGGTGGAAACACTCCAAAACATTTCGGCACTTCTGGTATTGTGTCCATGATTAAGCCTGATTGCTGCTCTCAGTTTATGTGTACATCAGTGTGTGTTTCTCAGTCTCCAGGTATATTTATACTTATTGTACTTGTATTATGATACATTTGATATTTATTTGTAAAACATTGTAATTTCGTTAGCCGAAAAACGTACTTGGTTTCGTAAAATTGTCAAAAGTAGTCATTATGGCACTTGTCTACTGGTTGCCATTGTCGCTGGAATTAGTAAGTACTTACTAAAAACTGAGAATCATAAGACCGTTCTGAAATAAACCTAATTTTGAAAACTCCACACAAAGCTGTTCCTCACCTCCTACTCGCTTTACAATTTCTACTATGTAAAAAACCAACTCTTGCTGCACTCACTCCACAAAAGTCACCCTCACTCATGTTAGAGTTTGTATACTTATCAAAATTCTTTGAAGATGAAGCTATCGAACCTTTCAAAGATAAAAAAAGAAACAACGGTGACACCGTTGTTAGAATAACCTTAGAATAATAAAGGTGTCACTTCTTAAATTACATGTTTCCTTGTAAAATGTCTTATATTAATTTTAATTAAACTAATATTTATGACATTTATGCCTCAATTTATTAAACTTTAATAATTTTAGTCACACACTGCTCATCTGAACTACTCACGTACTATCTCCTACCAGTCTAACACTTCACACAAGATCAACACTCACTCACAACTAGTCTCACAACATGACTCAATAACTTCTGCAAAAGTACACATTGTTTAATTCCTACTTTATTTTTATATTTGAAAGCTAATTCTACCCGTGGAATTAGCTGCCTGAATACAGGTTTTTTTTCCATTTGATTTGTAAACATTAACTTTTTCAAAATAGCGGCCACGCATAAACTTAATCAATAGCTGGTATCAATATAAACAAGTTTAGTTCAAGACAAAATCTTCTAAATCATCCCGTTTTCGAGATATAAGCTTTCAAAATTATAATCTACTAGCGGCCCGTTCAGGCTTCGCACGGGTATTTAACAATTTGACGGGACGGGATAGGACGGGATAGGGCGGGATAGGACGGGATAGGGTGGGATAGGACGTGATAGGACAGGATAGGACGGGATAGGATGGGATAGGACGGGATAGGACTGGATAGTTTTTATTTTTCAAATATGTTTTAACACAACAGTTGTTATAAATAGCAGAGTTCAGCCATATTTTACCTTTCAAACATGCAAACCTTTACATTATTTATGACACATGTACTTACATTTTAGAGACCAGATTCAATTAATAAATTATCATATTATTATATTTTCTTTATTTATTTTTCTTTCTTATTTTTACATTTTTAAATATTCACAAATAAAACAATAAAAAAAACCATATTGAAAAAACTAACGGCCCGTCCCGGCTCCGTACGGGTATTTAACAAAAATTTCAAAATATAAATTTTAACACCTATAGACACCCTTCTTTTTGCGCCGGGTTACAAAAAAGAGTACATTATAAAGAAAGTTTGGATACTATTATTTTAATTTTTGTTTTGATATAATTTTGTTATTTTATTTTTTGTAATTTTTTTTTATTTTCGATTATTGTTACTTTTATTTCTAATGTTTGTAAAAAGATCATAACTACAAACAAAAGCCATTAAACTTTATTTATTAAATTTTTTGACCGCTGCGTAGGGAGCCGAATTTCTTAACATTGACTCCCCTCCCGTACCTCAGTGACGCCTACATCGCATAGTAAGCCGAGCGGAGTGAGCGGCGACCACGCGACTTTTTTCTAATACTTACATTTTTGAACTCGTGATATCTTTCGAATGGAATGTCCGAAATGAAAAATTCAAAAAGTTATATAAAGGTATTGAAGCAGTCTTGAGTATCAAGTAATTTATTTTGATAAAAAATACTACCAAGGTACAAATAAAAAGCCTTTTCTAGCGGCGGCATTTCAATTAAATTTTTAAAATAAAAGAACAATTATTGTGACATATACATAAAATGTTTGTAGATAATGATGTGTTCTGCAAAGTCGTAACACATTATTTTGTTCTATCATCAATAGTTTTAGCAGCGCTCGCGATGTAAGGTATATTTTAGGTCATTTTTTTACACCTTGGGTTACATTGGAGTTTTAGTAAGCATCCCTAATTTTTTTGAAAATATGATATAGCTTATGTCACTCGGAGATAGTCTAGCTTCCCAACGGTGCAAGAATTTTTCAAATTGGTCTTTTAGTTTCGGAGCCTATTCAATGCAAACAAAGAAACAATCAAATCTTTCCTCTTTATAATATTAGTAAAGATTCACTGAAGGCAGAATCGGTACAACTTTGATTTTATTGGCCACGCCATAAAACCCGTTTTAATCAATAACTGGTATCAATACAAAGAAGTATTGTATGAGACAAAATATTCTAAAGCGTCACATTTCCGAAATATAAGCTATCAAAATGTGCAGATGGCGAAAATTGTAACTGATGGCTTATGTCTCGGAAACGGCGCTTAAGAAGATTTGCTCTCTTATACCTAATACTTGTTTGTATTGATGCCAGCTATTCATTAAGCTATCTTTTATGGGTGACCGCTATTTTTTTGAAAATAAAACAAATGGCGGAAGTTAGGCAGGCCAAATAATTCAAAGCCCTTTGGCCTCCGACTCCAAATTACAGTCGTTTCACAGTTGTTTTTATTCTGTCAGGAACATTGCTGTTGGGTTGCTGTTGTTTTATTATTGACTAGCTGACCCGCGCAATTTCGTCTGCGTTACATTCTTTATTAATGCTCCGATCCTATTGGTCGCAGTATGATGCTATATAGCCTTCCTCGATAAATGGGCTATCCAACACTAAGAATGTTTCAATTCGAACCAGTAGTTCCTGAGATTAGCGCGTTTAACCAAACAAACAAACTCTTCAGCTTTATACTATATAGATATGAAACCAAATACTTTTACAACAACTATTTAACTTTTTCAGATCACACTTTTAGTTTTAGACCAATATATATATTCAAACAATTATGTCAAATATGAAACCAAATACTTTTACAATACGAAACGAAAGACACATAACACAACCGTCATCGTTGCAGTTTACCCGGCGAGGGACACTCTTTCACGGAAAATCTTAACACCGCGATTCAGAAATTGGCGTGAAATGAACAACGCCATCTATCGAGCACGGGGTTAAATTTTCTAAATATTTTCAATGTACAGAAACGCCACGTCTACAAATTTATTATATTTATAGATAGATATAGAAGATAGATATAAATTAGATAGATAGACTAGCTGTTGCGACCTTCGGCCGCGTGAAATTGTTCAGTAGATTAAGCACCAAGGGGATAATGCAGTGTCTTACGTCACGGGCCGAATGCAGCGGGCACGGCTCCCGAGCTCAGTGAGTTCGCTCAGGAGTAAGACTAGAATCCTGAGAGAAATAAGCTAGCACAAGACGAAGACACCTTTATCCCCGAGGAGCATACTCTACTTTTCACACCTACTGCAAGAAAATAAAAACCAATTCGATTTTCGAAATTATGGTGTTGCGCACCAATATTCTACCACAGGGGTGCGCCAGTGTTGGGAGATTAAGGATATATTTCCCTTTTTTAGGGCAACAAATCGATCTAGGGGAAAATTTGGGAAAATTAAATGCTTGGAGAAAGTTATAACACTAAAAAGAAAGTAATTTCAGAATTCAGGAGACATTTTACATCCGAATTACTAATTTGTAACAATAACTTGCGTTTAATAAGCCGATTGCAGGGTGTCGTGAGCGAACAGGATACACACACAGAAACAAAATTCGATATTAAGTGGTACTTTTTGCGAATGAAAATAGTTTTTTATCTCGCTGTTTCATTCCCTGTTTGAAAAATAAAATGGGGAAATAAGTTGAATCGATTGAATATGCGGAAATATCAAAAACTCGATCTAGCAACCCTGGGATACGCACCACAGCCTTCGATCAGCCGTTGTGAACGTTGTGATGACTTGCCTCTACTTGCCGCAATTACCGCTACAAATTAAAAAAATATTAGGGCGAGTCAATTATTTAATAATTTTGGACTTGACCATTTGCAAAAACCCAATTGTTTTTAATGTTGTAACTATTTTTGTTTAATTTATTTAATTAACATACATTATTATTATTGTTATATAGGTTTTATGCGTGGCCGCTATTTTAAAAATAAAGTAAAATGATGGAACTTGCCAAGGTTTAGAAACGGGTGGCTTAGACAAATCTTTCCAAGCCATTTGAATCAGCGACCCCGAATTATTTAACTACCCACCCTTCTAGTAATAACAGGCGTGATGGTGTTACGATTTGTCCGTAAGGTCACTGGCTTAAAAGCACATGTCCAGTCGCACAAGTATCTGTCGCGCAAGTACGAGTCGCGCAAATGTCCGTTCGCGCAAAAGTCTTTTTGCACAAATGGGTTCACGCAAGTGTCCTGATACCGCCACGCTTCATACAAAAATCTTTCAACCCCTTTAAAAGTTTTTTTCTTTCTTCTTTTCTTTCATTGATGCAATCAGTAAAAAGCTGTTATTTTGAAATTACAAACAGACCCTTCAATTTTATTTATTTATGTAGATGTTTAGATATATTATTGTTACAGAATGGCTGTCTCATCAACGGTAACGCTGCTGCTGCTGGTCGTGGGGACACTCTCAGCGCCTGTAGATGATCCGATTCGTATCGATCTGCCAGTTTACAACCAACCCCAATCCGGTTCTGACGTGCTGGAGCACGAGTCTCAGCCTCTAGACCCCGAAAATTACCCTGGAGGCAACCCTGTGAAAAATAATGCTCAACCAAGTGGAGGAAACTTTGTTACTTACAAACTTCAAGCAGCGTCGAATCTGTTGGGAAGCACGTTGAATGCGAAGGTAATTTTAAAATCAGCGAGGTCTTAACGTCATGCTTTCCATCAGCATTTTGTACCTACACAACCAAAAGAAGACAAGTGAATGAGGTGGACTCATCTTAATAAGACTATACTGTTGAGTCCAATTCCTCTCTTAAGGTTTTTACTCGGGTTCCCTGTTGGTTTGGCCTAAATTATGTGATATTGCTAGATGAAAACCCGGCTTCGCTCGGGTGAAATTTGACTCATACGTAATACAAATGTGAGTACAAAATGTAGGTAGATATTTCTGTAGTTATCGGTTCTCAAGGAATATTAAATACAAAGCAAGGCATAGATTCGTATAGCATCGTTCATTGTGTTTAATAAATATAGTAAATTAAAACTGCAAAAGTTTTTACATATATAATTTTAATTTTAAATCAACTTTCAAAATAAACCTAAATTAACAATAAGTAATATGTAGGTACATAGCTTTGATTATATAATGTCTAGATGGAGCGTCAAGTGCGCGCAAACGTGTCAAAAAGTGTCAACCAACTATTGGTTCACAAGTGCTTGCCCACCAATCAGTGCAGATCGTGTCATACACCTAAAACTTATCTTATTTAATAAGTCTATTTTTTTATGTGATTTATGGGAGAATTGTAGTAGCTGGTATCAGTATTTACGCACACAAAGACATAGACGCATAGTGTAAAACGACGCCTGCACGCACACATACTTGAAAATGTTGACTCGTTTTCTTTGATACGATTGTAGGGCGACGCTCTATCTAGACATTATATAATCAAAGGTACATAGCTTTTAAGGTTTATTCTCTGTAAACCTTTGTTTTAAGCCCTCAGTCTTTTTCTTTACTTTGGTAGGTAGGTAAGTACTTACGACTTTTGAAAATAAAAAATGAAAATGTTGTTCTTTATACAAATTGGCTATATCAAAAATAATATTGAGAAAATAATATGCCATGGAATCCTGATAATTTTGCATCAGGTGCCGGGGACTTCCCACATAAGTTGATAGCAATATTATCATTTTACCAATGTCTTGACCCGATTCGCTGTCATTATCACAGTACAGCAGGCTATCCATTAAATTATTTTAATTTTCGGGTCTGAGCTGTGTTTGATTATTTCGAAGAAACAATAATCTTTGAGATTCAATCCTAACATACCTAGGCTAAAACACAATATTCATGAAAAAGTTTTCGGCGTAAAACAACGTACTTTTTTCAAATTTAAGGTTATGGCCAGTATTCTTTTTTCTGTGGTTATGTTAAGGCAATCGACCAATCTCAGGTTTTAAGAAAAACACTTAACACAGAGTAAATCCTTATGGCGTGTGTACTACTCAAGATGTCATCCGGTGTCAGTGACGTTTCGCTAGAGTGGCCAATATGGCGACTTCGATTAATTTGTCAGCTTCATTAGAATTTAACAAAATACTCGACAATCCGAGTTTTGCTGATATATGTTGTCGACTCGAAATCTTTATTTTTCTATATTTTATTATGCAGGTAAGGTTTCGATCGAGTCTACCGTACCCCTTGACGAAATTATTAATATAGATAGATGTATATGGCAACACTGATCACAGCCGCAATTGAAAAATACAACGTATAATGATTTGTTAGCAATTCTCCATTTCCTTGATTCTTTTCCGACCTATCACCGGATCCTTTTCTAACTTACTCAATGCTCTCAGTGCTCTCACCCACTACGCGGCAGCCGATGATGAAGGGCGCCGACCAGAGTCGCGCGCTTTTGTACCGCGAAACCGCCGCTTGCCCATGTGCTTAGACGACGGACTTCCTCAAATCTATCGCTCGCAGGCCACTTTATTGAAGGCGGAAGTGGACATTATTGGCCATCCTCCGGCGCGCAAATGTTCGGGGGGGCGGGGGTTGCAGAGGGGAAGACATCAGTTTATATATATAACTGTATGATGCATCAAACGTTAGAAAAACTTCCCTTTTTTGGATTTCAACTTTTAAAGGCCCATTATTGGAAGTTAGATAAAATGTGCTGCAATTTGCACAATTCACGTACTAACAGAAGACGACAGCCATCCAACGTCTCTTTCTCTAATCCCACTACTCCAAGAGTCCGTGACTCGTGATTTATTTAGAAACGAGCATCGAATTTAATTAGCTTAGTTATGTGCGTACAAGACCAATTTATTTTGTAGGCAGCGGCAGGCGGAGTATTCTATGCACCAGTACCTACTTTAGAAAGTGCTGTGGAAGAAACAGAAGGTTTCGGCAGTAAGAAATTGTCGTTCAAAGAGAATATACAAGGATTTGTTGCTGGACTATTTCAGGTAAGACAAAGCATTTCAATCCATAGACTAGGTTCCAGAGCTAGCCAACAGTTTCCCTTGCTATGCCATCCCATCCCAGGTTTTTGTACCATTTATACAGAAATAGAAGTTAAATACTTTAACGACTTCAAAATTAGCACCTTCAGCAGTTTTAGCACCTCCCTTCATTCATCAACTTTAGATTTATATATGAATGTCAAAAGGAAAACGTAACCGTTGTAGGATCACTCCGTTTTCCGTCCGTCTGTTTGTGTGTCCGAGTCTTCTATTTTGAAGAAAAACTTTTTTGAGTATTTCTTTTACCCTTTCAAAGGAGTTTAAGAGCCATAATGTTATATCGCATGTCCTCTAACAAACTGTTATAATTTATAGCACAAAAATATTAGGTTTTTAGATAATACCCATTCAACTACAATTACATCCTTACTCTACATATTATAATTGAAAAAAGAACCGCCATAAGTGTACAACGAAAATAAGCCACCGAATGGCACAAGCGACAGTTTCTTACGGAAAGCATCAGCATTGTAAACACACAAAAAACTTTAAAATGCTTACATATCTCAAAAACGCGATTTCTGTATTACGACAGTACTTTTGAGGACGTGCGAAATATTGATTAATTAGCCTGCCCCTGGCCCCGCCTTGCTGCGCTGTTGATTTTAAATCTAGATGTAAAGTCAGGCAGACCCTGCTGCCTGACTTTACATATACTCACACTTACAGATTAATATTACGTTTTTCAGCCGCAGCCTATCGTAGACACCATAAGTGAAGAGGAGAAGTATGGCAACTCTGGCGACAAGTTTTATAGCGCTGGTAAAGCACTGGTCGGTGGCGCTGAGGGTATCTCAAATTTAGTCAACTCAGCACTTGAGGTAAGAATTAATAGTGTTGAGAAGGAACTTAAGTACCTAATTAACAACCTTGAAGTCAAATGCATAATTTGTCAATGTAATGTAATGTCATTCTTTGCCATGATAACGTGGCGAGACAAAATGATTAGGTACTATCTTGTTCTACCTACGAATAAATGTACATCGACCATAGTTATTATAGGCACTCACTATTACTACCGTCGGTGTACTATCGTCGGAGTTATGGTGGCAAGCAGCAACTACTGAGCTTGGAGTTCTGGGTTAAATTCCCAGTTCGGGAAGTATTATTAAGGATATTCCGTGCGGCTTCTCTTTGTTCAATAGCAGCTCGGATTTTGAAAGTGTGGTATGTTACCCGTGTGCCTCGCAAAGCATTACCAAGAAGGTTGTTAAAAAGCTAGGGTGAATGCGAATTGCGAATAACTGTCCCTTTACACTTCACGTTATTCGACGCTTAGTTATTAAGTTGGTTAACCTGGGGTTTTTAATGATTCCCCCGTAACTTTTTTTAAACAAACCTTATTCTACCCAACTTAATTGCTAGAGATAAAATAACAGCGAGAGAACAGTGCTGATGGCCCTGTCATCTCACTAACAATATTTTCCTATTTTTTTGTATCAGGTGCCAGGAACAGTCATCAAACATATCGCCCGCGCCGCCACAGAGAAGCTCAACAATATTGGAGGAAAACTCATTGGCTTATAATAATAACATAGGTAGATACAGTGAGAGTTTTTAAATACCTAGGTACCTACCTCGCAGTGTCTTTCAGATTCAACTTTATTTGAAGAAATCTCAAAAGTTCAGTGTGTAAACTTTCAGCATCATTTCGATTGCATTATTCCGACTCATGGTCTGACCCAATATCATAAAAGTCTTTAGTCATTAACAGGTAGTTACATACTTTACAAATGATAAGGAAGGTACCTAAATGCAACTACTAATGGAGCTATTCGATTAAAACTTACCTAATATCTCCATTAAAATGTTACGAAGTCGTTATGTTGTAAATACTTGTACTTATTAGCTAGGGGCCGACCGCGACGGGATATAATTTAATTCTGCCGGGCAGCGCTTTCTACTTCACATCATAAACAAAATGTACCACCAACATATAATTGTGTAGTTATGGTTATGGCCCGGGCACGGGCAGAGAGAACCCGATGTATTGATTTATGACAGGGTATCTAGCTAGACTTCTGAGGTAGGGGTGGATGAGGAAGGTCGCCTAGCAACGGGAGGCTTAATGGGAGGGTGAGGAGGGGGATTGCATTGAATATAGCTATTACACCAGTTACCTACGTAATGTATTACGCGCCACGCGCGCATCAGACTTCACAAATCAATATGGATGCAGCCAATGCACGAGCTCCATTTCTCTCGGCCAGGAAAGGTCAATCAAAGTTCATCATGTAACATTTCCATAACATATTATAATACATAAACGCACGTTCATTTTCCTCATGGGTGTGGGCTGAAACTACAGAATGCCGTCTGCTACGATTTTTACATCATCAGCAGAAATAGTTAAGGTTACCGTACTTCTTCTTAGTGTATCGATGGCAAAAGTTCAAAGGCGTTTGGTCCAAAATTCAGCTCCGTCGTCAAAAGGCCCGTGCTGTAGCGGATGTTTTTTTTGGAATTTTGTTTCTACATGGGTAGGTACCTAATAAGGATGCCAAATACACAAGTACCTACCTAAATACTTTTATGTATTAGGAACTTTCGTCTCAAATCCTTACCCAAATCATCTCAAAAATCATCATGAATGACTCATGAAAGGAATAAATTCTCAGTGGCAGCCTGAAGTTTGGGTTTATCGAATGATTTTATTAAATTAGGTTCACCAACAATTGTTCACACTGAATATAGAGACATAATACATTCTCAAAATTAAATAACAGCGCAACAATTACTTATAGGTAAACACCAAATGCACACGATAGTAAATTAGAAAATAAAAAAAACTTACTAAGTAGTAAGCTTCAAAAAATTAAATTAAAATTGGATATACTTTGAGAAAAAATTATGGTTATTATATTAGACATGGCCCCACTTGGAACTTGGCATATTGTAGTTATCATCACCTCTGCTGTGCCTCTGGCTATCCCGCCGAGAAATACGGGCGTGATGATTTTATTATGGCAATCTAACCTGATTTGGCCCTTACGACGAGTTTGGCAAAGCTTTTGTTGCTGTTCAAGGCATTGTAGTTAAGAAAAAACTAGCTTTTAAGGCTTTTTTATAGGGTTATACGGAGATACCTACGGCTTATTACTTCAATACTCGTTTTGAACCTACCTAGAAACGAAGGCACTCATACCACCCGCTCATCGACCAAAAAATCTTAGAATAGAATAATTTTTATTTGTGCTAAAACATTAAGGTCTTATAAATAGGGTTATGATCTTACATGTTTCGCCGTAGACTGGCGTGCAGCTATTAGAACAATTAGGTAGGTACTTTCCTGGTTGTTCAAAATACTGGATCCTGGCATAGTTATTAATCGTCATGATAAGTAATAAATTATCTTTACTTAAGAATAGTGACTTGAGGTTTTTTTTAAGAATGTGGATTTAATGCTAGCCTACCGTCATAAACTTTCATTTGAAGTATAAATTCTCAATTAAGTACTTCATCCAAGTTAGGTGTGTAACAGTCATCTATGTACTTATATTTCTTTTGATTCGAAGGTCAAGATATGGAAACAGTTGTACATTTTCAGAGGTGATGATAATTAAAAAACCTGTCTAAGTATAGTAATGAATGTAGTGGTGTCAAAAGCTAATTACGAAGGACTGTCGACCGATAGGCCTTGTTCAATTCAAGTTCAATCACAATAAATATAATTATATAATTGAGGCTCATTTAGTTATTGGTAGGTACGTAACAATAATCTAGATGTAAGCAATAGCTTTACTGAATGTACAAGTTTTATCTAGTGATAATTATATTTTTGTAACTATATCAGTATTTTTTTATTTTTTATCACGAGTAGACGCTGTTAGAAAATTACAACTCCTAAAAACCTCATGTAGCTGTCGAGGTAGACCGCAGCGAAGGTGTGTTTGCGGGGCGAACATAGCTAGATATTGCACAGGATAGAGAGGTTTGGAAGGAGAAAAGTGATGCTTTTGCCTAGCAGTGGGACCGTCAACAAGGTCACAAAAAAAGATGGGTTAACTTCTTTAGAAAATCCCGTTTAGAGAGGGTTCTGTAAATAGGCCATACTGTGTCATGTAAGTATGTAGATAAACGAGAACAGGTCACTAAACATGAACAAGCAAACAAAATCGAGAGATGCGGTTCTCTAAAAATCTAAAGTGCCACATTGCCGACATATTTGGATGTAAGGATCTATATTTAGCGACTTTTCCTCTGAATCAGCAGCGTGCTACTTGAGAGCAGCTTCTCTGTAGGTTTTTTGCTTTTTCAAGTCATTCAAGTGTCCACTACCCAAATAATCCAGTTCCGAACCATGCTCAACATACCCTTACTAGTTACTAGGTAAGTAAATCAAGTGGGTAACACCAAAAACCGTCGGCAGACGAAACATTTAAACAAGGCGATACGCCTAAAGTGAAGTTGGGAAAGGCATCTGAAAAGACGCGAGGATGGACGATAGAATAAAATTCTGACCAAATGGTGCCAAGGTTGGGCCAAAGTAACCAGTAGCGGAAGTAGCGGAAACATTTGGATGAACAACGCACGAACCAAGACTAAGGGCAGAACAGAGGGGGGCTAATACCCATAAGTGGGTGGTTTCGGGCTGTACCGATGATGATGAATCGAATTTCGTTGTTAACTGTACCAATTTCCTCCCTGCATGGTTGATGAACCGTTAGCGCAGAAGATTATCTGCGCTAACGGTTTCATTGTCCACGAAGTTGTTAGCTTAAAAATAAACACAATTTAGGTATTCCTACATAAAAAATGTTAGTTGAAGGTGGCTCCAGCATAGAATTAAACTGCGTAGGTATTTATTATTTAAGTTTATGGTAAACAAAACTTAGGTAGGTAGTCTATTTTATTATTTAATTTACGTATAGGTGTACCTATTTATTTGGAATCTCCAACAAAACAAAGTTAGTGATTTCAAAGCTTTTACAAGGGGGGTATCTATTTTTTTAATTTTTTTATCATGGACACAAGAAATTCGTGCTGAGAGGAAAAAGTTACTAGCCAAAATATATATATTCCCAAAGAAAGAGCCAGGCCCCTGTGGTCACGCGAAGTGCCGATCAGTCGGCGAAAAATTTCCTTAAAATCGAGACGCGCATTTTTGAGCCATGACCAGTGCGTTTCAACCCCACACGGCTTTAACGGTCACTACCAATTAGGTTACAGTATTTGCGCCGGTCTCAGCAGCCGCAGCAACACCGCCAGCACTGCCTGTCGTGCTTGCAAAGTACGATGGCGCAAGGGTGTCGATACAGGTTGCGGCCCACACCAAACAAGTCTACCCACCTTACAAGGCATCAGCGTCTTACCGTCTGGTATCTTCTCATCGACACGTTCCAAGCCGTTATGTTCTAAACCTGCTGGTACGCCGGCGGCGGCGGCGGCAAGAGGTCGACGAAAAGCTAACTAGTCTGTGTCGACGAATAATCTCGTTGATGCTGGCGTGATGTGCTATGCGACCTGCGCTCCTGTAGCAGGACATGTCACGTTGCCGGTTGTCGACAGCTTTACCGCAGTGACATCTACGTGGAGCAACACAAGGTGCGCCTAAGCGAAGGATTGTAGCGAGCCGAAGTAAAATGTCGTCCCTCCTGGTGCCAATGGCGGATGACCCCGACTCCCATTCCCGCACTGGGCCCGGCTGTCATTTGTAGAACTTGACAGTCGTTACAAGTAGTCAGTGGCCCGAATATCTGACAACCAGTCTCACCAAGGATGTCGCACTACCCAGTAAGTATTATCTGGGTTGTGGAGGTCCAATTGCTCCATGTAGAACACTGGTATTTAGCTGCATCTGGTTGACTGAAAGCCGACCCCAACATAGTCGGTAAAAGGCTAGGCAGATATGCGTATGTCTAGTATTAAACTAAACTAGGGCAGTACCTGGATCACCTCAATGTAATATACAAGTCTGTGACGGAAAACATAGTGAGGAAACCAGCATGCCTGAGGGAAACTCTTTCTCGACGGCATTTATAGCCAAGTCAGAGGCCCACGGGGGGCATAAAAACTGACACCAGGTTAGACACTAACCTCACGATAAAGAAAGACAAGTTAAATCAACTCAAGGTTTGATTTGGAATTCGTATAATTATTATGAGGCAACAAAAAAGAGAACACAAAGGTCTTTTGCAACTTTATTTTATTATTTTAAACCAAAAACCGATTTTACAATAATATGTGTTTTCTAACTATAAACAAAAGTGATGTATGAGAGGGCCGATGCTATGCCCTGAACATTAACATAATTATACATACACATATACCTACTTACTTACACTATTTTTACCACGTGTTTTACCACCATCTATCTTATATTTTAAATGCTTTAATTATTTACATATAGAGGATAAAATAAACAATTTAATAATCATAACATATGTAAATAAAATCAGCGAAGTCGCGTTCATTCGAGTGATAAAGCGTTACAAGATGTAAAATATCTAAATAGAATAAATATTTTTGTTGACGCTGCATGGAAATAATAGAGAGAACCATACTTTCTATGTATATTAACATATATTTTGTTGCTAAATTAATAGCTAAGATCAAAATAATAATAACATGAAGTATTCAGCAACAGTGTGTACGTAGGTAATGATCGAACGATCGCGACTTCGCAGCAGTAACCTCCAACTGGGAAAATAACTAAATAAGTTCAAGAACCAACAGAAGTGAAAGCGGTTTAAATATTTAAAATATGTATGTTAACAGTTTGATACACAGCATATAATTACATTACATCTTTATACATAATTTCATAATTCATTATTCCAGGTGGTACAAATGCTTATACTTTTTTTTACATCGAGCCTGCGACACGAAGCGCAGATGCAAATCTCTCAACCTATGCGCCGAAACTACCGACAATTTATCACTGTTAACATATTTATTGAAGTTGGGAGCTAAACAAAATGAAAATGCCATTCCAGAGGCAAACCAAATGAATTTAGGGACAGATGAGCTAAGAGTGAGTAAGTGACAGATATTACGTTGATTACAATTACATTAGTTTATGCAAATGCACAAAAACACGAACTTACATTATTTTGAGTAACATTATTACATTTATCAGACATAAATTGTAAGATATTACATAATTATAGAAAGTGTTTTCAGAATGTAAAACAAAATATATATACCTAAAATAATGTGTGTATATATAAAGTAAATCATTTCGATACTTTAATAAAATCATAAAGGAATAGGAATAGCAAATTTTGTTTATTACAAAACGTTGTTGGCACACTATACAAGTAATCTAAAAATAAAGCATAGGTACCTGATTGCCGAATAGGAGTTATAGCTCATTTCGAAAAAATCATTTGAAATCAGAAAAGGAGTAATACTTCATCATTCTACTGGCCTTATACTAATTCATTTGGGGTCGGCACAGTATGTTTTCTCCCATACTTCTATAGAAAATGAGTAATCAACAAAAAAAAAAAATGACAAAAATTGTGTCAGTTAAGTTAACATTTGCCTTTGCAAGAAACCTCGTCACTATATTAATTTATAGGATAAGAGTGGAGGATTTCAGCGATTGGATAATATTAGAAACACGGAACATGTAGATGTCATCAAAAATTACATTACTATGTGTTAATGTTAACATTCTAGTTCTAGAGACAACAGCAACCGCAGGTCGTGTCTTCGATTACCTACCTACTCTAAAGATATACGATAATCTTAACATGTATACGTAATATTCTTTGAATTCACTGAAATCTTTCCATTATTTTTTTTTCAATCTACTAATCACACTCATATTATCATATTGATTTAAGTTAATGCATTTGAAATGAATATATTATGTAATGTCAACATGAATAAGATATCTATAATATAATTTTAAAATTATTCTAACATCCATATTACTTTATTCAATATAACGAGGTTTTTTGCAAAAACACGAAGATGTAACTTTTGAAGATTCTTATGTTTATATATTTCACTTATAAAATACTCCATAAATTAGTATACAGCAATTCTCTATGTGAAACTTTAAAATGTATATATGTTACGGCCTAAGTATTATGTAAATAGATTGCACGATAGCGATACTATAGACCTGCACTACATCGCGCTGCAGACTTACGAATAGAGATGTGCTGCCTATGACAGCTGTTGCATCAATTACACTTCATAACAATAAGTTCCCAGCACAAAATCGTATAAGCTTCTTGTGATGAACAACCAGTAAACCTGTAGTGTATTTACAACATACACAACAGGATATTTATTAAAATAATTAAAAGAACGATGTTAGAATAAAAACATGTAACTTGAATTGTTAAGCCATTGTAAATTATAATAAATTAATATTGAAGTTCTTCAAGAACATAATTAAAAGCAGACAATATTGCACATTATGAAGATAAAATAATAATCAATGAGATCACAAAATACTCAAAAAGTGGAACGAAGATAGTGAACTTTATTCCACTTTTTAGGCTAATTGCTCTCGGCTAAAACTGACAACAGAAAAAAAAAACGAACTGAGATTAGTTTACTCTGTCTAATCAGCAAATATTTAACCGTAACTAATTACATGATATCGTGGGTGTAAGAGAGATGCGTATATTACACCATTTCATAATCGCGTCGAGGAAGCGTGAGACCTGCAGTAGCGATCACGTCGTATAGTTCATAATCAATGTTCACGTGGGTAGTACAAACCGTCACTTTTATATTTTCATGTCTATAGTTCACAGTTGAAGCACAAAGGGAGACCGTCAGCCAGGAGAGCTAGATAGGCGGAGCTGGATGAACAATTTCCTGTCTTTGATACACTAATATCCTGTAGATTGTGACGTGAACGTGACCGCCCTGCACCGTAACGACCGTAACATACATAATGAAGTTAAAGAGTCCAAGTTGATGTGAAGCTTGTAAGATGTATTATTAAAGAGTGATGGTAAAATGCCGCGTAAGTCCAACAGGATTGAAAGACAAGTTAAGTATACTAAACACGATAAAATATAATACATGCTTTTTAACAATGATCGCATACAGTTTAATTATCAGTTTAATTTTAAATTCTGTTGGATTTACGGCCAGATTTAAAAGAAAATTACCCATCATTCTTTAAATACGCTTCGATGGTTTCTTCTTGTCCGAAACAAAATCATCACCGCCATCCATTTCGTCCTCATCCAACACCGTGAAATCGATGTACTTGTCGGATCTTAACCGTCATGGACGAGCCAGCCGCATCTTGCGGACAGTCTCGACGTAATGCTTATTGTGCGACATCACTGTCTCTTGGACCTTCGGGGGTAGTTCTCCGAGCGATGGAGCGGTGCCCTCCTCGATATCTGTGCGCCTGTAGAACAGGATGTACGGCGTGCTGGAGCGGTTCAGATCATTCAGCTGCCCCTCATCGGAGGAAGTGACCACGTCATCGTTGTACATGTTCCACTGCTCTGCGTCCTTGGCGAGCGTGTAGTAGTGGCCCGAGTCGAGCGTGGTGCCGGCGTGGATGACCGCGGCGTACAGCGTGTAGGAGGCGTGCACGGCCTGCGACCGCACCGTCGGCAGCGTGATGGTGTGGTTGTGGTACATCGAGTGCATCAGTTTCGTCTGCACTTGCAGCTTCGGATCAAATCTGTTAACAACAGTTCTATTTTTTAAATCGTATTCCTGTTTTCAAGCGGGTAACTTCATATTGTCAACTAAAGACAGAGAAACTAAAAGAAGAGGAAACTGAGAAAACTCAATAGAAAATCGTAATACTTACTTAAAATTCTTTAGAACGAGAATTAGGTATTTGGGAGTGGTTTCGATAAGTACGCTTCGTTCGGCATCGCGGAGTTCGCCACAGTCTCGGCACTGGTACTGGTTCTCGCCGGTGAGGCTTTCCTTGGAGCAATAGTACTCGAGGAGACTCTGTACATTGTGCTGCCAGCCCTCGGGCTTGTCGGGGAAGGCGAGCTGAAGGTCGCGGAAAACGTCGCGCGACAGCGACGACGAGTGGCACTCGGTGCACTCCACGCGCGTCAGCAACACGCCACCGAACATGCTGTCGATGAACGAGTCGCGGCGCAGGAACGCCGACTCATACATACGCATGCGCTTCTTTAGCGGCACACTCTCAATCTCGGTCGAGTTTCGCTTTAATCCACTGGAGCTCGACCCTGAAAGTTAATAAACTTTGTGTGAGAAAGGGCTTTCGAATCGTGAGTTAGGTTTAAAAATATGTTGCCAACACAAACAAGACACCAGAGGAGAGCTATTGGGTCAAGACAAGGTGAGTATATATGATCTTAGAATTTCCCAGCAACGACCGATGATGTCAAGGCAATTGCGAATCAATTTTAGAGCATGCTAGTCCGTGAAGTGAGATATTGCGACGCGAAATAAAGCTATCATAATATTGTGATGAATTGAGCTGAAAGATGAGATCTTTACGAATACGTTCGGGGCACTTTGTACAGATAAATAGCAGAAAACCAATCATATTATACTAACAATACCAACAAACTGAACTAAATGACATGTGCTAAATTCGATTCGATTCTATTCTTTCGTCATGTAAATTCGTTATCTTTCATCTATTCTGTTTGGCAACTTCCCCTTATGACACACTGGGTCAAATGGCAAAAATAAACTAAACAGGCTTGGTAAAACTTCCTTATAAACAAAATCTATATCTAATCTAAATATATACAAGCGAAAGGTCACTGAATCATTACGAAATATCTAAATCCGCTTGACATATAAAGATAAAATTTGGCAGGGATAGTTTCAAGTTAGAAGACGTCCGCTAAGAACGGATTTTGCGACAGGGCCGGATTAATAATAATTTTTTGTGCTTCAAACTTGAAATTTAGCAGGGAGGTAGTAAAAAATTGGAATTAATAACCTCCTGAATAAAAAACTTATTGTAAGCACATCGCGAACCTAACGCGTACGAAGTCGCGGGTGACAGCTAGTACATATGTATATAAAGAAACCGGCTGACTGATTCACTGACTGATCGATCAATACACTGCGCTGAAACCGCGGGGTCTAGAAGCATGAAATTTTGCACAAACGTTCCTAAGATGACATAAGTGTGCACTAAGAAGGGATTTTTGGAAATTCGTCCCCTAAGGGGCTAAAATAGGAGTTGAAGGTTTTTTTGAAACTTCGCCCACGCGAACGAAGTCGCCGGCAACACACATGTTTTCTTTATTTATTCTCAAATGGATGACCCATCATCTTCCTAGGCTTTTCCTAATAATGTTGGGGTCGGCTTCCAGTCTAACCGGATGCCGGTATTTTACATGGAACGACTGCCTATCTGACCTCCACAAGCCAATTCTAGGGTAATACGAAATTTCTAGAAGAATTGTTGTCAGACGTTCAGGCCACTGCGCACCCGTAACGACAGGCTAAGATCTACAAATGTCACTCCATTTTTTCTAATATGTATAATACTATTTATCTTTGCAAGGTCACAGCGCCTGCATGTGCATGTAGACTTAATGGAAGATTATGGCTTATGATTAAACTTGGAACTTGTATTTAGTGACCTTTTAGGGCGTCTTTGAACGAACTTTTACATCATTCATTTCATCATTTTTTTCATATATTTTTTTTATCATAATTGTTGCGGAATTATTGACTACGACAGCGCTTGAACGCGGTTCAGGTGTGCCGATAGCGTTCAATTTCTTTGTTGAAATTGTCCGTAGTCACATTGGTTTCGTCAAAACTCAATGTGTCATATTAGGCGGTGATGACAAAGTCAGCTTACCAGCAGCACTGCTGCTTGGGTGAGGCGATACAGAGCGACGGTTGGGCCCCGGCTCAGCATTGTTGTTATCATTGGCATCGGTGCTGTAACACAAAACAGTAAATGTTATTGGAAGAAAACATGTAAGCCACGGAAATGGGTTTAAAAAAAGTAAGTGTCATCACCATTCTTCTGCCCTTATTCCAATTTATTGGGGGGTCGGCGCAGCATATCTTCTTCCACCATACTTCTCAATTACTCGTCATCTCAGCAGTCACCTCCTTTTTAGCCATATCATCCGTCACACAGTCCATCCATCCATGGTAAAGTAAATATACTTTAAAAAAACGTAAGGTATGTAAGGATCTTAGCGGGTGGCCTTCTGTAGCTTCCGCCTTTCCCCATGGGAACAAGGCGTGAATTTATGAATGTATGTACTTAACCTTTTGACCGCCACGGACGCCTAAGGACGTCAAATCAAAAAGTGCTCACGACGCCACGGACGGCATAACACGTCTAATTTGGATGCGGTGAAATTGTGGCTTGGCGTGGAGGGCACGCTCGTGTGTTTATGCTCTGGCGTTCAAAAGGTTTAAGGATTCTAGAAAACCCAGCTATGGAAGGTTAGCCACTGGGGAGTATAGTAGTGCTATTTTGTATGTTCAAGGGCCGAAACATAAGTATCTGTTACTGTAAAAGCACGAATATTGGTTAATCTTAGGTTATATTGAAAAAAAAATATATATAGTTTACCGTAGTTCGAGCTTTAACAGTGACATCAACCCTAAGCAAAATTCTAAAGCATAATATTAATGTTGATTGTTGATTATAATGAATGCTGGGTCGAACGATGTTACAACATTAAAAAAAAACATTTCTTGTTTGTTTCTGTAGTCCTGAGAACAGTGTAAATAAATATGTAGGATCACGTTGAAAAATAACATGAGCTTATAAGTGCAAGCTAAAAGACGAGTATCGGGCAGATTTCACGTCAGTGTGAGCCCAGTTTTGAAGTGTGAAGAAAAACACAATCCCGTTATGCGGATGCATTTTATACGCACTTTAAAGAGGAGCCATTTTCACTAGACTTGACTAGCGTCAATTGCTCACATTGGACATTGTCTTTCTATTCATTCCATTTTAGAAGGATATTATATTGTCCCCCAAGATGGGTATCGTTGTACTGATTAATTGACATATACTAGTTTGTGAGACAGGCTACGAGAAGAAATTTGCAATTCAAAGATGCAACTTTGATAT
This sequence comes from Standfussiana lucernea, assembly GCA_964057025.1. Classification (NCBI taxonomy): domain Eukaryota; kingdom Metazoa; phylum Arthropoda; class Insecta; order Lepidoptera; family Noctuidae; genus Standfussiana; species Standfussiana lucernea. Next base: position 9,548,484 of record OZ059784.1, read on the forward strand.
AAATGGTTTAGTTTTTTCAGGACATGAATAATTAAGGCTATTGTTATGTTATTGTTACTGTTCCTATGCAGTGCAGGTGACGTGTCACACACGTTAAGTGCCGAATCAGGCCAAGCCGAACATGGGCGTAGCACGCTTTAGCATTTATTCTATTTAAACAGAGGAAAGCTATGATGGCAATGTCGGATGGCAAAGGCACACTTGTAAGTACCGAACAGCATCGCCTCGGATCGGGATCAGTTAATAAAAAAGGAAGTGAGGTAATGCCGATCCAGTGTATAAATGAGTGCTAATGTGCTATGACCTTTTTACGCGCTGTATAGTACGTACCTAATTGTTATTCCATTAAAAAAAAACTAGATTCTGTCAAGTGAAGAAACGAATAAATCTTACCTGGTAGACTGAGAAGATTGTCCTTGTTGAGAAGATTGTGCCACTATGCGCAATCGGCTGTGACTCGAAAGGACAGCCGGCCGTGTATAATCGAAGTTGAGATCGGAGCAGTGCTCATATGACTGCAGTAGCTCGAATAAATATCTGTCCAGAGAAAAATATTGGTTCGTGAGTGTTCATCGAAGGAAAAGATCGTGATCAAAAACCGAGCGCGACTACTAAACTTGAATTAGGTACTTGAACTATTGTCATAGTCTGAAGTACCTAATTCAAGTTTCAAAAGTATAGGAGTGGTTGCGCTGGACTTTCTGAACATCATTTATGCACAGGCACGGTACGGTGCGCGAGAAATCAACGTATTTGTGTGTCATATGTTTAGTTACGTACATAGTATCAATTTCGTTTATGCTAAAATTGTCTCCTAAATGATGACGAATTTGGAAGGATATTTTAGGGATGAATATTGGGTACATTCCTAGCAATACCTAAACAAGTAGATTATGTCTAGACTGAGTCTTTTTTTGTTAATATATAATTAGTAGAAGGGACATCAACGCTAAAACAGTTACCACGCATTTAGTAAATCATTCTAAACCACCCACATAGAAATTTTCCGTCGGTGTCACCTTGTATACGATGAATTTTCAAGTGGGCGTGGATGGCTAAATCCGAAACTACATATAAGGAATAGCCACGAATACTCAAAGGAGTGTCCAGCCACACACTGTACTATAACACCATTCGATAGCGTCACTACTAAGGGTCAAATTCTGGGAAGTAATGACATAACTTATTTCACGAAAAATGATGACTTCAGACCAAGTTTTCCACAATTATCTGGGCTCAAACCAAATCTCAAATAATATGTAAAAAAAACTCTTAATAATGAAATTAGATCTTTATGGCAAGCAATAAACAGAGAAGCTGGAAAGACACAACAACGAGATCAGAACGAATTATCTTTAAAAATAGACAGTAAAACCATTTCTGATAAGCTATTAGTCGCTGAATTTATTTACTAAAATCCCATTAGAGGTTACGAAATCTCATCCCGCTGAAGCTGTACTTAAAGAAAACTTTACTAAGGACATACCAAACTTTTAATATATACGTAAACCAAAATCTATTGCTGCAAATAAAAAAGCATTCAAAAGTCTCAACATAAAAAAATACGTAAGATATATGAGGATTACCCTAAAGGTTCACGGTGATATTTTTGACTGAATTGTTCCTGTTTTCAATCAATGTCTGAACAGGGGTAAGTTTACTGGCTTAATGAAACAGTTAAATAGTACCAATTTTCAAATCGGCCTGTAAGAGTGATCCTTGAATTATATATACATAAATCTATGCTTCCAGCATTGAGTAAACATGAATACTAGGCTATAGAAATGTTGTATATTTTTTAACCAAAAATATATTCTGCATATGAGGATAGGATTCTGCATAGTCAACAGTTTGGTTTCACGATAGGTCGACGACTGAATAAAACTCATCTGTCACTTTTTCGAATCCTGAGAGAATTCCCAAGTGAATAGAAACGCAGGGGTGAATCGAGATAAAACTTTGAAAGGGATCTTAACGTTGAATTAATATGCTATGTTGCCAATAAGGTCTCTTAATAATTAAGTATAATTATGTAAAGATCTACAAATAATATAATAATATAACAGAAACTGTATACTTAGGTATTATTAACATTGATTCAAAATTGATGTGGGGCGCGCGCACATCTATTTCAACTATTTCGTGTAGGTTGAGCTCAGCTGCAGTCAGGAAAATAAAGCAGTTGACCATCAGCTAACTGATATAGCCACAATAGACACCACAACTAGGTTAGTCTACTTTGCTTACTTCCACAGCATTATATCTTATGGCAATCTGCTGTCGGGATCAGCAGCGGACGTAGATTCAATTTTCATATTACTAAACAGGGCAGTCTGCGCCATTTATACAATGGGCCCTCGCGAGAACTTCATTGAATGCGGTAGCCCGGTTTCGGAGATTAGCGTGTACCAACATAGTGACAATTTTTATATATTAAGATAAGTCTCATGTAACCTAACGCTTCGGGGAAAGCAGGCATGATGTTATGAAAATAACTTTAATTCCCATGAAAAATAACTTGTAAATTTCCAATACCACAATCCTTAATTTATGAACCGAACTTTGTCGTTGAAACTATTTCAATAACTCTCGATATCGAAAAGTGAAAGTCTTCAAAGTTTTATTACAAAGTGCAGTTTCCCTGTGCGCGCGCAGTTAGTACGCCCGGGCCTTCCTACACGAAAATTGATGCGCTGACCGACTGCAAGGAATAATTTAATCGTTGATAATTGAGATAGAATTTATTTTTATCTCTTGCTACGGGAGCCAAAGCGCATCAATAAGTTAATATAATTATGTAGATTATGCTGAAACCTACATTTTACCTAACTTTATTGCCCTAAAATCTTGCGGCAGTTTTCTTTACAGAAATCGGGAATTCCGTTGGAGTTGTTTGGAAGTACATAATAATATTTTAAAAAGCCTTCCATGTTACATCGTATGACATCTGTTCAGTGCCAACACAACACCGTCATAATCATTATATATTTAGGCCAGCTACCAGTCTAAACGAGTGCAGCCGAACACCAGTAGTTTACATGGAGCGACTGCCTAACTATAGCGATTATTAATAATAATCCTAGTTACTGGGTAATACGATATTCTGTTCAGTACCTACGCGTGAGAACTTAGATGCCTGCTTAACAAATCCTTATCTTATTTATCCAATTATAATCGACACGCTGAAAAGTACACGGGTAATTAATAATTCCAATAATCGATAAGTAAATCATTCCATTCAATTCATCAATATCCTGCATTTCTAGTGACGATCTGAATTCACCAAGATCCTGTATTCTGGCACCGATGTGAAAAAATCTAGCGATCACCTAATATGCCACAACACTTTAATAAATGTTGTTCCATTAGAACAATAATTCAAGGATCAAAAGGAACTCCTACAAAGTCTTAACTATACTACGATTAATTTCGAAATTCTTTTGATAATTCGGAATAAGTCGGAAAACTGCCACGTAGACGTCTTACGTAAAATAAGAAAGAAATAAAAAGTATTTATTGGTCTCGCACTGGACAAAACAAAATGGTAACTGAAATGAACCGATATGATTACGTGAAATGTGTTTTATTTCGTCCAATGGAGGAACCGCCAGGGTAGTCCGCGACATTAAAATTTTCCTTGGGATTTTGCAATTTGCAGGACAGTATCAGGCTGTATGGTAAACAAAATATGATTTGCGACCGTAACACGTATGTAGTTACAGAATTATAATAATTTAAATCATCAATCCCATAAGTTAGTTTTATGCCATTCAATTTCAATTCATGAAAAAGTCATTGAATGGCATTCAATTAACTTAGAGGGTTGTATTGATGATTTTAATTATTATAACTCGAGTAAAGCCATGGGACAGTACAGGCTAATGAAAAAAAAGCCTTATTTGTTACAGTCGCAAATCATATTTTAATCAACTGACAACCTGACCTGCAAATTGCAAAAAAAAACCGAAGAAAAATTGAATTTCCCGGCCGAAACTGGCGCTTTCATCCTAATATTAAAATAAGAAATTAAACGAAACTTGAGCAACAAGCGGACGCACGCGACAGGCTTCAAGCATTGGCACGTTGCTCCAGCAACTTGTTGATTCTTTTTTAAGACAAAAGGGTTCGTATAAGGAAGTTACGACACCAACACTCTTCCATTGCTAACTAGATGGTACGTGTGTTCATGGAGTTTAACACTTTAACACTTCCCAAAACATAGATTGCATTGAAAACTTATTTAACGACCTTAGAAGCACTGCTGAAAACTTGGAAACTTTTCTAGCTATGAGGAGTCTGCCCACTACACCGTGCCATACCATGATGACCGTGATATGAACGTATCATTGAAATAAATATAATATAGAATAATACCTTCTTGCTAATACGCTGTCTCCACTCTAGAACTCGTCTGCTCCACCGGTTACAGTACCTTCTACAGACATGACTGGCCCAACTCTAACAAATGCCAAAATGTTCTATCATTTTGAAGCCATCTCTCTTAATTCTAATGAAAATTAGACTAGTGTTAAAGATAAAAAAAAACAGTATTATTTAATCTTAGCCAAACGTGTTACCTATTCAAGAATCCTATAATTACAAAAGAAACGTAATACTTTGTTTCGATCTACAGTGAGAAATGCAAGTACGCAGCAGCTAACCGCCCATTCCCACCCGTTCATCTAATATATAAATAGATACAATTCATATCCGTAGCGGTAATAAGAGAAAACTCAAATACCTGCGCAGACAACAAAACGCACAACCACAAACCTTACAAGCCCTATAGTATTCAAGTTTCAGCCGTTAAAATAAAATCTATAAACTCCAGCTAGCGTATTTATTACAGGAAATAGGTCAAACCTTTTCAACTTTACTGCGCATGTTCGCCCGGTACCTCGAATGCATGTGTCTATTGTGTCATAGGTAGGTATGTGTATATAGGTAGGTGCGACGTTATCAATACTTGCATCCATCGCAGATCACTGTTTTTAATCTCAAACGTGTTTTCAGTTCCAGTACAAAGTACGTAATGTATGCGTCTTTTGTACGCCAAGTGCGCAGTTGCAATTTCTAGTTTTACGAATTTTCAAAGACTTTTGGGATCTGCTTTAGACGTTCAGGTTAAAACATTCTAAGTACTCTTGAGGAGTGACTTTCTCCAATTATCCTTTGAGGGTAAACTAACATACCTTGCAACACAAAACAACACAATACCTTTGTGTACATACAATATTCTTGGTTATCTATACAAATAAATAAAAATAAAGTGTGCGCTAAAGTGTAATTTCAAATAACAGATTTTTACTGAATTCATATTATGAAAGTTTTATTTTTATACTTTCAGTACTTATAACAATTTTTTATTTTTGTTTTTCTGTCTGTATGTTCCGACTAATCTCCGAAACGGCTGGACCAATTTTTACGGGACTTTCTTCACCAAATTTAAATTGGACCAGCGTGGACTTCCAAATAAAATAAATTGTTTAACATTGGCGGAGATGTCGCTATATTATAGGTAGTTTGAAAGTGGCGCCTGTTACAGAAAAATTGAAAGAAAGTCGTCTGTCTTGGTATGGACATGTAATGAGGAGGGATGAAACGCATGTTACTAAAAGAGTGATGGATATAAATGTTGATGGGTGGAGAGGGAGAGGAAGGCCAAAGAAAAGATGGATGGATTGCGTGAGGAATGATATGAAAGAGAAAGGAGTAAATGATGCCGTGACGTCTGACAGGGGAGAATGGAAGAAGAAAACGTGTTGCGCCGACCCCAAGTAGAATGGGACAAGGGCAGGAATATGATGATGGCGGAGATGTCGCTGAACCTACCTCTTCCTTTAGGAAGTCGGTTAAAAATTATTTGGAAACCTGTTGCACACTTTGTCTAAGAGCGTTCGACGAGCCTATATGTCACGTGTTATATCGAACCTTTCCTCAAAGGAACTGTATAAAATCCTTGCATTCAAGGCAATTTATTTTCAGTGTGAACATTACAAATTGAACGTAGTTATGTCATAAGTTGCGTAGCGAGTTAAACTTTTTTTGTTAGGGGCTCCTTTACGGAGACGCGGCGCGGTCCGAAATAAGTTCAAACCTATGGCGATATATGAGAGCGTTTACGGAGAAGCGACATACATATGTATGAAATGTAGCGATAACCACGACGCAACACGCGGCGTTACACGCGCCGCTTCACGCCCCTTGTCTCCGTAAACAACATCGTACATCAACATCGTATTTTCGTGTATGATAACGCGGGCCGTTGCATGCGCCGAATACGGAAAAAAACTTTTTTGGCAAAAAAGTCAATGAAACAAACAATAGTCACCGACTTCCGAAAGTAAAGTTATTTTCCACTTTTTTAGTGTTTTTTTTTTGGAAGTCGGTTTTTTTTTGCAAAAATGTTTTTATTTTACCCTTTTTAGTTATCGCATCACACACAAATCCTTGTCAAGTATCAATTTCGCAATTTCTTTTACTTGGATGACATATTTTTCCAGCTATTTTGATTTCAAAACCAAACTGCTGAACCGATTTCGATGAAATTTCTATGGGACCAATCGGGAAGTAGATCCATTCAGATAAAAGAAGAATTTTTGAAATCGGTTCATAAATGACGAAGATATGAGGTAACAAACACAAAAAAAAAACATACAACCGAATTGAGAACCTCCTCCTTTTTTTGAAGTCGGTTAAAAAACGTGCAACGCTCCGTAAATGAGCCCTCGGAATTCCTCAGCAGGAAATGGCACTCTGTCAAGAAAATGACCGCATGCAGACAGGCCAATAGTGCATCACTCACGAAACAGCCACACCGGTCGGGGCTCGTACGATATAATAAATAGCGCTGGGACAAAACAAAAGTGGGTGACGGTCAACGAATCTGTGTGCATTGCCTTGTATGCAAATGTAAGCACACACGATGAATAAATCAAGAATATTATGATCGAAGTCCCCCGACTTCGATTAAAATGTTGGTTTTCAGATTTTAATATTGAGACACAATCGCGATTTCATTCAACTTGTTTTTAATTTTTTAGTTTACTTTTTGACATGGCAGGCGTGTTTTTTATTTTATACCTTGTAGCAATATAACGGTATTTTGACCTAAGACCAACATGCCACGAAAGATTGCTTTATTTTTCATTAAAACAATATCGCGCTAAAGATATTGCGAAACGTTATAGTCCAAAATATTATTTTTATACATAGTTACTTAGATTTCCGGAGCGATTTCGTTCTGAGAGACTGTTTATAATGTGGCTGGTGGATAAGCTAACGTGGATCTAAAACGCCTATTGCCAAACCTTTTAACTGTATCACGCGACGAAGAGAGACATAAGTTTGGCGCTTGGCAAAAAGTTTGCGCTTAGATCTACGACGCCTTTGTCCAGTGTTCTTGTCCCTTGCAGCTTGTGCACTGTCAAGGGCTAACATAATATGAATGGTAGCTTGCACCGTATGACTTCACCTTTACCCCCTAACGTGTCAAATTCAAGGTAGGTAGGTAGTTAGGTATTTTTTTCTTTTGTTAAGTAAGTTTTTTTTGTAAGTGTAAACCACTCGTATTAAAACGCGGCCCGTCTAATACTAGCCACATAACCGCGCTTTCACACACAAACAAATGCAGACGTTTATTTGATAAACGGGTGATTCTCCTCTTTTACGAAGGGCTTTATTCTAAAAAATAGTGTCAAATTTGAACAACTAAAAAAGTAGAGTATATTATTATTGACCAGGTACCGTAATTTAAATTGATTATCTGTGTCTTTTATGACAACCTCCTTAATTTGGACGAGAGGATGGGTGCAAAACTACATCTTGTATATCCGACGTCGGTAAAATCAGCTTTGGTGAACATCATAATATCATTGATGCACGAAGCACCGAAGAGCTTATGTTAGAAGCTAGGCAGATTTATGAATGGGATTTTCATCTCATGCAGATTCAAAGTGATTATTCCTGACGTAACATGAGACTACAATAGGGACCAAATTAGTTCGCGACATATCGACTTTGTGAGCGGCTTTACGTTCCTAACAAATGGAAAATGGATTAATAGGATACTGGCTTTTAGAAGGATGAAATTATCCCAAGTTAACTAACTATCGGGACGAAAGTTTATTTAGTAATAGTGATTACTTTATGTCTATTTGCTAATAAATTCTGTTTACAGCCACAGAAGCAAATGTTAACGTTCATTGCACACTTTCTGATATTATTAAAAGCATTGATTTATTGTTTTGGTTTGTCTTCGTTCACTATAATGTTCCATAGACAATATGCACTCTGCGCTCGCGTCTCTCGCTGTGTTGCCATTGACACTCATGGCATAGTCAAACATTGTGATGACGTTGGATGTTTTTTTTTTCCGAGTGTGCTTTACACACTTATTATATATACCTTATATATTTATTCGTTTATACACTTTATTTATTATTATTAACTGTCCGTGGCATCACTTTGGGCCCTATCAGAATACCAGCGCTGTGACTTTTTTAATGTTACAGCACCATGCTGAGATAGGGACCTTTTGGCCTCGTACAGGACCAGTTAAGTTAGTTTTATTTTAATTTGTTCTTCAGTTTACTTTTTTAAATCTTGTTTTATTGTCAAGTTACCATTTTGTTTTGTCCAGTGCGAGACTAATATTTTTTTTAATCTTTCTTTCTTTCAAAAGTTATCTATCTTCTAACCTATTACGAGTAGATACTCGATACGAGTTCTATGTTCTAACCCAGGCCATGCATGGTCTACCCGTGTGCCAAAAATCATTAAAGCCCGTCCAGCTGCTAAAGCGTGAAAAGGTTTTGCATGTGCAATGTGAACAGTATGTGTATGTATTCCGTACGCAAAATACGCGCTTTGGACGTGGAGTTGCGGACACAAGCCCGTTATACCATACCATGAGTATGTATTGGGATGTACCGTTTGGTATTTTTTTAGCAGCAACTTTGATTCGGTTACTCGTTAAATATTATTAAGACCCCTTAATAATACGTTTAAACGTCTCTTAACTTTAATGAGCGTCTATGAATAAACCCCTAACTGTTTAGAATCGTCGAGGATCATGGGTCCTACATTTCCTACGTGCCTACGGTGGCCAAGTAGGACTAAACTAGACAGTGCGGCTGCTGTTAATACCATCCGCGCATTATAAATAGGAAACAGATATCGTCGGCGTCAGTGCAGGACGAAACACCCTTTTTACAGGCAAAGCTAAAAACTGCTTTAAATATCGCCCAACAAGCATGTTGAATGAAGGTCCTAGATTCGTCTGTTTTGCCGACCGTACGTGTTGACTAGCTATTTCAATGTTTTGCGTTTATGGCAGGTTACTTAATTTATTCATTTTGATGAAAAAATGTATTTCGCCAAAAATGTATAAATAAAATCCTGCACGAACGCCGACGATATAATATATATAGGTTTAGCGGTTATTCCCTGCTTATAAACATATGGAAAATGGCATAAAGTATACTTTGCGGGAAACTTGATGAGGCATCATTGGAAATAACATCACGCTTGTTTTACTTGAAGGGTAAGGCAGAGGTGTAGCTATAGTACATACACCCTCGTCAGACATGTTCACATGATTGAAATTTTATTGTTATTATCTCCATGGTGTCCTAAAACGTGCAAAAAAAACAGTTCTACAAGGATCTTTTGGAGGTTGAATGACATTGTTAGGCGGCTTTGCTGATTAACATTTGTGAATCTGTATTGAAAAAAATATGGTGGTATTTGTTTTATTTTTGTCACGCGCCGCCAAAAGATCCGTATACATCTTAGGGGTAAATACATGTAAAACTAGAACTCACCCCAGAAACTCAGAGCTGTCGTGTTGATTGTCCCTGGTGAAGAATGGTGGCTTGACCACAGAAAAGAACTCATCAGGGTTCACTTTGGTTGAGACTGAGTGCATCATCTTGCCAAACAGAATAGCCATCCTCGCCCAATACGGCACAGCGGTCATCTTGAGCGCAACATGAGTGCTGAACCTGTCAGAAATAATAAGATAGTTAAATTACCTTGTCCCACGGATCAACACTTGTGCCTGACTTCGCTTAGTTTTAACTAGTGCGGGGATAACGTGGCACTTACTTGCGGCCCATGCACTTACGTAAACAGACTACTTTCGATAAAAAAAAATATTGAGAACACCAAAACAATAACGTGCGAGTGCAACACAAAAAAAAACTTTATATATAAACTGAAAGCAAAAATAAATACGCAAATAAAATCGCGGTATTCAATTAATAAATTAGCCCCAGCCTCTAGCAATGCGAAATCAAATTGTACCCTCTAGGAGCTTAGAATACTCTGCGTAGCGAATTTGAGTACATAGTCAATCAATTCGCTTGACTGTGTCAAAATTTATGAAGGACGTACAGCTAACCAAAAATAATATCAGTAAGTTAGTCTGACAGCCCAGTATAAGATCACACTACACGGTCACAAACTCTATTTAAAGCATGAGCGTAATGGATGAATAATTTATTTAAGAAAAAACATTATATTCAATTTTATGCAAACTTATCCAGCTTTATTTTACGCTTAATTAGATTATCGGGAGAGTGCACCCCGGAATCAATCCAGCAATTAAATGTGCCCGGCGCAATCTAGGGCATTGAGGCTGAATCGTAACAATATAACTATCTCCAGGCACAGTTCAACATTGTTTCAACCTAGATTGAATTACTTAATTAGAGCAGAATCCATTCATAGCTTGCCTTATCAAAAACTACAATACGAAATTATTGTACTATTATATTATTGTATGAAAGTAATTTCTTACTGAATATTGGCTGTCCCGGTCTCAGGGCTACAGAGGTAAGTCTTGCTGAGCTATTTCTAGGAATTTTCATCCTTATTGATCGACGCTGTACCATTGAGAAGCAGATGCAACTCTGTACATTTCAGTTGAAATGAATATCGTGAATTATGTTATTAACGGCTGTCTATTTCGTTAATTATGACAAAGAGCCTTTACCCAATTAAATTTTGCACGTAATATATAACAAAGGAATAATAGATTTTTTGGTTTAAACAAAATTTGTGAAGATGGTTTTAAAGTGTCAAGGTCAGAATGTTGCGCTTTACGAGATTAGGTATATTGTTGACGAAGTATGATGTGCATTTGTATGTAATTCAATTTGGTAAAACAAAGGTTAAGGGTTATCGTATAAAGTAAAAGTTTTCTATCCTCCGGACTAAAACTTGATAGGTACGCCGCGCAGTTCGATCGAACCCGATACGAGACTTTCCTTTAGCAATTGCTGCACTAACAAGATTTAACGCATCAGTGAATTCAAGAAATATGATGGAAATTTATATTGTAAGTAAATCCTAGCCGGGCGCAAAAGGTAAGAGCTCAAAGTCTGAAATTCTATTTATTGGAACTCAAAGCGTTATCGATCCTCGCTAATCTTAGTCCTACACACAATGCAGAATTCACAGAGTGCTGTCATATTAAATATTGTATTGTTACATTTTCATAGATATCGAGAAAATCGGAAAGATTGCGAAGCCTTTGCCCAGGAGTGAGACAGTTCAGGATAATAATAATTAGAAAAAAACAGACTACACCTAACGACTGCCAAAGATCTATAAATGAAGTGGTTTCCGAGGCAGGTAGGTATAGCACGACGGACTGACCTCTATAAGGTTTGATTACACTTTACCCGTACTGCTGTTATTATCTACTTATCAACATTAATCATCATCATCATCATCATCATCAGGCTGCCTTTGTCCCATTCTTCTAGGGGTCGGCGCAACACATACTTATCGACACTAACATTTACCTATAATGAGCTGTCAGTGTAAGTGAGTAACAAAGGTTTTATACTGCTAATGAGCATCACAATAATTTGCTTGTTTCAATTGACCTCAGCGGCATTACGCGAGATTATTGTTTTGTTTTCAATACTTGCCCACCTTCATACATTTTCCATTAAAATTGAACCCTGAATTTAATTTAAAGTTTTATAAAATTCCTGAATTTAAGTGCACTAGCAAATTCTATTTCATTTCATGAATAAGAGAAACGCATGAGGCTTACTGTAATAAAATAGTTTCATCGATTTTAAAATCGATACGGATACACGCATTTGAGGTCATCAAAAATGCTTAGGAACCTATTAGGTTTAGCGCTTCATAGGCGGTAAATAGGAGAACATTCGCCGAAATTACAAAATCAATCAAGAGCATTTTCCGCTGCTAACAATGCATATTATCCTAGATGAAGTAGTGAGTCAAAAGAAAAAGGTTATTAACCCAACACAGTTTGAACACTGGTTTGTTTGCAAAACATCGGCCTAAATACAACTTGGAATAAACTACGAGAACATTACACGACAATAGTTTTTTTGACTTATTTTTGTATTGTGTCATACTATTGCCGAATTAATTCACTAGTGTCGCGAGAACAAGGGGCTTTTTGTGTGCCTATTGAGTTAATCTTACTACGATCACCTTTCTACGTAGTACGGAGGTATGTACCTACTTTCGTAGTTAAATTATGGTTTCACAAAACTCTAATGTTGTGTTCCTGTTCACAGGTGGTCACATTATCAATCGCAGTGACGAGAAACAAGCAAATTCATTCTGAACAATTAGTATTCGCTACGGCAGAATAAATACAACGGCATTAAATATGCAAAATAAAAACAATAAGCAGCAACTGAAAAAGATACAAAAGGAACTGAAGAAGGTTTATATATGTAGTGGTTTTTGGAAAAACTGTCTAACAATATTTTCATGCCCTTTTAAGTTTAAAAAACTTTCATCAGGATGCATAACATGAAACTCAAATATTTTTGTGATATTATGCGTACATTTAATTTAAAATTATGCTCTTTTATATTATATTTTCATATCATGAATTCTGATAAAATGTTTTTACAAAAGGAAAGTTTAAGATTAACACAGTGTGGGTATCTATTACCAGCGCGAGCCTTATTTACATAAACAGAACACAGGCAAAGAAAAAACAATAAGTAGCTTAATATCCCAAGTATAACGTTTTTGGAGGAGGTGTCCGAGGTGCTAGCACGAACTAGCGACGTAAACATAACGTAGATCCGAACGATGTTATGAACCGAAAATGCAACTTTCTGATAGCAGTTTGGGATACATTTTTGCGAGTTCGTGCTAGGCCTACAGAGCTTATCAAGCACCTTAAACGTAGATGAACTTTAGTTACCCCTGCGCAAAATACATGCGCAATGTGATGTAAACAAAAATAAATCTATAAGTATCGGAAACGAAAATCAAATTGCAACCAAAGAAAATACAGGTCAGTTGAATTTGACGGAAAGCGTACAAATAAAATAAATGTTTTTATGTAATCCTTTAAATGATTAAAACTTGTCTTCGTACTTTAATTTATGAGATTTCCGTATCACTGAGTAAACACACCAATTCTCGAAGTACCTCCAATACACACTTTATAAAGAAAACATGAACTATCACTGGTACCTACACATCGAAAATAATTATTACACTTGGATGACAAATGAAGGAGATAAAGTACTTACTGTCGAGTGACGAGCAGAGCCTGCATCACGCTGTTCATGTAGCACGTGTTCCCAAGGTTGAGGAGGCCCACCTTCCTCATTGAAGTGTGTGTGCTCACGCTGGGCAAGCACACGTTACGTGCGCGCCACGGAGGCAGCTGTAGATAACGACACCCGCGAGACGCCATGTGGCGCTCCAGGCATAAAATCTAAACAACAACAACAATATTCACTAACCTTCGCACAAGTAAAAGAGAATAAAGTAGGTGAGACAAAACTATTCAGTGTCAGAAACAAGGTCTCAATTCCATATTATATACAATAGCTAATACTTTGTGAAATATCACTATGGTGGCGAAATATAGACAGGCAAGCTTTTTTAAATAAATAAAAAACGGTCACCTACTTCTTTTTCAGCGCCCGCAACTTGCCGTTTTGCAGCGGAACGTGTTATCATTTCGTCGACTAAGTCTATGCTTCCTACCGGTCGCGTCTGCAGCCCACCATAAACTAACGCGCTGAAAATGTCTAAACACCCGAGACCCACCGATCGTGCCCGATAAGGTGCGAGGGATGGCATTTGCAAAATACTAGCTTTTTTATGTATTAATTTAAACCAATATCATATCAGAAAAATTGGTAAATATTACTACCAGAGGAAAACTGGTCTAAAGTAACATTTATGCAGTTTTAAGTAATTATATTGTAGTACACATCTACACAATCGTTCATTTTTGATAATGTCCTTATCAAAATTTATTTGTTTCCTACAAGTTTAAATGAACATTCCAATATTGCAAAAAAAACATTGGAACAAATTATTACTGAAACAAAATTTGTGTATAATCTAATAAAAATGCAGTTTTCAGTAATTATATTGCATTTTACAATCTAGAATTCTAGACAATAATTTTTGAAAATTACCTTATCTAAATCTGACCATAAGGTATTCAGAAAATATATGTATTGTCTGTCATTAAAAAAATATTGTGGTAAAACGAAACTATGCTGAAATTTAAAACTTTTTTTGGAGAATTTAATATAGCTCGATCTAGACAATAATGGGTGCATTATTACAATGATTTTTTACAAAGGATTGCTAGATTCCTGCTAAATCAGCCCACTGCAAAAGCATATCAATCTGTATAATTGCACCAGTTGGTGATGTTTTAAAATATTATGAAGCAAATCAAAGGAAAGAAGGCTTTTGCTCGACATTTCCCTTATTTTTTATAAACTACCTTTTCCCCAAAATAAGTGTGTGTACTTTCAAAATATGCCAATAATTCCTCCTTTGATTAATCGATGACTTCCCACACAACTTGGTCAAAGCGTCTTGCGTTTTTTGCAGTCACACAAATTATGAATATTTATGACTCGTTATTGTTAAGTGATTGTCGACTGGTGTATTCGGATGACATTTTTTCCAGTTATTTTGATTTCAAAACCAAACTGCTGAACCGATTTTGATGAAATTTCTATGGGACCAATCGGGAAGTAGATCCATTCAGATAAAAGAAGAATTTTTCAAATCGGTTCATAAATGACGAAGATATGAGGTAACAAACACAAAAAAAAAAACACAACCGAATTGAGAACCTCCTCCTTTTTTTGAAGTCGGTTAAAAAGTGGAAAATAACTTTACTTTCGGAAATCGGTGGCATAAAAGCCAATGAAACAAACAATAGTCACCGACTTCCGAAAGTAGTTATTTTCCACTTTTTAGTGTTTTTTTGGAAGTCGGTTTTATTTTTGCAAAAAAAGTTTTTTATCACGTATTTTTACTAATAATCACGATTGTGGTCAAGATTTAGCTATTCCTGTATAATTATCACTTGCTTCGGTGAAGGAAAACATCGTGAGGAAACCAACATGCCTGAGAGTTATTTCTCGTCGGCATGTAAAGCCAAGTCAGAGGCCCACGGGCGGCATAAAAACTCTGACACCAGGTTAGGTACTAACCACACGATAAAGAAAGAAGAAACAAGTTAGTATTTAATTTGTTAATATATGGAGGAAGAATTATTTTTAAATGTTTCATGCTTGCTAATTTTAGGCACAGTATTGTAAATATGAATCTGAAGTTTACACTATGATACGTGATAAAATAAAGTTGTTTTAACAATATCGTTATAACACACGTAATGGGTAAAGTAATTTTAAAAAATATCAAGGCTACACTGTAGCCTTTACTTACAGGGTTTCGTCCTCATCAGCAAATTTCGCTGGGTAAAATAATGGTAGGTAGGTATTGAATTTGAACCCAATATTTTTTGCCTTATGAGAAAGCGCCGGGATTGCCCGCAAAATTCAAGTTTTTTAGGTTTTTGACTATTACAATTTCCATTGGGATTCAATGAACTTGAGCGTAGTAATGATGCATCTTGAGGGTTGTAATGATGATTTTAATGATTATTAACTCTTTAAAGCCGTATTTACAGTCGCGTGTTGTATGTTGATTAAAATATGATTCGCGAATGTAACAAGAACTCTTACAAAAATTAATTTAATCAATCAATTCAATTTGCAGGTTGAGGTAAAAGCGCCAGACACTACTGAATATTGCAAAAAAAAAAAACAAAAAAAAATTTGCGGCGCTTCCCCTTTAAGAACAACACTGCTTTATTTATCCAGTGATAGTGTTGCTAGTAAGGATAAAATCATTCAAAGGAATAGTATGCGTCTACAGAAAATTACAGTTACAGCGATATTTTCTGTTAGAAGAACTTTTAGGTAAGTAAAAACATTGGTTTGTGTTTCAGATGTATGGTATGGAAGGCTAAAAAATGAAATCTGAAACTACTTTTATTCTCGTTCTATCTTATGGCAAAAGGATGTAGGAAAGAGATAATTGTTTTTCTCTTGGTTTTACTTTTTTGGGTTGTTGTAGTTTGGTAATAATTGGTTCTAATTCAACCCGGCCAAATTTGATAGTACTTTGCTTCTATGTCTGACAATTCGTTCATGGTACTACTCGACTTGTTTACAATCAATGATTGCGTTTGTCGTATTCTCCCATGGTTTTGCGATGTTTTAATAATATTTATACTGTTACATTGCACGAATTATTTGTATACCTACAAATAGTGAGTATGTGGACGCTGTAATGACGAGTAATTTCTTGTGTGGTAGACAGAAGAAAGAAGAAGGGGGCTGCAAGTTCTATTCATCACGAAGAGGTTATCTTGATCATACATAGTGACGTAAAAATGTTGTCGATAGTTTTCTTAAACAGATTTGACGATATTAAATAAAATGAATGGATTAATTGTATTGGTAAACGATAGGGGATTCCGAAAAAGCACTGTCACATAGGTACATATATTATGCTCCAAGTATTTTACTTCGAATTCATTTGTATGTAATGAAACTATGAAATGGAGACGACTTAGAGAAGATGCTGTTCCTACATTGTTTACTATATGGATAGATCAGATGAAATGGACTGATATACGGGGAGAAAGGGACATCGAAGCGAAAACAGAATCGAAAAAAATGATTCGTCGGTTATTAAAAAAAACAGCTGTTCCATACATTTTGACAGTGTAGGTATTGCAATTTTGTAGGAAACAGGTGTTTTTTTTTTAATAACCGACAAAAAAATTCTACGTACATCATCTTTCTCAGTACATCATTCTGAACCCTCCCAGGGTTCAGAATGATGTACTGAGTATGTGGTTGCCGTTTTCGCGTCGGTGTCCTTTCCACCCCGTATTATCGCTTGATTAAGGTATTTTTTTGCAATAAATAGTATCCTGTTCAAATTACAACTTGATTTATTAAATTACAGGAAGTTCATATGGAAGTCTACGAAGAAAGACGAGCGAGTTTTGCAGATTCGAGGAACCGAAATCTTGCTCTATAGGTACTATGTTGTATAAGATTGTGAAAAACGTTTGATACTGCATAATATGTTGAAAAAACTATTCATCATCATTAGTATTATTTTTTGTGGTGTGCAAACAATAAAGTTTCTATCTATTTATCTGTCTTTAGTAGATTTGCTAATAATATTTTGTTTCCAGGATTTAACATTTACCATCAGTAACGGTTAGTTCAATTATACACGGTGTTGAAATTTTATGGTAGCAAATAAGCAAAGAGCTGATTTAAACTGGAATCTGACTTTATAGTTTGTTACAAATGTATAAAAAATAGTCGCATGATAAGCGAAGTAACACCTTTTCTAATTTTTTTGGTCGGGTCATCACATGTAGTCAATACTTCTTTGATAATTGCTGTATTTATCACTAGTTTTGGTGAAGATAAACATCGTGAGGAAACCAGCATGCCTGAGAGATATTTCTGGTCGGCATGTAAAGCCAAGTTAGAAAGCCATGAGCGGCATATAAACCTCTGACACCAGGTTAGGCACCAGACCCTCGTTCGTTGAACAGCAGGGTGCAACAGGGGTAGGTGAGGTTGGTTTGAAATTTTAAATAATGACAGTCACAAACACCAATATGTAAACACTTATCTATACTAATATTATAAATGCGAAAGTTTGGATGGATGGATGTTTGTTACTCAATCTCGCCAGAACGGCTGAACGGAGCTGGATGAAATTTGGCACAGAGATAGATTGTAGTCTGGAATAGCACATAGGATACTTTTTTTTCTCATACATTCACATCAAAATTTCCACGCGAACGAAGTCGCAGGCAACAACTAGTCAACTATAAAAATAATTGCCTCCTACTGCATTGATTTTTTATGTCTTTACGTACATGTACAGTATTTTGGAACCCATACTCTAGTGAAATAGGTCTTATTTCAAAATTGCAATATCACGAAGAATTCGATTTTGAATTTCACTAAGCAGTGCTTATGAGTTGATCATCGTTACAGGAAAATAACTGGTCGCCAGGTCTCGTAGAAGTCTATAATTATGTACTACTCTGTCAAGAAAGTACCGGGACACGATCAATAATACACAAAATGTTAGTTTTGCATCCAAACATATTTTATCCGACTTAGCGCGGAGTAGATTAAATACAGAGCTGTTTTTAGTTAGATCATATCTAGTATGTATTGCGAATTTCATAATGGACAAAAACATCGAACAAAGAGTTTGTCTTAAGTTTTGCATCGCCAATGGAATTTCGTGTTCGGAGTCCCTGAAAATGTTACAGAAGACTTACTTACGGTGACTCGACTTTATCAATACACGTGCTTATGAGTGGTACAAAGCGTTCAAAAGCGGTCGAGATGTGATGGAAGATTTGCCTCGCTCTGGTTGGCCATCAACGTCTTCAACTGAAGTTAATATCGCAAAAGTGAAGGAAATAGTTACTGAAAATACTCATTCAAGATTGAGAGAGCCGTTGAACTTTCTGTGTCTCACTAGTCGATCCGTACCATTTTAAATAATCACTTTGATATGAAACATGTTGCCGCTCGGCTAGTCCCACAAGACCTGAATTTTCTCCAAAAACTCAATTGCATAAGAGTCGCTGATGACATGCTGGAACGAGTCAATTCCGACCCAACATTCATGAAACGCATTTTTACTGGTGACGAAACGTGGGTTTACGAGTTGGACATTCAAACTAGTCAACAAGCTTCGGAGTGGCGCCTTTCAACTGAACCGAAAGCGAAAAACCATGCCAAAGTCGAAGTCATGTTGACCGTTTTCTTTGACGTTTCTGAAGGAGCATACTTTGAAGGCGATAAAATAGCTTTGGATGAATAACTAACATTTACTGTATTGTATTGTATTGTATTGTATTGTATAGCGGGCCGGTGTCCGCAACTCCACGACCAACGCGCGTATTTTGCGTACGGATTTACTGTATTATTGATCGTTTCTCGGTACTTTCTTGAGAGTAGTAAGTCATGATAGTGTAGCTCAGTGACTTAATTGACGCCGCGAGTTTATTATGTATAAGACAGGTAATAGTTCTTAGCACTTACCACGTCATCATATTTGTCCTTGAACATATCTTGAGCTTCGCCTTTCAAAGAATCGACATGACCGTCTACGGTGGCTGACAGGATATCCACCACGTTTTGCAGCAACTGGCGACTCCATTGGCCGCTGTCATTGGCAAGGTTGGCCAATACACGCCCAACATGGGGAGCAATCTGTTGCAACATAATATATAGTAAGTTCACATAACTTAAAACGACTGCAAGCCTGAACATAATGTACAAAAACAAACTTTACCCGATCAAAAGCTTCGGTAGACTCACGAAGCGACGCTAAAACGTGGAAAATGACATCAGCCACAGACTGGCGAAGTGGCACCGGGTCATTCAAAGCTAAGAAGAGGCGACCTAAATTGTCGACTGACACTTCTATCAGGATATCAAATCGCTCATTTTCCTGTGTAAAACAAATAAAAAGTTTAAATAAAATACCTTTGCGAAAAGTAAAAGCCACAAAAAATAAAGTTTTTGACACATACCTCTAAGGCTTTTATAAAAGCCAATACCCAATCACCTAACGCTGGAGTGCCGTGCCACTCATACAGCCAGTTATAGAGGCAAGACAGAGAAGCCCGCAGGCCTGCGCCAGCTGGACCGTTGTCCCCTTGCTGCACTAACCAGCGTGCAGCAGACAAGTTCCCCTCCGTATCAGAGCTATCCAGCACGACGAGCACCACAGATGTGGCGGGGCAAGCATCCGATTCTATACCGAAAAGACCAATTTACAGATAATACCGAACTCCTGAAATTCTCAAATGTACTGAAGCTGTGATGCACTGGTGATGTTGCATCCCTCACCACGCTGGACGATTACTGGTGAGAATCGTTAGTAATAAAAAACAATGAAGTTCAAAATAATTAACGGTTGTAGGTATATGAAATCAATGTGGAATGGTGTCATTAAAAAATTTGAATGTGAAAAAAAAAAAGTAATTAAACTCACGGGGGTCCGAGATAAATGTATAAAACTTATCAAGGATCGCAGTGACAATCTCATGGCGGATGCTGGTGTGAACAGTGTTCACAATTCGAAGCAAATACTCTTCTACAGTTTGCAGAAGGGTCCACATCTGTTCTTCATTTCCAGATGCACGAGCTGAAATATTTTACATAACATGAATGATTATTCTCCAATTAAGTAGTAGTTTCTTGTGATGTGAATTATGATAACACTTACCAAGACATTTCACAATATCCTGACAGTTTTTCACAAGCTCTTGAGGTGGTGGCTTATAGTTAGACTGATCATTCATCAGCTGGATATATTGTTCTAGAGCTTGTAGATCTAGTTGATTACGGTTGTCGTGAACCAGTTCATGCTTTTTCACCGCCATTTTTGCGCTATGCAAAATAAATTTAAAATTAGTGAGCATGTGTAGAGACTTGCATGCAAAAAAAATTGCGTCTCATGATTCCGTTAAATTAGAAATAGAGTTTTGCTTTATGATTTTTTTAATTCCTGATGCCTCCTACATTCAATTAGGTTTATTTACAGGCTCAAGTAGTTTAAGAGGTACGTATAGCAAAACTTACTGTTTATCTATACTAATACTATTAACATATTGATTTAAAAGAGTGTCCAAGGAGTTTATTGCCCATTCTTCTCCATTGGATTTTTTGAATGGGCAACTACAGTACTTTCACTAGTTATTATGCCCTGTGACTGGGAATGTAGCTTAGTTTATGTTTTGACATTCAAAAGTGCCTGTAATGGTCTAACTGATATACATAAATGCTTTGTTTGAGTTTATAAAGCTGAAGATTTTGTTTGGTTGAACGCGCTAATCTCAGGAACTACTGATTCGAATTGAAAAATTCTTTTAGTGTTGGATAGCCCATTCACCGAGGAAGGCTATAGCTTAAAACATCACGCTGCGACCAATAGGAGCGGAGTATTAATCAAAAATGTTACGAAGTTGCGCGGGTCAGCTAGCTTAAATGTCACCCAAATCATCATAAATATTTTCAAGGGTGCAGCTACAACTTTTCAAGGGTAAAACTGAAAAATGCAGTTTAAGGATGCAGCGCCAGGGTAGCCGGCGAAATTCAATTTTTCTTAGGTTTTTCTGCAATTTGCATTTCAGTATCAGCTTGTTTTTTAAACAAAATATGATTCGCGACCGTAAAAAATATGGCCGCTTTTTGTGTGATTCACGTTTTATTGTATGTACCCGCCGAAATAACACCTGAGAATTCCTACTTGACGCGTCCTTGACCCATCCTTCCTTAGCGGTAAGGAATAGTGCGGAAATAAAAATTCCACAGCCAGGTGGTGAGGCGGCTCGTCCCCACAGTCATTATTATTTTTAATTTTTTTTTCTATTCCATTGAATCAATTTGGATTTTGAACAAATTTGGACTAAAAACTAAAACCAAAAAAACTAAAAGCGTATTAAAAAACGTCGTTTGATACACGTGGGCATTTGTTACTGCAGTTCTCGGCTCCATAATACCCTCGCCTGCGGCTCGTATGTGTATTTCGCCTCGGCCGCAATAACAAACTTTCCCCACTTATATCAAAATGTACTATTTTAATTGAATCGACAATTTGATTGATTTGATTTGATCGGCAATTTTTTTTGCACACAAGTTTTTATTTAGAATATTTAACAAACATAACTGTAAAATTAAGGAGGATATAATAATAAATAAGTAAAGGAAATAAAAAAAATTATGATATAGAGCATAATTGACAATAATATTATTATGCTAAATCAAAACTTTGTTGCGGATTTGTTCGAAAGAGTTACCGTGACCCTTGGCACCTTGGCGCAGGCAAGTGAAGGAACACGGGTGGGTTTTAGTCAGTAAGAGTCTGACACGCCTTCCCGCTCCACCCAGAGCGGGAGAGGTCATTTGAAGATAACCCACCCAAAAAAAAAAAGTACATAACTAGGTCAAGCATGGGAATATAAAAACTCAAAATCTAAGCTGATGCAGGTAAAATAAGCAACATGGAGTAGTCCAGCCAAGACAACATTCTTTTGAAAGAAATTCCAAAAATCACAATTAAACATTGAAATTCCCCAACACAAATTTTAGTACTCTAAAAAAATAGTCTGAAGTATGAATCTTCGAGATACAGACAAATCTTAACTGCTAAATAAATAGCTTAGCAAACCAGATATCTAGTAATATATTTTTTTTAAGAAATATCTGAAGTTAAATGAAAAATAAAATAACATTATCAAAATGAAACTTGGCCATTTTCATGCTGGAGAAATAATATTTATAATATTGGTCCTTGCTAATAAAGCTTGGTATGTGGCCTTAACTCTACATAATCAGCCCATGATGTTCTCACTACTGAGTAACAAGCCATCTCTCTGCGATTTGGTGTGGCTCATTATCTACCACATTGTCTCTGATGTTTTGGTTCTACTACCATTTAGTTACCGTTACCATTTTGAGAGCACTTGACTTGTCCCCTTTTTTTATAAATGCAAAACTCGAAAATTTTTAAGGTATCAAATAGATTCATTGGATATGTTCGTTTCAGATCTTAGAGCTTGTAAATCAAGCTATCTGATATTTTTTTCATTATTTCTAAATTCATGCACTACACTACACACACTAGATACATATTTGGCTGAACTACATAGTTGACATTTAACTCTCAGTCATACATAATTCATGCATGGCTGGATCAGTTTTCACACATAATTTACGCAATGACATGGTACAGGCTTATATGAAAACCACGTATATAGTGGAAACACCTGGGAAAAGTATTATGTATCTCTTGCTTTAATAGTAGTTTGCCACCAAAATTATTTAACAAATTATGTGCTTAGTTAGTCATTGGTTTCTAAAGTGTTAATGTTGAAATGATATTTAAATTTTGATGCAATGTACAAAATAAAGCTAAAAAGACAAATAACCATTTCCCTAGGTTGTAATAGTTGGAAAAAGTTGTTTTGTGTTACGTTTTAGTGCAGTAATGTTACTTATTCAAATTAGTTATGACTAATAAACTAAAATAAAAGAGATTTAAAAATGTTTACTGTGTAATGTTATTAAATCAAAGGTTCTCAATAATGCACTAGAAATGTTGCACCTTGAATGATAATAAGAAACATTTATTGGTTGTAGTAATGTGATGTTATGATGGTCAAAGGGGCAACAGATTGGGTTCCAAACAACAGAACCCGGCGACGCGGTAGGCCAAGAATGAATGGATTCTTGGACGCTGGATTGGGCCCAAATAGCCCAAGATGGAGAAAACTGGAAAGAGGGAAGGGAGGCCTTTGTCCAGCAGTGGGACACATGAGGCTCATAATAATATTGTGATGTTTATTATAATCACAATTTGCCATCTTAGTGATAAAATATTACAGTAGTGGCAAAATATACATTCCAATATCAGTCCAAGATAGACAGAACAGTTTTTTTTAGAAAAAGATATGATCAGTTTACTTCACAAAGGAATTGTAAAACATTATTCTTTTGCAAGGCTTTGCATAGAAAACTAAACAGAATAACTTAGGTGCCTACTTCTGAGGATAAAAATGTTTTTAGATGTGTAAAATTACTGAAATCTGTGTACTGTTCTGTATGTAGACCACCAATTAGGGTTAAGGGTAAAATATGTTCCAAAACGAAAAAAATTAAAACCTGGAACAGCCTTTAGTATAGAGGTGTATGCAAAAAAAACTAGTTTGAAACGGACTTACAATAAAAATACAATTATAAAGAGGATGACTATTGATAAACTGTTGTTAGTGATGAAGAGACATAATTATGCTGCGACAACACCAAATAAATTGGGATAACGGCCAGAGAGTTAGTAGAGCAGGAATTTCTTTTTCGGGCAATTTCAAAATAAGTTCATCCAACATAAATACCCTATGAATCTTGAATTACTATGTGATATTTGTAAAAGAATGTTGTATTGAAAATAACTATTAACAATATTTTAAATGAATAATAAACCTAAAATTATCAAGTGACCACTAACTACTATTGAATGGGAAATAATAATAATTATTCATTCAAATGTTTCTTCTCATACAGAGAAGACACGAGCATTGATTACCACACTTGCTCAAGATCGGTTGGCAATTTCCAAATTATATTAATAATAAGTCACTTTACAATATTTTCTTCACCAATGTCAGCGATGTTGAAGCTAAACTTAAAAAGTACATATGAATTGAAAAACTCACATTGGTACTTGCCCAGATGTGGGCCCACCACCTCTTGTATGACAGGTGTGGCTTAAACTTTGGGCCATCGAGATGATATGAACATGTAGATTGAAACTAGTTAATAAAACAAAGGGTTTGGGAGTTATCCGTGTAAATTGAAATTGTTTGTATTCTATTATGCCAACATTACTTTCTTAATGCTCAGTATCAAACTGTGCACAATAAAAAAATCTAACTTTGCAATTCATATATTAAATGATTGTATTTTATTTCATCAGAAGAAGATATTTCTACATAAACTTTACATGCTGTGAGGTATATTCTGTGTTTCTGTTTCTAATTTTCTGCAATTTGACAGTCATGAAGTTGAGCCAATTTTTCATCAGACCTACCTGTAACATAACACTACATAAACATAATAGGTCTCATATATTATAAATTGTATGAAGATATTTTTTTTTAATTCTATGAATTTTTTTTAAAGACATTAGCACTGTTTAAAAAAGGACAATCATTTTCGTGTCTTATTCAAACGCGTCTGCTACAAGGCCATAAAATGTTTAATTTTTTTTTTTAAATAATTAATAATAAACTACTTATTTTGCTATGATAAAAACAAATTTACAGCAAGGTCTTAATTAAACCTGACAATATGCCATAGGTATTAGATAAGTACGTCAGGAAGGTATCCTAGGTACTACCTATGAAACATCGCTACCTATCTGTTTCGTCATGGATCAATAGCTCTACAGACTCTACAGTATGAAATCTTAACATAATTTGTTAACTCTACTAATAAGTATGGATGGTAAAATGGCCAACTGAAACTATTATACCGATTACTCACAGTTTATAATATATGAATCCTTTACGACAATATTCTTCTCTACGCAACACACCAAATTTCATCAACTTTATCAATATTCATTGTCCTGTAGACCACTATCTTTTGAATCTATGATGAAAAGCCAGCGATTGCATCGTCGCGCCTCAAACAGGAATAAAATTAAGACCAATATTTTCCAATCGCAGGTGAATAGGTACACATTTTTTCGTCAACAGTGACCACTGAGTTCGCTGCCTGTAAAACCACAGAGATTACTGCTACGTACGATCTATAGCGCATCAAATGAAAAAAACCTTAAGTTGAACCAAGAAAAATATTATACAGAATTTAAGATGCACGAACACCGTACCAATTTCTTATGCGCGGATTGAAATTGGATTTTGTAAACCAAACAAAAGATTGATTTTAGCACTACTTCCATGAATCGCACAACGCATGAACCAATGTAGAGCAATTTTTAGTAGAGAATGTAGAGTTGAGAATTGAGATATACTTTGATAGATATTCTCTATTAGTTTATGGTTTTAATTGATTAAATTGCACAGAGTCAAAAACCTTGATTACATAACATCAAAAAATTGGCACTAGCTTAAATAATCTTGAGATGTATATGAATGATTATTGTAAACCTTTCTCATCAAATTAAATAAATGTTATTAATCTTAAAAGTCCCCAGAGTCTGAGATTTAGTTGGAGGTTTGACTCTGTGAGTCAAACCTCCAACTAAATACAGAGTCAAACCTCCAACTAAATCTCAGACTGCTCTTTTGTCAATGAACGTCATAGACTAAAACCATACAGCAAAAGTTGTCAATGAACGTCATAGACTAAAACCATAAAGCAAAAGTTGTTTAAAATTTATTGACAAGCAACTCTTGAAAACTTCATAAAAAATCTTAGTGTACCAACTAAAATTGAAAAATGTGATAGAAACTATTAATTTTAACCCTATACAATACAACGCTGGTCATCAAACGCCCTTGTCTATTATTTGGATTGATAAGTTAAATGGTTCGCACCGTAATTTATGCACAAATTTTCTAATGTGTAGCTTAATGGATGCATCGGCAACGGCATCAACAATACCAGATGCCGCTATTAGTAATGTGTTTAATTTCGTTATACAGCTAGATGATATGAATTATTTCAAATCGCCAAAGAATAAAACAGTTACAAAATATACCAAACTTCCAGATTTCGATTTTGACTCTAAAGGTGAGGCAGTAACTTGTTCTTTTTCCATGGTTTCCCTTAATGTATGACCATCGTTAGGATAGTGACGCACCTTTTTCTTGTACTTTCGTTTAAGTCTTGTGTATTTCAGCTTGCTAATATCAACCATTGTCTATGTTACCTTTTGGTTTACTTCATTTCAACCAATTGTGAACTGAACGGTGTAAAAATACTGTAGGAGGGGAGCATTGTTGGTGACCTTTTCTGTCTGTTACAACTACTCATCTTAAGCTCTTGATTTTGATACCCAATAAACAATTTGAAAGCTGAATGTACTTGTTAGATTTTTTGTTGAATTTTAAAATGATACCATACTGATGCCAGTATTTTTCCTTTAATGCATCTCGTGCCACTTTTAGCCTATACTATTAAATGAGCAATAATTGCATGGGTATTGGCTCTTAACGAATTTGATGAAAGTTGCAATATGGGGTATACAGGGTGAAAAATTGACCTATCTATATCCCATATCTGGATAAATTTGTTTACTCTAATTTCACCCGAGCAGAGCTTGATCGTCCAGCCATTTATTATTATACTAACATGAGACATACTACTTGACTTCTTTGCTTTGTTGGTTAGTAGTTGTTTGTCAGCACAACTGCACCAAATTTTGGTGACTATTCATCTAGTTGTCATTTTTTTTAATAAGTACCAGTTTTAAACCTGGTTTCTAAATGCAACATTGCTTCTTTCTATTAAAAACTCTTATTTTGATATTTGGCAACAGATTTAATAATCCGTGCAGTAAAGCCTTGACCATGCTTCCTGTTTACTGTAACCTATTTGTCATTTTACTTATTTTCTCAGTAAGAGTTGTGGATAAAAAATAACAGCTGCATGGGTTTATCTTCACGGTTAAAGCACTTGCCAAGGTCTTTGACCATCCAATACATACACAGTTGCCTCCTTGCTGTGGAAAGTATTTCAAGCCATTCAGTAATTAATAATTATAATGTTTGATTCCAACAGCAAAATGGTCTCCACACAGCTACATATTGAAACCAGGACTCAGACGCATAATTCGATTGGATGATGATAACGTACTGAAAACAAGCAGGTCTTTTAAGGATATAGTCCCTCCACCCAAGATAATGCCTCCTAGTAAAAGTCGACCTAAAAGAGTTATGGTTACCATATCAGAAGAAAATGAAAATGATCTACATCCAAAATTTTGTTAGTATTAATTATTATAATAATTGTGGTTACCATAACAGAAGAAAATTAAAATTTTCTGCATCCAATATTTTGTTAGTATCAATTATTATAGTAACCATTACTCTTTTAGGTCGACTTTTACTAGGAGCCATCATCTTTGGTGAAGGGACTATTTTCTTTTGAAAACAAGCAGGTATTTTAAAAATATAGTCCTTCCTCCTAAGATAATGGCTCCTAGTAAAAGTCGACCTAAAAGAGTAATGGTTACCATATCAAAAGAAAATGAAGATGATCTACATCCAAAATTTTAATATTAATTTTATTTACAAAAAAAGAAGCCCTACAGACATAGGAAATTACAGTCCAATCAGCTTAATGGCAAGTACATACAAACTCTGCATCTATAACATAGAATATGTAGAAAACTATATTTAGGAAAGCAAGTGTCATGCTCCAATGCTAGCATGGATGAAGAAATACAACGGAGCAAACATTACTTGGAAAAAAATCTGGTCTCCCAAAGAAATTCTAAAAGGCCACTACACTTTAAATCTAAAAAAGTAGTGATGGAAAATTGGAGACTTGCCTCTTACCAAGCTTATTATATGGGTGTCAAACTTGGGTTCACATCAACAGAACCAAACAGAAAATGGTTGGCTTAAGAGAATGGCTTAAGAAAAATACATAAAATTAAAAGTGCGAACATCAGAAAAAGGACAAAGCTGAAAGATGCTCTTAGAAAAGCGCTAGCATTAAAATGACGTTGGCCAGGTCATGTCGCACGCCTCTGATGGCAGATGGACGATCCAAACCACGACATGGACCAGCAGGGAAAAGAAAGGTCGGGAGACCGTTAAAAAGGTTGGCCCTACGATATAGCAAAGACTGCTGGCTCGAACTGGCTAAATCTTGCCATGGACCGTGAAAAGTGGAAAAATATGGAGTAGGCCTTTACCCATAGTGGGGCTATGTCTCCAATCCTTAATAAAAACTAACACTTCTAACTAAGATAAGCTAAAGAGTAACGCAACTAACACTTAATATTTAAAGAAGTACCCTAGTGCTAAATGTGTAAATTACCTGAGACTAGAAATAAAGGGTGTTTATTTATTTTAACAATATTTTAATAATTAAGACTTACAAAATAATGAATGACAATATTCATATTAGCAGCAAATTGATCTATTTTTTGCTATACGGGGAGGAAGGGACACCGACGTGGAAACGGAAACCACATACTCAGTACTTACATCACTTTGCAACCCCTCCCCCCCACATAGAAATTTTTCGTCGGTTAGTATGTGGTTTCCGTTTTCGCGTCGGTATCCCTTCCACCCCGTATGTCTATCTACAGTAGTTTAATTAGAACTTAAGTGTAAAAATAGCGTGATAACTAGAGATCGGGTTGTATACATTTGCATATAATGGCTGTTTTTTTAACGACGATTTTATGTTGCATATATTCCGGCTTCTATGTGTATTCCCCCCATACATATGGTGAACAGACTTTGCCTTTGACTAACATCCAGAAGTCCAAACTTAAGGTTTGCCAACTAACTATGGAGTGCAGCATACTGAAATGAATGTTAAATTAACTGACCAAATCAGAAACACCACACTGTGCTTCAAAACCAAATTGCCAATGTAGCTCATAAAGCTGCTAGACTGAAATGGGCCCGGGCAGGCCATGTCTGCCTGATGTCGTCACTGCTGTGGGCCCGTATATCGCAAGACTAGCTCTGAGAAAGCTAGACGGAGTCGCGGCAGACCAAGGAGAAGATAGAACGCCTCGGATGGCTTCCTCCCAAATTGGCGCGAAGAGGCACAACTCCGATAAAAGTGGAAGGAATGGAGGGACGCATTTGCCCAGGAGTAGGACAGTACAGGCTAACAAAAAAAAACCGGTCTATAGTGATAACAATGGTCATTATTATCACTATAGACTGTTTTTTTTTTGTTTCTATGAATTTTTTATATATGATCCAACGCTTGTTATGTTATGTACCTATTTTGCATATGATATTCTTTACCTAATCAATATTATTTATTTTAGCGAAAGATAAAAAGCAATACTCTGAGAAGTCAACAAATAAAGCCGTAGAAGTGGATTTCAAGAATAAACAGTCACCGAATAATCCGCCTAATAGTCCCAGGTTATCAAATTCACCAAATAATCCTTCATCAAGGTTATCAAATTCTCCTAAATGTAAGTAGATTTGGACATATAACATTTCTATGATCGATGTATTCGTTCTTATTATAAGGTACTAGGCACTGCTATTTGCGAATGTTGTTAGGTGAGTCCCTTAATATAAAAAAAAAAAACATTGCATAAGCAGTAGAAAAAATTTGCCTATCTATTCACTTGTGCAGAGTTGAGACAGCAACAAATAATACATTTACAATTATCCAATGAGAACATGCTAAGTACTAGGATAAAACTGAAACTTGCCATTAATGGTCTTGATACAGAATAAGAAAGCAGTCATTTTGAATAATATTAAATTATTTTTAGAATTTCAAAAATCAACCCCTCAACAGTTACAAGTAAATAAGTGGTTTCAGGCTAGTTCTTAGGTGAGGATTTTATTGCTTGCTTGATTTAAAAAACAAAAAACAGCAAATCCTGTTGGGTGATAAGCTTATTGAGCCTTTATTTGTATGTAAAAACTGTCCCTTATTTATAAATTTGGTACAAATACATTAGCAAAATAATAAAGATCCTTTTAATTAATTGCACAACATCACGCCTTTTATCCCCGAAGGGTTGGACAGAGGTTTACTAATAGTACGCCCACAATTCGCCAGTTAAGTTAAAATAAGAGTTTATGATGAAGACTCATTAGGTATTGAAACTTGTGACTTTTTTGTTTATCGATGTTGAGTCGTATACATACCCACGTTTTTAAGGAAAGAAGTTATTTGAGACACATGCCGTGCGTCTAATAATCAACTACGATCAAGTAGGTTTGCGTGGCTTATGATAAAGTAGGCAAGAGTGCATGCAGAATTTCTCTGGCCTCTCATGCTCTTTTTCCGTTTGCTCTGCAGAGCTGGTGTTTGGGTATTTAATGGAGGGAAATAAAACTCAGAGTGTGTGAAAAAAAATATAATTTATAAATTTGCCGGCTTGAAATGAAGGCTGCACACAACAAAACGTTTAGTTATTGTTTGAGATTCGGCAATCACATTCAACCATTTTTGCTTAATTTCTTCTTTCGATAGTAAGCTCTAACAAACAAAAATAAAGCTATTTCAATTATTACGATAATTTGTTCCTACGACAAATAACATTTCTCATACGCACATTATTTAATAGTTTTCATGAAAAATACACGAAAACATAAGAGTTTAACCTGCGAAACGACTAGCTGTTGTTCGCGTGGAAATTTAGATGGGTAAATTTGAAAAAAAAAAAAAATTACTTCAAAATTGACCAAGTTTCATACAAACTTTCAATCCTAGTTTTAACCCTTTAGGGAATAGCTTTCCAATATCCCTTTTTAGTGCACGCTTACGTTATAAGGAACGTTTGTGCAAAATTTCATGCTTCTAGACCTAGCGGTTTCAGCTGTGCGTTCATCGATCAGTCAGTGAATCAGTCAGCCAGTCAGTGTCTTACTTTATATATATAGATAGATAGATATACCACAACCACCATATGATTTGATAGAACACTTTTTGACCATTTTCGCTGTAATAATAAAAAAAGAACCGTAGCTAAATATAAGATGTAGCTACCGTTCTTTTTCCTTATTATTATTGTGTGTATTAATTCTCACAAAACAATTTATCTAGTCGAAAATGCCCCCACAACACCATTGATTTCAGTGTTACCAGAATGATAATATAATAGCTTCCAAATGTACATAATAATATTTAATTTTACTTAATATAATTAATTAGTGTTATGTAGAGATTGTAAACCTATAAAAGAAAAACATTTAAACTTATCTTAAAGCCAAAAAAAAAGTAACATCTTTTACATGTAGTTGGTGTCGGTCGGTGTAATATTTTCTACCATCTTTAAAATTATTATCTGTTGGCTATTGAGTGAAAGGGACAAAGTGCTATGCTAGTTATCTCTCTCGCCTCGTTTTGCCTTGGTGATGATAGCTTAACAAAATTAAACCTACAGCGTGACCATTATGGTTTCTTTTGAGTGTTACGAATTTGAAAATTTGGAGTACTCAATCCTGTTTGAATATTAAGTTAAGTACATGCATAAGTATATGTTGTTAAAATATGAAAGAGTTCTGTTTTGTACCAGACATTTCAAAAGTTAAATCTCTTTGAGTAAGCAAAGAGATTATAAACTACCCACTTTTTCGCTGGTGATCGTAGTGCGACAGGAAGACTGGAAGATTAAAAGTCGCATTTGTAACAATTCCCATCGAATATATTAAAGATTTTTCGTTTATGAAAATCGAAGTTGCATATTTTTTAAAAGAAAAATGTAAAAAAAGTTTCACTCGGATATCTCACACCATGAAGGTTTAATGTCAATTCAAAGTATCTATTACTATAAAACGGCAATGTCATACTTGAAACCATATTATAAAATCCTTACGGTCGAAGTTGCGGGCCTCCCTAGCTGGAGGCCTTACACTCAAGGCACCCACAGGATAGTCCAGTTAAGCAGAAGCCAGACTCATAGGTTGACCTGCAAGATGCCAATATAAAAAAGTCACGGGCCAAGGGCTAGTACAAAAGTAATACCTAAATGCTCAATTAGTTACTATTCATCTTACACCTTGATCATCAGCGTTGATTCTTTTATATGCTTACATAATTATACACAACATGTTTAATATAGCTCTAGATATTAGTTATAGTTACTGACATTGGAATTAATGATTGTTGACTAACACTTAAATACCTGTTACCGAACTTCGTACATCATTTCTACATTGTAAGCATTAATTCTTAGTGCTAGTAAGTAGACAATCATTTTTGCTTTGCTCACTCAGAAAATTAATAAGCAATGCAAATATTACATCATTAAAAACCTACCTAACACCACAAACAAGTTTTTTTTGTTTTCTGTATGTACGTATTTATTGCTAAAAACAAGTTACCCTAGACTACTAAACTGAAGTGTCGTCAAATTTCAAGTTATAAACAAAAACAGAAAAATCAAAAGGAAAATTAAAAAAACAGTCGCGAGTGGCGAAATTTTTTAACTTTCTTCTACACACCTCTAGGAACTCTATAAAAAAGGCCCATGAAAATCCGACCACTATAAACTTCGTTTCACCTTTTGAGTATTTTTGTTTGATGAATGTATAACCAATATACAATCATCATTTCATTTCATGGTATCTTAATAATGGCGAAAACTTTTGGATTGTTTTCGAAACAAGAATGCAAAGTCAAATTCAAACAATTCTTTCACCACATATACAGATAGTCATTACACTTATATGACTACTTCTGCTAACACATTTAATTATTTGTATTTCTTTTAGTATCTAGGGAAATTAGAAGTGCCAAAACGAGCAGAACATATTTTAAGAAAGAACTGACTTTTCGAGGCATACCTCCTCCCAGTCCTACTCATACTGCAGAAAGGAGTAAGATTGAAATTGTAAAAGAAAAAGGTAAGTTTATGACATCAAGCTGGTGTTGCCCTTATTACGTATATTCACGCAGACTTACGAGTCGTGTTATGATTCACCCGTAGATTCTGACATGATGTGCAATAAGAATGGGGCACTATTTTTATTGCGCCTTCATACATAATATAGTAATCTGGTATGCTTATCTGGATTTATATACGGGTTGTTTCTGATTTTTTGTTTCGAAATAACACGTATACGCCAATACTTGATCGTTTTATCGACAGTTTTACGTGTTGATATTTAATCATATCATTATATTTCTAGAAACACTACGGAGCTCAAGAAATCTAAAAGCCACAACGAAAACTAAGGAAAGCAAAAATTTTGAACTACCAAGTCAAAAAGAGATATCAAAATTCCAAAATATAGTTAATAATAGTAATATGAAAACTTACTCAACAACATACAGGAGACCCGAGGAAAAATCTAGACTTAAAAAATTACCACTTCTGCAGAACAGGCTTCCTAAAGAATCATTTAACGAAGATTTATTAAATAAAAGAAAACAATTAACAATACATGTTCCACTTAGTAATACAATTAAGAAAGACAAGCGTGAGTCGAATGTGCCGGTTTTACATTCTGTCAAATGCACTGTAGACTGTGCCAGTGAAACGAATGATGTGCATCACAAAGATGCAGTAGTTGCCACCGACCCAATATCCACACCGGTTAGCGTTTTAACAGACATACATGGTTTCGAAATTAATGCAATTACAACGTGCGAAAGCGCTATTCAAACAGATTCTATGAACATACAGTTTGATAGTCTCGAAATACCAAATGTAACATTAACAAAAGATAAGAGTGAATCCAAAGGCGAACCTACAATTTTGAATACTACAGCATTTCCAAATCTCGAAGTTCCGCCTGTAAAAATAGTCCCTCAAACTGAAGAGGTGAGTTCTAGTGACAGAAGTATTTGTCAAAGTGCCTCTTACATAATTAGCCAAGCCACTAGACAAAAATTGAGTGTAACATACACTACTAGACAAAAGTTTAATTTCCAACTTCTTGGTAATGGTGATGACGTTGGACCTTCTCTGCAGCCTAGTCCGTTAGATTACCCTATGAATGTTGTATCTGTGTTCAAGAATGAATTAAAAATAAAGAAAACAAATGAAAAGGTTTCATCAGACGATTCTACCAAAAAAAAGAATACACCAAGAGAGGACCACCTAAACCATTTGAATGATCTGAAGAGTCTTGATTGCTCCAACAACTACAATAAATTAATGAAACCGTCGGATATAATTAGCACAATAAGAGTTAATAACGGCCTATTGCAGAGTGACATTTGTGAACAGTTCCAGAGGGAACTCAACTTCATAGATTCATTCTTTGAATCACTACAATATTTAGAAACTTTCTCGCTAACTGATAAAGGTCACACCGAAAACAAAATTGAAAATTATACCCATAATTCGGTATTATTTGATTCTACATTTGATGCCAAGAATTCGGAATACGACAATTTCTTGTCGAAGCTTGAAAACGGCGCGAATATTGACGACACTGAAACAATGGCATCCAAGAGTCTTTGTCTGGTAAGTGTTATTCTTTTATTTGTAAATATTTTGCTGCTACTGGGCAACAGTGGAAGTTCTTATATCGATAGCCTTTCATTGACAGTTATGCGTATTGTAAATCATAACTCAAGTTTTAATGAGTATCGAGTATCAAGTGATTTTAGCTAATCTAGTGTAAAAAGATAGGAATTCATAATTTGTTAATGATTTCAGCTTAATTTACTCATTAGCGATGAGCAAAGACGAGCAAAAAATCTCTTATTCGTATTGAAGATGCGAGAAGATGCGCTGAAAGATTTTACCAAGTCACAAATACTTTGGTTAGAAAAGAAGAAAAAGCACGACAACACGGACATATCGACGTTGAAGAAGAAACAACGCGGCGCCCTGCTGAAGCTGCAGCACGAGTGTGGGGAGATGCAACGCATGCGCAAGGCTCTGCTCACCCTCTCCGAGAAGCGCAAAGTGGCACTCATGAAAACCATGAAGAACATAGAACTGAAATTGAAAAACAACCTTGATGTAGATCAGATTATTCTTGGCAAGAAAAAGTTGAAAAGAAGTACTTGCTTCGACAGGAACGCTGCTCCTCTCAAATGTTTTGATTTATCGAGCAGCGGGTGCGAGGAGAGTAACACTGCTAAGGCAACCTCCGACGCGTCGTTGCCGCTGACTGAGGAGTGCACGCCGCAGTGTGAGGTGAGTGAGATTCGCGGCGTCACCAGCGCGGAGAAGTGCGTGCAGACGAGCGCCTCGTACTGTGCGGCCGACCACGCTACTGACACCGCCGAGGAGAACTTCGTCGTCGTCGACGGCGGCTACCTCAACATACTGTTCCACAACCTCACCTTGCCGCAGATCTTCAGCAGTGGCAAACAGTATGAGGTTAACGAGGAAGCTTTGAAAAACATAGTCAATTCAGCAAATAGTCATAACACTAACCTAAGCGGTAGTGAAGTCGTTGAGAAACTTATGGATCAGATAAAGAATAAAGACGGTGATACGTCCTCTACCTCTCCATCGACTGCTCGAAGTCTTATCGATGAGTTTGACCAATACTACAAAGATCTGAATGAAGCTAATAAATCGCCCCCTACCACATCAGAGAACCTTGAAAACAAAGAGTCGAGTTCGGAGACAGGGGACTTCGAGGAAGAGCGGCCGGTGGAGCGGTTTGCCAAAAAAACCGACGAAGTTTTAGTAATGACGATTGCTACGAGTACTAATAGCACCAATGATGGCTTTTCAAATGAAGGCGAGCCGTGTGTCTGCAAAGCTGCAGCGCCATTAGATAGTGAAGGGACAATAGATAAGGAGCCAGTAACTACTAGTCAAGCACCGACCGGCCCGCTGCCGGTGCCTGTCGGCGCGGCCGCTGTCGTTGACAGCCAACGTCCTCATGTTTCTACTCGGTTACTGCAGAAGTCAACCCCAACCTCTTCTTTATTAGGTTAGTTTTTTACTCTAACCAACTATTGTTGTTATTCTGACGATTTTTCACGAGCTGACAATTATCAAAAGTGTTTATGGACACCCATAAACACAATTTCGCACGAACCGCTGGGACCCGTCACTCGCCAGCTAGCAAACCGAAAAATGCCTGATGCCGGGATACCCGTCCTGCCATCAGGATTTTAGATATTGACGTGCCGTTTAATTTTAATCTCGTATCATTTGTACTCAATAGACATATAAAACTTTTTCAGAGACGGGCAGCGTCAGTAGTCAGTCGCTGAGCGTCTCCACCTCTCCAACGACTTCGGTCTCGGCGCCTTTGCTCTCGGCGCCGGCCCACATTGAAGCGGAGGAGCTACGAAGACAACAACTAGCGATAGAAAGAGAGGTACACTAATTTATCTTTTATTTTATTTTATCTGAACTAATTATATAAGGCGGTAAACGGTTTGTGTGTTTGTTAAAAGGAATCTCTTGAAATACTGTATGGATAAAAAAAAATTGTTATCATAATCTTTTTAAAGCTAGTTACCGAGTAACATAGAATACTCTTATGCCAGCAAAATGCATGTTTCCTGATTAAACAACGCGCTAGTAAGACCTGGTAGCGTACACAAACACACAGACAAACGTATTTTTCATTAATGTTGTCATTGGGTTAGTGGACGAATCACAATCCAGCTGAACTTCTTTTTGTTCTGGTGGGCTCTCGTAGAAGTTAAGTGTTCGAATGTTGTATATTTTTCATTACCACTTCGAACCCTTTTGTTTGCCAAATTTGCGAGACAACCTTTATAGGACCTTTTCAGACACCGCTTTAGTGTTTTGATAGCTTTGGCCTGGACACTATTATTTTTATCCTTGTCTTCTAGTTTTTGAGCTTCCTAATAGCGCGGTTTAATTGTTGCCATTGTTTTCTTAGTCTTATTTGCTCAGATATTATGTCTTGTATTGTATGGCATATTAGATTTGTTGCTCTAATTTAACTTGTTAGTAGAATTAGATTTCCAGGTAATAGTTTAGACTGAATTATTGAAATATATAGAATATATTATCTTTTGTTTTTAAACTGATTTGAGGGCTCAAAGCCTAATTGATCGACCATTGATCTGAAGATTTCCCAAATTATCTTTTTGGTGGAAAGGTGGCACATTTCTGGAGTTTCTTTAAAACGACTTAATAACTAAGACTGGTGAATTGTCAGGAGATAGCTCATAACTGCAATGTCACTGAATTTATTTTTTGAGGTACCGTTAGCAGCACAAAAGTCTTATAGTCAGGTATTTTTTTTCCTGTTGATGGTCTATAAATTCCATTTAAGTTTTTCAATGTTTGGAGTAGCCCGCGGCCTCTGGGCAGGGTCAATCCTGAGCCCCAAAACCGTTGGCGAGGGAATTGAGGAACTCGCTAAAGTATTCCTGCTTGGTAATGTGTGCCTGTGGCCAGTAGAGAACTTACGAAGTTAGCTTAACGGAGCCTGCACAATTTTCAACAATGACAGTTATTACTTGAATTTATGACTAGCAGTAATCGTACTGCATCAGTATCGACTGATTCAATGTTTTAATTTGCCTTTGGAGATTATAACTAATGCACATACATATGCTTTACCATCAAGATTTGTGATATAATAAAGCATCAAGCAGGAATTCCTGGATATAAATCCAGGGAATCCCATATGGCTTCTTGAAGTGAAATGTGTTTCAGATATTTTCATTATGCCATATTGTATTGGTGGGTATATCAAGTGTGATTTTATTCTTTGGGTTTGTAGGTTTCAAATTCAGTTTCTCGTTTTTTCCTTGTAAATATTAGTGTAGCCTTCTATTGTTATTTGCTGAATTTTCACTTGGTCCCCACGCATAGAACTTCACAGCGTTTATAGGAAATCGCTACAGTATTTAGGGAGCGTATGTATTTCAGACAACAGTTTGACACACAGCGCTGTTTGAAATCGTCTGGCATTTTTGTAACCAGGTTTCTTAAAATTTCAGATAAAGGCTTTGGAGCAGCAGCAATGTCGGTTGCTAGTTGTGAGAGAGATTCCGGACAAGCCACCGCCGCCCTACACACCGCCTACAGAAGCGCGTACTCCAAAACCATCTCGCATGTTCAGTCCGGACGAAAATTTAGAAAAAAAAGTAGCTAAATACATAAGCGACCCCGAAAGGTCGTTATGTGAATCAGATGAGCCGTATATGTTGTTTGTACAAGATTATTGTCAGGAATCGCTAGAGAGGCATGAGCAAGAGCTAAGTGATATGCCGTGGGACGCTTGTAACTTGCTACCTCAGAAAACTCTCGTGGAAATTCAGGAACTGGCAGAGAAAACTTCTTCAGAACTCAAAGAGGTTCTAACTTGTATGACACCTACAGCCGCGACCGGTGAGTTGATAACTTATATGTTATGTGGCAAAGATTACAAATTAAAAGTTGTGTTCTGGTTGAAATCCAGTTAATAATGTGTATACATGTTGTTCGTCAGGAGTGTCAAGCCGGCGCTCGGACCACATTGACGACATACTGTTCGCCGAGTGGCGGCGCTGCGAGCCCGAGTGGACCGCGCTGCACGTCGACGAGGCTATCGTCAAGAACCAAATCTTCGAGAGCATCTTCCAGAAAATCCTCACCGACACTATAGATGAATACAAGAAAACTGTTCAGTGTGAAGTCGTCACGTCAAACTAAATTTTTATTAAATCATGTTTTCAAAGCCCGGGTGCCAACACATAAAATAGCTTACAGACTGGATGGGATCAAATGGTTACTGTTATAACAGTTAGCCAATCATAGCAATTATGCGAAGATCATTTATATGTCTAGATAGTGTCGCACGGCAATAGAACTAAAACAAACGAGACAACTTTATTACGCTGCTGCGCGTGACAGCCACGTTTTACATTCGCGAAACATCATTCTACTGTGCTAGTTTGCGTGCTTAACGATACCAGTTGCTGAATAACTCCCATTAAAATATGGAGAAAGCAGCCTTTTTTTGTTTGGACTCTAGACCCGCTTATAATAATGAGACGTACATATTTTGATTTCTTCCTTAGATTAACTAGATTAAAGTGGTGGGTAATTAGAATTTTGGCATCCTGGATCCATATTCACCGACGCTAAAAAGGTTACCACGTACTCAGTACATCGTTCTGAAGCCCCCTACATCGATAATTTTCATCGCGATGTTTTTTTTAAATAATTTGTTTCCTACAAAATTTGCACTTTTGTACCAACACGGTAAAAATGTATGGAAAAGATGATTTAAAAAAAATACCGATGAAAAATTTCGATGTGGGTGGTTTAGAATGATGGACTGAGTGCGTGGTATGACACCCTCATTCCGAAGAATATTCACGGTCAAAATGTATGGAAAAGCTGAAATTACCGTTGACAAGATTTCGATGTGGAGGGGAGGGGGTATAGAATGATGTAATGAGTACGTGGTAACCGTTTTCTCGTTGGTGGCCCTTCCACCGTTGCTTGCGGCTTTGCTTGCTGAATGCAGCCGTACCCTATAAATAAGAATAACTTCCAAGAAGTTACAAGAGTACACTCTAGATAAAGCAGTATTCATGCGGTTTTGAATGGTTGGTCAAAACCGCATCAATTACTGCTTGTGTCGATGTCAAAAAAGGCTCGTCTGACTGTTCACAATGGTGTGCTGCTGGTGCGTGGTACTGTCTGGTCGCGCTACAAAAGTGATTTGGCTCGGAGTTAATATAAAACAATGTACATAATATGTTTAATATTGTAGGCGATTAAAAAATAAGAGTACTTTAACAGTTTGCGAGAAATTGAACAAAAAAGGTGGCGCGGCCGGATAGTGTGCTTCCTAGCCGCGCTACCACCCACGTACACTGCAGTAAATCGTCTTATAATGTACAAACTCATTGGTAATGAAATGTTCGTCTATTTTTTGTTCTATTTATTATTAGAAATACTGCAAAAAGTCAAGTCAAATAATCAAAAACTAAATATCAAATCTTATTCAAAACAATTTTCGTTAAAAACTTTTTTACTTTCTACAAACCTAATATTTTTCAGAATTTTCCTCTTCTTGTTGAAATTAGAGGGGGGGGGGCACAATTTTCACGGCTTCAGAAGCAAATATCTCATCAACCATTGACTTAAGAAAAAATGGGTTAGGGGAACCTCGTTATCATCACCTACTCTCTAAATTTCATCTGTGTGGTGCAAACAGTCTTGGAGTAAAATGGCTGTGACATACAGACTGACAGGGCGAATTTATAAAGGTTCCGTCTTATCCTTGCGGCTACGGAACCCTAAAAAGCAGTATTAAAAAAAAAAGTGAAAAAGTTGGAATTTAGACCTTCAATATCTCCGTAACTAGAAGCTTCCCAGGTATGCTCCAGACCAAAAAAAAATCGCATTGTCGGGGACAACAAGTGCCTTCCGACTTCGTTAAGGTTCTATTTACACCCTGTATCGGTTACACATATCTATCGTGTGACAGTTTGTTATTATATAAAGTGTTTTTTGCCCGTGTTGTTTACCAATGAGTTTGTACAACATAAGACGGTTTACTGCAGTGTACGTGGTGGCGCGGCTAGGAAGTATACTATCTGGCCGCGCCACCCATTTTGTTCGATTTCTCGCAAACTGTTATAGTACTACTTTTTTTAATCGCGTACATTAATAAACATACACGCTGGAAGGGACACCGACATGGTTAAAGTTAACTTTTATTATGGGATCGACCCCCAAACAAAACAGCTGTTCAGTACATTTATGTTCGCCTAACTCGTCAAAATGTACTGGACAGCTGGTTTTTTTTTTACGGGATTTCAGGGTTGGTCCCATAGTAAAAGTTGTTCTTTATAATGAGTACAATGACCCCTTAAGAGGATTAAAACGACTTAAATTTAACCATGTATATCATAGGAATGTTTCGTGGGTTATAAAAAAAAACCAGTCGTTTTGTAGGAAACAAAACTGCAATACCTGCACGATCAAAATATATGGAACAGCTGTTTTTTTTATATTACTTATGAATTTCTTTTCATATTTAAGAAATTCAAAACCAATTAAAGTGGCGTTAGCTTAAATCATACCCTATTTGTGGTGCGGCCAGAAAGTAAAAATCACTTTATAAAATAAAAAACTGTCAGGCGATAGATAGAATGACAGATAAAGGATGTAAATAGACCCTTAACGAAGCCGACAGGCACTTGTTCCGTCAATGCGATATTTTTTTTGTTCTGGAACATACCTGGAAACCTTCTAGTTGCGGAGATATTGAAGGTCAAAGTTACCACTTTTTACTGTTTTTTTTTTTAAATACTAATTTGTAGGAATCCGTAGCCAAATGGCTAAAACGGAACCCTTACAGATTCGCCTTAGCCGTCTTTCTGTTTGTCCGTCTATCCGTATGTGACAGCCAGTTTACTTTGAGACTGTTTGCGCCACACAGATGAAATTTGTAGAGTAGGTGTCTCCTGTGAACCGCTACGCAAAAATGATGTGTTATTATGAAAAAAAAAACTAAATCAGGGGTGGCTCTCCATTCACGTAATGAGGGGTTGAAAAAATATTTCAATGTACAAGACAGCTCTATAATGATATAGAAGTTCCTAAAACACTTTATTTATTTATTAAATGGTTGATGAGATATTTGCTTCTAAAGCCGTAAAAATTGTGTTCCCCCTCCCTCTAATTTCTAAAAAAAGAGGAGGAAAATTCTAAAAAAAATAAGTTTATAGAAAGTAAAAAACCTTTCAACGAAAATTGTTTTGAATAATATTTGGTACTTAGTTTTTGAGTCATGGGACGTACTCTGTTAGCTGCAGCAGTAACTTTGTTTTTCATTAAAATACTATGAAAAACAAATTAAGTTATGCTGGTGAGTGTTCATTTACATATGAATGAGCGTTTAAAAATATTTAATACATTTTTTGGTACGATGGAACCCTGTGGGTCCGATTCGCATTTGGCCGGTTTTTATGGTTATAACTTTAAATACCTCCATGACCATGACC
Organism: Standfussiana lucernea; assembly: GCA_964057025.1. Lineage (NCBI taxonomy): Eukaryota > Metazoa > Arthropoda > Insecta > Lepidoptera > Noctuidae > Standfussiana > Standfussiana lucernea. The sequence goes on from OZ059784.1 coordinate 9,590,924, forward strand.
CATTTACTTTTGCCCTGGCTGGAGGCCTTAAATTCAAGGCATCCACAGGATAGACCGGTTGAGCAGACGACAACCTCCTAGGTTGAACTGCGAGATGCCATACAAAAAAAAAAAAAAAAGACCCATTTACTATTCCACGCATCCAACAGCACAATGTTTTGAGTGCGTTACATTGAGTTTTACTGTAAAACGTGATTTTTCACGCCTGCAATAATTGTTGCATAGGGTTACTTAGTTGGTTATATTTTAAACGATGTCCAACATGGTCTTTAAATCAATAGAAGTACTGGCTTCACAAAGTCATATACGTATACGTATACGTCATATATAATAATCACCTTACGAAAAACATATAGTTACGGTCATATTTATAGACTTCAAAAAGATACATTAGACCACGGCGGCTCGATGCAGGCTATGAATGAATGCAGCATTAGAGGCCTCATGAAGGCTTATTTGGAACTGATATGAAATAACTTTGAGGAGCTCGTGGCCAAATAATAACTGCTGCTCGGATCAATTTTTAGGTTAAGCCGCGCTTGCCTAGGTTGGTCTGTGGATGGGTTTACCACCCATTACATGCCGAGTTTCCTTCGTGCCCCGGAAAGCACGTTAAGCCGTTGGTCCCGGCTGTCATTTGTAGATCTTTGACAGTCGTTACAGGTAGTCAGCGGCCCGATAGTCTGACAATCATTCTTACCAAGGGGTACCGTATTACCCAGTAAAACTGGGTTATAGAGGTCAGATAAGCAGTCGCTCCATGTAAAATACTGGTATTCAGCTGCATCCGGTTAGACTGGAAGCCGACCTTAACATAGTTGAGAAAAGGCTAGGCAGATGATGATGATATGAAATAATTTTATACTTTAATCACGCTAACCGCCCTTACCCATGTACAATGCAATTTCGCTAAACAACTCGAGCGTATCTAGTGACAGTGCAACTGATACTGGGCGCGGGAAAGGGTGTTAGTGGCCAAGAGTTGGTCTTAATGTTCTTCCACGCGTTCATAGCTGTGACAGTCTATCTAGACATATAAATGATCTTAGCAGTATACATAAGTTTGTCAGTCTGATAGTATTTTTTTTTGTGCCTATCAGCAACTGTGTGTTGGTCTCGTAAATAGAAAATCATGAATGTAACCGTACTATAGTCATTACGGTAGGGGAGCCCAAAGGGTTTTTCAGCAAGTATATTCAGCATGAAAACTTGAAGTAGCTAAGGCGTAATGAGAGTACGCGAAAATTGTACTATGGAACCCTGCCCGAAGGGTTCCTAGAATCTGAACCTTTTCATAGTAAAATTGCAGCGTTCTCTCATTACGTCCAACCTACTGAGCTATCAAGTTTCCTCGATATGCTTGTTGAAAAACCCTCCGGGCTCTACCATTCAGTTTTACCTACATAATTGTATGTTAATATTTACGCTTAGCGCAATTACTATAGAAATGTAAATTACCTATTTGGGTACGTTTAATATATAATAGTCGTCTATTTATTAAAATGGTATAAAAACTTTACTAGACAAAGGGTACTAAAAGTAAAAAATGTCTTGTTTTATAATTCATTTTTTTTTTCGGTAGACGAAAATTCGGCAACATTTTTCGCCTGCTTCGTACGTACTCGCGCTTTAAGTTTATTCTAAAGTTCAAGTTATTCTAATTAGATTACAGCCGTCGAGCATGGCTATAGTAGACTGCTCTAATATAACAAGTAATAATTGTAGATTAAGGTTAAAATAAAAGTGAAATCTTTCCAACAACAGTATTCCGAACGCATTTTTGGTAAAGCTTAAAAATTTTACTTTTATTGTTGTTGTATTATTTGAATGAGTATTATTTCAATAAAACTTTTACAAAGTAGACATTTCTGTTTTAAAATAACTACTACACACTGATTTATGTTCACATAATGTACCTTACTATCAGTATTTCGGAAAATAAATGACACAATAACAAAATATTAAATTATTTTATTTAGCAATAGTAATGACGAAATATCACATAGTCCTCACAATTGACGATGACTAATTAAACTATACATACACATTTAAATACAAAGCTTAGGTGTATAAATATAAGTTAATACCTAACACCATAAATACTTTTTCAGACAGTACAAAAATAAACATTTATAGTCTTCAGAAGTTCGCCCTAGATGTTTAGAAATACACTATAGAAAGGTAAACATTTAATAACTTTTACAACATTCAACTTTAAAATTACGAACATAGGTTATATTAAAAAAAAAACAATATTTTTTGTAATTCCTGCGATACCTAAACAACATGATTTAAGGGAAAATTCACACGTACCACAACCACCCCACATCGCAGTGGTTAGGTACATGCGAATAGTGTCGCATCAGCTTTTTGCAGTTAAGTTGTGGTTACGCTGTGGCTAGTTCATGCAGACATACACATCGGAGGGCGTAGGCATACGCATGGTCCATCTGCGCGTCGTTGCGTACGCGGTGTTACTCCTGTATCCTTTGGTCAATATCGCCCACACGATGTGAATTAAACTATCCATTTTTATACAAATTAGTGCCTACGTGATGTTGTAGTGTTGTGGTACTTAATCTAAGTTGTGGTACGTATTACCCCAGCCTGGGATGATGCATTCAGAAAGTTGGCAACGACGCAAATAGCTGTCAAATTTATCACTTATTAATATTGACAGTTTGTTTTTGAAAACAAATATTTAACAGCTGTTTTAATATATAAATATATAAGAAAACCGGTTTATGTACACAATACAGCAAAATAAGCTACATAAATAATTATACATAATGAATGAAACCAGAATACGGTATTTTAACAATCGCATTTGATATTATGTTACTTGAATTTCTAATAGTATTCAGTGGGTTACCAGTTTACGTAAAAAAAAAGTAGTTGGAAAAAAAAGAAAGAGCGAAGTTTCGCTCGTTCTTTTTTATAAGCTTAAGCATAGTTTTAATTTAATTTAATCATTAAAAATTTAAGAGCAATTGAAAAAAAACTAATTTAAAATTGCCGCAAATTAGTTCATTAGGCCAATTCTTTTGTTTTAGTAAGGTAACATTAGGTATTTAAGTTATTAAATACCTTTAAAATTCCAAGTAAACATGAAATACTTCTATATGGAATTACTTGATACACGACTAGTGAAAGTCAGAATTTTTGTATCAACTTCAATAAATTACGACAATAACTACTTATAAGAAACTAGATTACTTAAAATGTTTGAGAATCTTTAAGAAACTCATTAAAAATTAAATATTAGGGCGTAGGATATTTTATGGCATAATATTAGAGCATACAAGTTAGGAGTACCACAAGGTACACCCGAGGTCTGAAATATACAACTTCATACGCATATAATTCACAAAACTTCGATATTCATTTAGAAGAAGGTTTCTTCTACTACCTAAAAGGATACTTGCCTGAAAATAGTAACAGAAAAACTTAGTAAGTTATTTCGAGATTCAATCGAATTTTGGATAATAATACCATGTGAGTTGCATTCATATCGACATAAGACAATAGACCGTCAAGTGTCAATGGTACTGATGAATCCTGATCCTAGTTTCTTTTTACTGCCATAAAGTTTCTGCCTTGGTTTAACACTTCACTGCAAGGGTCTCTTACCACTAACACTGGCACAAATACTTGTAAAGGTCCCTTATATCGACACAGTCAACATACTATACAACGATGAATCAATCATCGGCTTTCAGAAATGATTCCAGTGGGTTTGGACCTTTTCGTCGAGGATTAGAAGGCACCTTGGTCGCTTCAGCTGGAAATAAAAAGATTTTCGTTTATTATTTTGTTTTGAAGTCAGTGTACCTAGGGTGATAAAATAGTTCGAGAGTAAAAGAAGAAAGAAAAAAAGAAAAGAAGTGCAAATGAGACAAAAACCCAGTAATTGAGTATAAGAAGGCTGGAATCAAGTAGTTGAGGAAAAGAGTTCTTACTTGTTTGAGTTTGTGACCCTTGTGTGACTTCCAAGCACGCCATCCACTCTGTAATACTGATCTTGGTGTCATGGTTGACGTCGCAGTACCTCGGCAGCTTCCGACCGCAACGCCGAAGGGGTTCCACGTTCGATATCAGCTGATGGAACGCCTTCCACTCGCGTCGCTCTAACGCTTTATTCTTGTCCTTGTCTAACATCACATACGTCCAAGTAGCTGCTTGCTCCTCTTTCGATGCTCCCCATTTTACCATATCTCTGATTAAAACAAGGATATAAATTAATATGACATTCAAATGAGTTCATTAACCGACTGACCGCTAGGCCATGCGAATACCGAAGTGGATTGAACTGAGCGCCAAATCTAAAACTTACGTCACTTTCTGTTCGACCTGGTACAGAATTTAATTTCAACTTGGGTTTTCCTGCTGTAAGTTGTTTATCACATTTAATTACATATGTACGTACCCTGGTCCAGTCCCGTTGATAGAAGTAGTCATCTTGGATACGAAGAAGCTCATCAAATCTCGCAAGAAATTGCTCTTCATTGGTTCCGGACAGCCTAGAATTTTATCAATGTCCATGGTTAATTTTGCATAATACCTAAGTCCGTAGGAATTCTCCAAAAAAAGCGGAAATCGGTTTGATCACTTAGCGAAAGTTCAATATTTAAGTGTTTAAGTATGTAACTTTCCAGATTCATAAGTTCCATTATTTTTTTTAACCTTTCTGAATAGCAATAATACTTAATAAATAATGACGAGACAAACCGATATGCTTTGCGCCCAAAGGCAAATAAATTACATTAGGCATATAAAAACTTCAAAATACTTTACCAATACGCATAGTTTATTTATCAATGAGTTCAAATAGCTTTACTTTGCATTGATATTGTTACGTCAGCTGCTTTAAGACTAGAATGTTCAACTATAGAACTTTTGGCTACACAACGAAGTTAACTACAAGTGCGATATCTAATACAACAACAACAAGTGTGAATAGTGATCAGTGATGAATTTGTGATTGTGTCATAGATGTTTTGTGTTAAATTAAAATATTTGTTGTTTCAATTTATCCCATACCCAGCTCGAACAATATATTTAGGTACTAGTTATTTTTGTTATAACCTTTTTTACGAGCAACAGCTAAAAATTATTTCTGAATGAATGATATTTGCATACGAGCGCTTAGTGAAACAGCAAGTATTTTGGGGGAGTTGGACCGCCCGATATGTACAATCAACAATGAAATCAAACTCGCCTGATATAACCGTACCTCTCATCGGACTGGCGTGTTGCGGGGCGGCGTCGCAGTCAGGTCTCCGGTCCTTGACAGAGGACCCTGGGATGGGCTTGCCAGTGTCCTGGTGGACGCACCAGCAGTAGCCAGTCGATCTGTAGCACTGTGCGCGAGCGTACCTGCCATCGCCCGTACACTCTGGCACGTAAAGAGCAGCAGCACCTGCTTTCTAATCATAAAACATTTTTCAATAACACTAAAAATTATTGTTGTTAAATAACTAGTTGTGCCAAAATCAAGTACGGGTAGAGGCAAGTAGAGTGTTTATGTGTTATAGTTTTTGACATAGAACCTAAAAAATATGCCAATAACACCATGTTGATGCAATGAATGGCTTCGTATAGGAAACACGGCATTTCGTCGTCGTCGTTCGTTTGCTATTTCTTTTAGTCTTTATTGCTAGGTATGTAAGTCAACATGAATTATCAAGTTATTATTGAATGTCATGAAAATAAAACAGATGAAGGCTATTCGATTAAAACCTCGCTACGGTACCTACTTGAAGAAATAATAAAAGAATTTACCTATAGGTACCCTACCTACATTGAACCTTAAGCCAGATTTAAGTACAAAGGGTAAGTAACTGACTCCAAATTCGAGGCAAATCAGTGCTGACCCGGTACTGACTATTCCTGGTACTACTGTATTTTGTCTCATACAAATAGCATTGATTAATACAGGTTTTACTCGTGGCGGCGGCATCTTTGAAAATAAAATAAAATGGCGGAAGTTAGTTAAAAAAAAGGCTGATCACGTACAAAAAGCTTGCAACCCTATTGTGAAGTTGTCCGTGCAAATCGTAGATATAGTAAACAAGATGACAGCGTTATTTCCGATTATGGAACCGGGCCTTAAGAACCATCATGTATTCTGTGCCATAGAGCACTAGGTAGGTTAATAGGTTTAAGTGAATTATCAAACCTGCTCATCCAAAACTGCCTGCCTATCCGTGAGGCAGTCGTTGGCTTCATCTTCTCTCCTGGATTCAGACTCGGAACCATCTGGCGCGAAGGAGTTTCTCACTATTCCGGGTAATACTGCGTAAGAAAGAAAACAGGCAGGTTTAAGCCAAGCACTTCTACTTTATTAACTACTTACATACAAAAGGAAAATACAAATAGAGGAAAAACTCCCAACTGAAAAAGCACTATGCCAACATTTTAAAACCACCATATACCAAACAGTCATACAAAAATATTTTTTATCTAATTTGGTTCCAGGTGGTTTCAGCAACATATACCTAGTGTAGGTCGCCGTCGGGGACTTGCTTAACTGCCTGGCCCAGAGGAAAGTTACCTCCAAAACAACAAAGCAAAACATGCCCATACTATCGAGCTGTGCCCTGCCTGGCTGGAGCAGCGCAACACCCTGATATCGGAAGTGGGAGCCGACCTCTCGCTTCCGGCTGTAATTAAATGTATGGTTGGAAACAAAAGCTCTTGGCTAGCAGTTACTGCCTTCGCTGAACAAGTAATGGCAGTGAAGAGGCTGCAGAAAGGGAGAGGGAGATTTCTTCCAATCTGACTATGCGCGCCCAATGATTTGGACGCAGAAGGAGGGCCGAGAGTGCCCTCTTCCGCTCCCCATAAAATGGCCTGCTGGCGATTGACTTGGAGAGGTCCGACGTCGAAGTAAATAGGTTCGAGTTGGCGTCGCGTGGTGTTTCCACGCACCTCTTAAATAGAATGACAGGGCCAGGAGTAGCTCACTCCTCCCTTGTACCTGAGACGAGGTTTGTCGCAAGCAAACCGTCAGTGCTGCGGTGATTGTGGAGAATGCAATTGTGTCCACGCACCCCAAACAGAAATGACGAGGAGGAACACCATGTGGTTTTAGTCAGTAGTAATCTGATAGACCCCTCCGCCCGCCCATGATGCAGGACATTTATTGAGAATTTCCAAACGTCAAAAAGACATACTGCAATTAGAGTAATGTATTTAAGAATATATTTTCCGGAGGAATGGTATGGTATGGTGGTTTAAAAATTTTGGCATTATGCTACCGATTACTTGAAAGTACAAAAAAGTGGTCATAGTGCGAAAGTAGGCATCATGCTACGAAATCCACAGGAGAACAGAACTTCCTTCTTTTTTTAAATCGGTTAAAGACCCGTATCTACAAGTATGAATCGAAACATTAGGTAATAATCTAGACAGGTACCTAAATTCACACTAGTGATTCTGAAAGTATTTAAATTTAATAAAGAATTATTTTGTGGTCCCGAATCCAGATGGAGTACAACCAAGCATTTCCAATTTTCCAGCAGTAGGTGTCATCGTCGGCTTGTTACACGTCGGCTACCTTTTAATAAAAGTAGCGTACCTCTTCGCTTCTCAGTGGCGACGCTTACCGAATGGGACAGCGAGTGGCCGAAAGTATAAAACAGTCCTTTGACAGTTTTTTTACCTCAGACGTCACTCTCACTGTGATGCAAAATCAGACTTAAAATAACTAGGCAAGTATTGTACAAAGTGTTGGGAAGAAGTTAGCCAGAAAGAACGAATATTGAACAGTTACCTGAACTAGGATCTGGTGGTGGCTCCTCCTCGTTGTAATCAGGCTCAGCTTCTGGTCCGCTGTCATCGTCTGCATTCAACGACATGAAGAAACGGAGAGAGACTATATATTATTATTATGTTTGCACACACATTTGCATTGTTATCTTGCAGTGGACACGATTGGTCATCTAAGGCGTAGTGAGATATTAAGGTATTATGGAGAAAATAACTTTCTATTACAACCATGCAAAGCACTGTCTAATAAGTACAATTGGATTTCCTCACCGAGACCACCCTAGACTACCTACCTACTTAATCTATATACATTTATAAGAAAATATATACATACATACATATAATCAAATTGTAACATGCCGATGTCTGTACATTGAAGATATAATATATAATAATATTTTAGAAAAATACATATATGGGGGTTCTTTATTAGAGCAACAGAAGCCAAAACAACAGGTTTTAGAATTGTCGTCTGTCTCTTTGTGTCTTTCTGTCTGTATGTATGTTTGTACGCGCATCACGCAAAAACTACTGCATGGATTTGAACGCAGTTTTCACCGTTCTACTGCTAGATGCCTAACATAAAATATAGGCTACATTTTACCACAGGAAATGATCTTTTTGCGTTATTTTTTTCTAGATTCTAAGTACCACGGGTAAAAGCTAGTTTTAATTAAAAGTGTAGGTAGGTTCTATCTACACTAGTAATTAAAATTTTATTGCTAACAAACATGAGATATTAAATATCTTCTTAATGTTGAGCCAGCGATGCCACAGCACCGTAAATAACGAGTCTTTAAAATAAAACTGTTAAAGTCTATAAATTGTGTGCTGATTATTGGTACATAATATTCACAACCTCAGGCAAGAGGTTCTTCGTTCTCATTTTTTTAAATGAGAATGACCCAACTCACAACTTGGTGATTCAACAATAAATCTACTTAGCTTCATTAAACCAAGCTCAATCATTAAATCTTTTGCATTCATTTATAAATTAATTATTTTAGTAAAACTGGAATCCAGTCTTGTTTATAAAAAGCAGAGTATTTTAATATCTCTATAAAGATTTGTTTGAGTATTCCTGCTCTTCGTCGACTCTTACTTCTTACCTATGATATTTAAGTTTCGACCTGAACTGCCACATCGACAGCATTAGCAATAGTTCCGGAAAGGTCCTTCAAAGTGCCACGGCTCGCTGCTCTTTCTCTTTTACAGGCTCAATTGTAGTCCAGCAGGTGGTGGTGTTTGAGAAGCCCGTTTTATACGTGCTGCGTCATTATTATTTAGTGGGTTTTAGAATTTGAGGAAACTGTTTCAGCTCCTCGATCTGCCCCTCGGCCACGTTACATCGTAAATTCGGTGGCAATTGTCTTTGTGCTGATATTTTTACAGTAAAGTATTTATAACAAAGAAGAGTAGTGGTTCTGTTTGCTAAGATCTACATAATTAATTAATGTTATACTCGTACACTTGTTCATAATAGCTTAGTAGTCCTATCCAATTATTACTATACGGGACCCACACTCGTTTCTCTAGGTATTATTCAAATAAATAGATCGTAATTGTTGCACTGTTTGTATCGAGGGATCACTAGACATTTTTGTGTAGGTGGTAAGTACCAAACAGGTTGCAAACAGACATACAGTTTTGAGTAGCAAAGCCGTAGTTTGTTAATAGGCCGAAACATCACAGAGCAAGACCATGAAATGTTTCTGAACATTACAACTTACATTTGTTGATTCTTCTTTTATTTTGAGCACGCAGATAATTTTCAAGCTTATTCTGTTTACCAAAGCAAGTAACGTAACCATTAAGGTACTCACAGTCCGGTGCAGGAGGCTCGGGGTTGACTAGGAGGCAAGCTACCCACTCGGCGTGTGCGATCTCTCCGTCGCCATCGCCGTCGCAGCCACGCGCCCATGCACGAGCGCAGCGCTTCGGTTTCACAACCTAGAAGAGCAATTACTATTAACAATACTGTGTCCTTCAAAATTCAACTCTATATCTTCAACAGCAGCACTGCTCCGGATCGGCAACACCTCACAGAAGACCCGACTTGAGACGATACTGATGTCGTGTATTGCTTATAATAACTGTTCTTTGACCATAATTATATGAGAAATCAGAAATTCTTTCAAACGTAGGTGAAGTAAGTAAAGTTGACGGTCGTGAGGTTCTTCACCCAAAGGATATTTTGTGGTATGCCAGTAGTTTTATTGTGGGTTCCTCAACTGGATGCTAGCCGGACAAAGTTCACAGCATGACTTCAAACACTTATACAGACATAAATACAACTTCTATTTTGTAAGCTAATTATTGCATCTTGAGTAGGGTCAAGTGGGGGAAGGTGTAACAAAAAAATGCCTTTAAAAAAAGCCTTTATTATATCGTCTTCTTATAATTTACCATAAAATCAGCAATCTTTAACCTTCATATTAGGCTTGATATAATATCGAATTTATACTTAGAAACTAATTATGTTTTTAGTTTTCTGAGATCACTTTGTTATAGTGTACCCCAGGGGTGGGATACAGTATAACAAGATGGGGTAGACTATAACATTAGACTAAACATACATCATATGTCATGTAATAAAATATGAAAAATAGAATACCTTTAACCTCAATTATGTTTTATAACATATTTTTGATAATCAAAATCAAACATAAACAAATTAATAATATGAAAATATTATCTTTCCTTAGCCTAGATTAAAATGCCTCAGTATTTTCTTTGGAAATGAATAGCAATCAGCCTGACTTTTCGTTTTTTTTTTTCCAAACAATCTTTTCCTGCGATATGTCTAGCTTCCCAAGATGCTGGCATCTTTAGCTTGTGGTGTGTAGACATTTCACAAGCTAGTTTTCTAGTTTCGATCGTATCAAGACCGTAACACATTTTTGAGCATGTTATTAATTCTTTTAGTGCTGTTTCTTGAGCATTTGAAAATACCTGATTAACCGCGTAATTTGGAGTCATTCGTAGATATGCAGCTTCCTCGGCTGAACAGGCCTTTTTTTCTTAACATAACGATATGAAATACCGTAATTCACGTTCATTCTGTCGGCTGCTTTTCTCAAAGGTGCTCCCTTTTCAACCAGCTCAAAGGCTTCTTTCATATCATTAACATCGTGTAGGCCGATTTGCGTTTTCCTTTTCCGATTCCGAACTATTTTCGATGTAGCACACCTAAAAAATAAAATAATAATCAAAGGGGGGCACACTATAACATGTTACACCGTACCCCGTTAAACTGTACCCCGTTACACTGTACCCCGTTACACTGTACCCCGTTACACTGTACCCAACACCATATTATATCAAACAAAAATTTGTTAAAATTTTAAAGGTTAGAAATTGCAATAAACTTTGTTTACTATTTAAACACCAATTAATTGAAGATTAAGAGAAACATATATTTACTCACCAGAATTTATTACTTTTCCAATAAGAACAAAACTTCACTCTCTAAATTTTTTACATTTTTTTTATGAATAACATAAATTCGAGCATTCTTCCGTTCATCCAGCGATTTGTCGTCCTATGATAGCTGTTTAAGATGGCGGCGCATGAGACTGACAAAACACGTAAAGAGACACCATTGATAAATTAGAAAAGGACAGAGTTAATCTTGATGTTATACTGTGCCCCCTGTTACACTGTCCCCCACTTGACCTACCTACGAGTATTTGCCTAGACTATTACGATCTCTTTTCCAGTACCTTGATGGTCCCTTTTAGTGGACTTGCCACAAATATTTTGGGAACTGGTGACACAAAGTGCGACGCGATGTACTGAGCTCAGGGGGTTTACTATCAGGTAGTAGGCCTGCAGACCCCTTTTGTAGCTGTACAGTGCGGTAGTCTGTAAGTAAGATTGAAGCGTAGCACACTAGACAGGCCACGCGGGAAAGATGACTCGCGTGACCCTCCACAGTTCATGGCTCAAGTAGCGGATGTAGGGCAATCGTCTAAGTCTGCCATCGTCTACAATTACATAGGTATCCTGTAGAAAACTCTCGATAACAAACAGGAACATAATTGCATGATGCGTTTTTCCATTATTCTCAAAAGAACCCCGTAATCTGGATTAGGGCATTAATTCCTGGGTCTACTCCGAAGGCATTGCATTCTTGAGAATGGAATATAAGCACCTGTATATAATATAAATTAAGTAAAAGTTGGAAGACCATTTGACCCCAATCGATGACTTGGGAAGAAAAAAAATGGGCTTTGTTTTTTACCACCAAGACGAATCTCCGTTCGGAATCCGAATAAGGAGTTACGAGGTCACAATGAAACAGACACACATACATATGTACATGCGCGCGAAAAACACTACCCTCCTTCTGGGTCAGTCGGGTTAAAAAAGATACTGGAAACAAATTCTATCCGTTTCTTTGATTCTATAACTTGGATAACATCTTGAACGATCCCTTTTAGTTTTAAATGTCTGGTAACACCATAGATGTCCATTAGTACTTCATGGTATCTCCGATCTGCCAATGATTATAGAGAAGCTAGCTGTATTCAAAGTCACGTGCAGCTGGGTCGAAGATCGCGACACTTGCACCCAATGCCAGGTTTTCATAACCTGCTATTGGGTGTACGTTTTAATGTGTTGTGCATTTGATGATTTAAGTGCCTATCTTTGCAATCCTGTTTATTACTACTTTGTTGTACAGCTATTTATTATCACAAGAATAAAGTAATTGAAGGCACGGCAATAACAAGTATTGGTCTAATGGGCGATGCCACCAGCACCTAAGTGGTTGGTTTTCCTTGACACGGAAGGACCTAATGCTGCAAATGCGGAGTTGCTAAAATTATACTCATACATTCTATTTTACAAAGGTATAATAATGAGATATAAAAGAAGTAAGAAGGAATCCAGATCGAAACCTCGTCGTATCTTGGTCAATACCTAGATAGCAACATCCAGCTTGTTCAATTTGGATTATTATTCCGGAACTTTGCGGTGTGAGCTCAAAATTTCAATGACTAAACATTCTTCCTGGAAATCTGACTATCTGCCAAAACAGAATTACAGAAATATGAGTTTTAGAAGCAAAGTTTGAACTAAATTCCCCATTTGTGATGTAAACTCTAGACTCTAGTACTAGTAAGCTACTAGGCTGATGGATACGACATACAATTTAACGTATTTTTAACGTTTGTTTTGATTCAACATCACTTGCAATTGCAATGCTTTCGCAAATTGGTAACGTACCTTTTTAATAAGCCTCCTGAGTCCTCTATACTCTGATTTTTGCAAAGCATCGCTCCGGTCTCGATCTAGCTCTCTGAACTTCCAGTCCGCTACAGCCCTGGGCTCAGGAGACGGGGCAGCATCAGTTCGAGCTCGCTCGTACTCCCCGCTGAAGATCTTGATGAGGTTTCCGTTAAACTGGGCCCGATCCGTACGCGTGCATGCTGTTGACATGGTTAAAGTGAGATATTTTTTTCGCGAAAGAGGAGTAATCGGTACCTATATAAGTAGCAATTAGACAGAGCAGTAAATAATTTGGACCGACACACACACACGGACTGGGGTAGAAAATCCACAGTTGAGATCAATATTATTTATAAAGTCAAAAGTAAGGTTTCTACAACACTATTTAAAAAAGATCTGATCTCATTTATTTGTGACATCATCATCAGGTTTACGGATCCTATGTTTAACGGACTTTAATTATTAACATCAATTCTTGATCTTACTTCTTTTATTGCGTTGGCCGCGAACCGAAGACCGCCTCCTCGTGTGCGATTTACCTGAAAACAAAAACAGATTGATATCGCTCTTCGCGAACCCTTATGTCGACAAGGACGGTCGTCAGACAGCCGATATTGATGTATATCGTTAAGATATTATAATCGAACGATCATACTACTAACAGGCCGCTGTAATGAGCGGCTAAGAGACAAATTTACAGTAGCCAAATGATGTGCATCTGTTTAAGAGGAAGTCGGTGCCTTTCCATTTCAAATATCACCTTTGTGAATATATAGAGATGCTTCAAAAGATCAATTATCTTCAGCGAAGTGCCTAGATCAACAGTCAACATTTACACAAGTCGTCGGTCTTTTAGATCACCTTTTACGATACACACCGTTAGTGAAGGTCTGGCCTTTCGATTCCCGGAAATACACGGCAAAACTTCATTAGATACATAGGTTTAGGTATCTTGTGCAATTGTTATTGTCTATTGTCGCAACGGGTCAAAGGCCTCTCATGAAGATATCATTGCAAGCGGGAAGCAATTGGCGTAATCACAAAGGACATTACTTACATTTACTGATAAATAGATTTACTCGCGAGGCTTCGTTTAAATTCGCTTTAGGATTTCAATACACTCGCTTTTGTAGTTAAATGTCGTTTTGTAAACAACTTGCTTTTCCTCACGACTTTACCCCTGTTAATTCCGGAAATTATATGGATACAGCAGATGTTGGTTATAAAATCTCTGTCAAGTTACACAGAATCACCTTAATACGATAAGTGACCAATTTTGTTCAGTTAAATTTTTCTCACTTCAATTTTAAATTGAATTGCAGTTGTAATTCTATAATTATCTCAGCGTCAATTAAAGGTAGGCGTTGGGCAATTACTAGGTAAATATTTAACACCTATCCTGTTTGAAATGACGTGAACCTAAGAGCTTTATTATATACAAATAAGAAAATGTTATCGATCGTATGCAGGCGGTTCTTTATTTTATGCATTGGTAAAGTTGTGAGTGCGGTGGCGAGCGACATCGAACCGGTCCCGGTAGCCGCGGTCTGTAGTCTGTAGTGCATCACTAAAACATCCATATAACCGGTAAACTTACAATCTGATGTGCTATAAAATCTACAATCAAGAGTTTTTAATACAACAACAAATGGGCACGTGAACGCGAGTCTAGACGTTGACAAAGGGACCAAACATAAATCCATGGAATATCGTCACAACGCTTTGCATTCGCGAGATAAGTAAAATATAGCAACATAGCCGACAGGTGCAACTTCGTCTGCGTAACATTTTTGATTAATAATCCGCTCCTATTGGTCCAATGGGCTATCCAACACTAAAATAATTTTTCAATTCGAACCAGCAATTCCTGAGATTAGCGCGTTCAACCAAACAAACTGTTCAGCTTTATAATATTAAGTATAGATTAGGAACATAATTGGCTACCTCGTAATTTCTAGTTTCCAATCAAATGACTTCAACACCGTTGAACACACCTATTCAATGGGGATGATTGGCTCACTGTAGATGGCGGGTCCATAGCTAGCCCCTATCTGACCGATCCATCAACACATCATCCATATATTAACAGATTTTCATCCATTGACGAAGTTTGCAACAAGATCTGCCCTCGCCATTAGTTTCTCCAGGCAGTTATCTTCTCCATTGAGAAAACCCAAAATATTATAACGTGCGGCTGTCCCGATTGTCTCGATTTACGCCATCTTCCGCGGTACTTAAAGTTTACGGTGCCAGGTAACTTCGGGACACCGTATTTCTACTAACTGGGTCATGTTCACAGTAACTGCTTGTAGATTGCATTATCTATGAAGTAGGTCGGCCATAGCAGTCAAACCCGTTGAGATGCGTGAACGTTTCAGATTTACATAATTATGTAAATATCTCATATTATTGAGTTGGTTATTGTGTTTTTAACGTTATTTAAGTACTTAGCTTAATTTCTACGACGAATCGACGAATTATGTGACTAACAAACCGATTAGGTATTCTTGTTGGAACCATCGTTTGCAATTCGATGATCCCGGTGTTCTGAATAGCCACAAAGGCAGAATGAGTTTTATTTCAAGACTGCTTGCAATATGGAGGCCAATGGTCTCTCTGCTAAATCGAGAAGTTGCTTGACTTTATCATTATTTACGATTAAATCAAGCAACTTCACGCTTTTCAATTATTATTTTACTTCGATTACACAATCATATCTTGAGATCGGAATAACGTGGTTCAACTTTATTCCATCCACGTGAACCACGTGACCCACAAAACCTAACAAAATACAAAACTTTGATACGTACTGTTACTAACTGTGCCCTTTTACCACATCTTGTTTTCGTGACGAACGATTCGCAGCCTTAGCTCCATTTTGGGATTACACGGTTAGCTTCTACATATATACGCAATAAATAGCTACAGTACTATAGGTAGTAAACAGCGTGGTTTTGACCCTGGCGAACGACTAACTGGTCAGCTCCAACGATATCCGTCCAACTATACTGAATGGCTTACAAATAGATTTAAGTCTTCCGGCTTCAACAATGAGGATTGACGCGATAGTTCTTCAATGATTTCAAGAACTGAGAACTATCTCACAGATTTATTTATTTAGCAAATAGATATTTTTGCTGCCATTGTGTTAGTTTGTCGTGTGACTAGTTAAAAATAACTTGTTACGAAAATGCCGGTAATTAAGAGGCTAAAGTTTCGATATGGCAGATCTATAGACTAATTTGTTTGGCATGAGGTTATTCGTTTTTTAACCCCTGACCAAAAAGAGGGGTCTTAAAGTTTGATGTTTGTATCTGTGCCTGTTTCTCTATCTGTGGCATCATAGCTCCTTAACGGATAAACCGATTTTGATTATGCTTTTTTCGTTTGAACTGGTATTCTAATTATATTAACCTTAAAGGGACAATATTTAGATAATAATGTGGCAACGATCCTTGGATTAAATACTCTATTTACATTATTTTTTCTTTAAAATTTTAGTTTAGTCTTTTGGGTACATGTGGTTTTTAAAGTGGGCCGTCCAGATTGAACTGGGCCATCCTCATTAATCAGTCAAATGGTTACCAGAGGTTAACAAAATTCTCTAGAAGGTAGAAGCGTAAAACAATAATTAAGTAAACTTTTGAACGATACAATCTACTCTTTTACACCATTCAAAGCGAAGTTTTATAGTTTAAAACCTGCCGGCAGTATAGGGTTTCGTACAAAAAAAAAGGTGAACTTATACCGAATTTCGTTAGACAACTCGGCGCCTGACCCAAATAAGATGACTCCAGTTTAAATGTTCACTTTGAAGAGTGTTAACACGTTATTTCATAACAAAAACTGTTTTGTAAAAAAATAACCAACTTCCAAAATAAAAAAACACAAAAATAATGGAAAATAACTTTACTTTCGGAAGTCGGTGGTCCTATTGTTTGTTTCATTGACTTTTTTGCCACCCACTTCAGTAAAGTTATTTTCCATTATTTTTGTTTTTTTTGGAAGTCGGTTATTTTTTTGGACAAAAGTTTTTATTTTACCCTTTTTAGTTATCACAACACACACAAAGCCTTGTTAAGTATCAATTTCGCAATTTCTTTTACTTGGATAACGTATTTTTACCAGATATTTTGATTTAAAAACCTAACTACTGATTCGATTTTGATAAAATTTCCATGAGACCAATCTGAAAGTATATCCTTTCAGATAAAAAAAGAATTTTTCAAATCGGTTCATAAATGACGAAGATATGAGGTCCCAAACACAAAAAAAAAATACAACCGAATTGAGAACCTCCTCCTTTTTTTGAAGTCGGTTAAAAACTGTCTTTAGATGTACAATGTTCCATTTTTATTAAATAGGTAGGTACGGGCGTTAAAAAAATTACACTTCAAAGTAATTCGTTAAGTAGTTAGTTTGTTCTATTATTAAAGGTGATTACACTGTAAGTGTTATTTATTAGTTAGTTACTGTATTAACAGCCAAACCGGTCTATTCTTTTTAACTCTTTCTTAACGACTTCATCATCGCGGACCAGGTAAGATCCATAGCTAAATATAAAACATCAAAGGTGCGGGTGCTCTTCAACAAAGCTCTCAAATGATCACTGTACCGTTTTTTTTTCTATCGGTTTGAGCCCGAGACGAGTTCTCCTTACCTTTGAATGACAAAAAAAGTGGACCCCATTGTGATCGGCGACGAGCTGTCTGAGCCGGACCGCAGTTTCTTAGAAAAATACTCGAAGATTTGTCTCCACTTCGAATGTAGTGGTGTTTATGAAATAAAACCGACTTTATTGTAGCACACTACGAAACATTAAGCACACAACATTAATATCAGACTGATCGCTTTAAATACTCTATTTATCGCCTGTTCGATTAGCAAACTAATTTACATATGATACTTTATATAATACCTAGGTTACGGTGAAAACCACATTACAATCCGGCGACTAGTTCTCTGTTGTCAAAAAAAAACCGTTACAATGGAACACTGGGCTCTCTATGCTGTGACTCTCTGCGCTGAGATGCGCAATCATCAATTCCAAGTCGTGATTATAAAGTGTAGTTAATTAGATAGAATCCGCGCAACCGGGTCAACATGAGTGGCAGTAAACAGTTAATTGGCTGCGCAGGCGCCACCGCCAAATGGAAGGGACTGGAATTAGTAGACGGCATGTAAAACGACGTATGCGTGACGTGATGCGGGCAGCGCAATGGAGTTTATCGAGTATTAACAGAACGGAGGGACAAACTTCAATTAGTCAATCCCACGTCGTTACTGATAATTTCTCACTTAGTCATAGGGTTACGTGTTGGCACGTCATAAATTAAGCGTTGCTGTAATATATGGGCGAGAGAGATGAGTGGTTTAAATTAAACATTTTATACTGGATCGGAAGAGCAACACAGAAGCATTTCATTACTGAATGAGACATGCACATTAATGCATGGACATTGATCAATAGTCTTTCTAAAGGGCATCCAAGTTACTTAGCCAATAGCCTGTTTGACGAAGAATAAGATGCCTGTGATGCGACATTTAAGCTCGTAAAGTCAGATTAAATTGGGTACTTAAGTAAGGAGTTACATGTTGAGTGTTATAATATAGAGAATGTTGGTAGGTGCCTTTAGTTGCGTCATCTATTAAATGGAAGGATTACAAAATAATGACTACCAGTATAAATGACTTATTCGTAGGTACAATGAGCTGTAGACCAATAACTAATGAACTAAAGATTAAAAATAACACCAAGTCGTGTAGGTATTCCTAGAAGGTTTAGCTGTTATGGCGCCATTTCATGTTAACACTAACAGTCAGGTTTCATACGAGTAACTTTATTGCGGATGCCAACCGCGATACCTGCACCTAACGAGAATGCTAAGTGCTTTGAGTTAGGGTAATTTTCGATCGGTATCTTTTAACATAACTTACGATTTATTCGATTCGTTCTTTACGACATTCAATCGACATTGTTTTTTGCGATATATCAGAATGTTGGTTAACATGGATTATTCATGGAATGTTTCAACAAACGTTTAGCGTGTCCGCTCCGATAAAGTTTTAAATCAAATTGAACTTGGATAAAAGAATTCAAATGCTTAGGTACATTCAAGACTGATAATTCTGAAGGCTCAATATGGGGACACTTCATATTCCACAAAAGAAGTTAATAAACAAGACATAGCCTTTGAATGTTATCATAAAAGTCTGTGACAATCCAGCAAAAACATGCACATATACAATAACAAAAAAGCCAAATAAAGTAAAATTTAATTTAAATCCAGATAATTAAAAACAATATATTTCCAACATCCGATGAAAAAGGCCCGCACATAACTCATCAGCTATATGATGTAGTTTATAATATTTGGAAACATAGTTGTTTTTTATCATCAATCCGCATTCCTCAATAGAATTAAGTGCAAAATCAAGTCAACGCAGTCTAAAGTTATTGACTCACGCAAACTTTTTTACCTGAGTTTATTTTTGAAACAAAAATTTTTCCCTGTCAGCTTTTTTAAATAAATTCAAGGCCTGACTCATTTTATAAGAAACACTTGTGTCTATATAAGCATTCTGAGAGATGTAAAGATCTGGAATTCTAACATTTCCGGCGTATGAAGAAGAATAATCCCGATGTGTAAATTTCACGGAATATCGTCTGCTATCTTGTCAATATTTACACAGGAATCGTGAAAATGTATCCTTCGCAGAAGTAGTTCAATAGTATGATACATCTCATCTTATTGAAAACAAAATGTCAGAAGATGATTACATAAACATTTTTCTAACGCGTGTGAAAGAATTGAGATGAATTTTATTGATATAACAGTGTTGCATTTTAATTGTCTTTTTGTCTATGCAGATATCAGAGGTAATTTCCATAATGCAATAACAATTCACGTACCCACAAGAATTCCATAGTTAAATGTGACAGACACTGAGAATACGAGCGGGTTGTCGCACTCCATCCAAATTAAGGACTAGTGGCAAATTCTGTTATGCCATGGAAGGCTACCAACAATCATGCGCTGATGACTTATATTGGACTAGATACGTACGCCACAATGTCAACTTGTCATTTTGTTACTCATTGATTTCTTAGTAAACAAACGTTTAATTTATAACGAATTGAAGAAATTGAGTTGGTAACAAAATACTAGCCCGTGCAAACGTTTTAATACCACAATAGAAATTGTACGTTTGCTTCGAGGCCGAGACGTCTACTCTCTCTCATACAGTTTCACTACACGAGCTGCGATCAATTGCGGATCAAATCGTTGCTGGAAGAAGAAGAAAGAGGAGCTGGAGCTGGAGTTCACAAGAAGGTGCATGTACTTGTATAAGGAAGCAGGTTGTTAGCCGAATAGCGGCCGATGCCCTGCGTAGGATGACCCTGTGTCTGAAGGGTATTAAATAGTACTGTGCTCCATATCTGAACGTTTAAAATGAATGCGAGTGAGAGAAGATGCTTTGATGCAGCTTACACGTTAAGTGGTCTCATAAAAAGTACATAAAACATGTTCGTAAGTCATCTCTCATCAACCATTACCTACTTACATGTAAATCACCTACGTAATATCACAATTTGTATACAAAGTATGTTATTTTGTGATGTTATTGTCGTTCTCATGCTGTATGTTGCTCCCCTAGCCAGACTAGGCCACAATCAGGAACATTATCAACTCGTCTGTACGTACATCTAATTGGCTAAGGCGGTTTTTTGTACGTTTTTTTTTTTACCGAAAATAGTATATTAAACGCTGGGGAAATAGAACGAATCTAGCGAAACGACTAAATGGTGCGGAAGAGCCAACTCGATGTGAGATTACAGCTGTAGATGATTTTAGGAAGCAGTAACAAAGCACGGAGAATCCTCGGCGGATAGAACAGTACTGTACTACACTTAACATGGTGCAAATCAAGCGCTTCAGTGAATGTCACCGTTTAGTCATCGTAACTGACAGCTAGTTTTATTTGTTGCGCCAAATTCGGACATGAATATCATTCGTTTTCAAACCACCTGCTCGTAAATGTCAAATTTATTTGCCGTCGTTGGACACAATAATTAAGTTAAGCAACTTAATAGTAATATTATGTGAAATAATAAGAAACAATAATATGAATTAAATTTTTTTTTTTTCCACTAATAACTTATTTTATTTCATATTCAATGTTTACAATAATTAAAAAGACTAAAATTAACTAACTACAAACTATAAAAGAGCATCAAAAAACTCCTCCTCAACGCTGTCAGCCGGTAATGTGCCCAAGAGACTGGCGGCGTTGCCACGCTGTATGGCAACACTTAGCCTCTGGCCAAGGTAAAAGCCAGCCCTTGGGTCACGGGAAGCGTCAACTAGGCGTTTGGAAATTTCCTTAAAAAGGCTGTGAGCACTCGGACCCCACGGCCCCAGAGTTTCAACCCCAAACGGCTCGAAAATATAGTTTCCACAAAGGTTACTAAATTTACGCCGCTTGAGGTTCTCCGCAGCCGCAGCGGCAGCGCCAGCACAGCACGATGAGCTTGGAAGATGTGATGGCGCAAGAGTATCGACACAAGTTAATTAAATAAATTAAACAAAAATAGTTACAACATTAAAAAAATTGTTTTTTTGCAAATGTTCAAGTCCAAAATTATTAAATAATTGACTCGCATTGACTTCTGAATTTACCGCATATTCAATCTATGCAACTTTTTTCCCCATTTTATTTTTCAAACAGGAAATGAAACAGAGAGATGTAAAACTATTTTCATTCACATAAAGTACCACTTCGTATCGAATTTTGTTTCAGTGTATGTATGTATGTATTTATTGCCTGATCCCGTTCACGCACGACACCTACGATTGGCTTATTATATGCAAGTTAGTGTTACAAATTAGTAATTCGGCTGTAAAATGTCTCATGAATTCTTAAATTTTACCTTATCTTTTAGTGTTGTAGCTTTCTCCAGGGATATAATTTTCCCCTAGAACGATTTGTTTCCCTAAAAAAGGGAAATGTATCCTTAATCTCCCAATACTAGCGCACCCCCGCGGTAGAATATTGGTACGCAACGTCATTTTTCGAAAATCGAATTGGTTTTTATTTCCTCGCAGTAGGTGTAAAAAGTAGAGTATGCTCCTCGGGGATAAAGGTGGCTTCGTCTTGTGCTAGCTTAAATCCCTCATTTTTCTCAGGATTCTAGTTTTAACTCCCTCGCTTCGGTCACGAGTTAACTCAAAGCTCCCTAGAATCCCTCGTTCCATTCGGGATTTAAAAAAGTACCCGTGACGTAAGCCACTGCTTTATCCCCTTGGTACATAATCTACTATTACGTTCCAAGGCACTGCTAGCACGGCAATTTCGTGCTTTAAGATTTTTCGATAAAGCCCTAAATTAAACTATTTCGAAAGGACCACAGGTCAGGTATAAAACACTTAACGATTCAAGTTATGTGTAATTTAAAACACTCCTTTGGGCTAGAACTTAACGTTAAATGATTTAGCAATTATGATTACTGCAAAGGTGTTAAATACCGCTATAAAATCCGCCTATTTAGTCCATTGCAGCTAACTACGGGGAAAGCCCGTATTCAAGGATATAATGTGGGTCTGTCTGTCTACAATATTCTCAAGAGCTAAGACAGTTCACTAAAGTTTAATTACTTTATCAATAAATACCAATGAGGATATAGTATATTGACATAGGTATGCAATGAATGACATGTTAGGAGGAGGGATGAGACGCATGTTATTAAAAGAGTTATGGATAATGATGTTGATGGATGGAGGGGGAGAGGAAGGCCAAAGAGATGGATGGATTGTGTGAGAAATGATATGAAAGAGTATAGAGTAAATGATGCCGTGACGTCTGACAGGGGAGAATGAAGGAAGAAAACGTGTTGCACCGACCCCAAGTAGAATGTGACAACAGCAGGAAGATGATGAACAGGTATGCAATGTGATATGATTACGCATGTTAAGTTTGACTTTACCAAAATGCATAATACGTATTACAAATAACAATGTTGAATGACTCCAAAGCAGTAGCATCAACATAGAGTACCTATGCCCTGTTTGTTGAAGGGAATAGAATCTAACACAAACTTGAGTGCGTCTAGCAGTCTGTAGATCAAGCCCAGCTCATATCAATGTCGCTTAATTCGATAATAGGTGACCATCTAGTAAACAACTCCAGATTGCTGCGTTTAGCTCACGGGCCTCTGGCTCCTGTAATGTTGAGTACGTACATAAATATACACCTTGAACTGTGACGTCCCATATTAAACACAGACAGATAAACAGAATGTGAGTCATATTTAAAGAATTTCTACACTTTTTCAGTGTACTTGGCGCCAGTAAGCAAAAATATTTAGACTCGAGTCTCGAACATTTGCAAGATAAATCACTAATTACAATAGTTGGCAGTAAACGTAAGTAAATGCTGAAATACGGCGAATATATTCATAACGAAAGCTCGATACATATGTGTAATACTGATGATATGGCGCCAAAGGTAAATTGCATTCTAATCACAAAATACTTACAAATGTGCATAAATATAAAGAAGGACGTGCAAGCCATACGTGAAATATACTCACATTATTTATCACTCAATGTTTCGACTAGCTGCTCCGTATCTTTTGGGAAGAAAATACCAGAGGGTCTTGATATTATTATGTAGAGGTAATCTATCTGCGATAAAGGAAAAGTAAAAAAAAAGTTTTTGACGTAACTCAAAAGCATATTATGTCAATTCTGGTAAAAGTCGAAAGTTAGAGAAATACGAAACACATTGCAACTTGTTTGAGACCCCAGAAATGCAGACTCTTGACAGCAAGCCGATAAAAATTGTTCTTTAAAAGGGTATAAATTACCAAGGTAATTATCGGCATTATTTGTTTAACAGTCATCCAAATAGACTGATGCACTGCTCACGACGTGTTGTCACCCGCGCTTGCGTTATCAGTATCAAAAGTTATTTACATCTCACGGCTCTTGTCTCCGAGAATAGTGCAGAACGATACTGATGCATTTTCGACGTACATTGATAAATTGCAAACAACTTTGATGGGGCTCTTATACATAAACGCAACAGCAGACGTGTGGCAGCCGACTCGTCTGCGTGCACGCAATGCAATTTGTTTGTCAAAACGAAAACGATTATTTTGTACTGGAATTACATTCTGTATCTTAAGTTTAAAAGGCATTTCTTATTCCTTTCAAAGGTGTGTCCTTTTTTAATTTTTGTTAGTGACCCAAATTCTTAACTGTTATACATTTTGCATGCATCATCTCAAAAACTGAACGAGAGTTTTTAAATACCTACATTTTAATCTTCTACTGATAGCTTCACGACTAGGTGCATACGTTGTTGTCTGTTTACGTTAAAAGTACAGTAACCTATGGTTAATTAGTTTAACGGCCTGTATATTTTTATGTGAATCAGCACTATGTTTATAACGCGGAAGAGTGATGTGTTTATCAGCCTTTTCTAACGTATTGAGAATGTTTCTGTGAATATTGCTTAAGATAATATCTACGTGAAACTTATCTATCGGTACTTGTAAAAGGCGTTCTAGTGTAATGTAAACATTGGCTTTCATCTGGAGCATTGTTTACAAACCATGTCTGAAGTGTATCCAACTGTATTTACAATGGAGCGTTAGATAAAACAGATGTCTCGAATCCGGGTACAAAAGATCTCTTACTGTAGATCGCCTATAAAATGTTCTGGAACCATTACGAGCAAATACATCGAAACTTATAAATCATCATCAGTACAGCCGCCGCCGGTTTCGTTTCGCCTACTACCACGTTCAGTAAGATTTATAAGTAGTTTACGTTGCGTCCTTCCTACTATTGTTTCAATCACACACTCACACTAGTTGCCTAATCTATGCGGTTACATTCAATTTGTTTTATTTGAATTTAATGTTATTGTTAACGTTTAAATTGAATAGCTTTTATCGAAACATTCTGATTTAATATCGTTATGTCACCTATAAAACAGGCAAGTGTAGTTTATTCACCTATCGAGTGAATGGGCAATCATGTAGATTTCGCTTAGCATACATAGACACAAGCAAGTTGTTACGACCAGCACACAGAGATAGAAGATGAGCAAAATGTGTCTACATGCATAAATAAAGGTTCAGAAATAGAATTTAATTTCTACTTTCTACTACGAATAAGCTAGGCAACAAACAGTGAATATAATTCGCTTGGCTAAGTGCATTAAACTAGGCCCACTACAACACAGACAGTCAAATTCAATGCCCACCAACGACAAGCTAAGACGACGACAAAAAAGAAGAGTTCTAGAATGTCTGATTGCCAAGACGTGTTGTTACTAAAGGATGTCTGGTTGCTTCAGCGGTCATCCGTATACTGGACCATAAATGGTCAAAACCAAATGCTTTGGGATCAGTCCAAGATCAAGACCAACTAGCAACAAATTTAAACTGAAATGGTCATCACAGCATACCTACTTCAATGAGAGCCTTACCGGTCCTAGTGCAGTCAGGTCTGCCGTTCCTGACGGAGGTATCAGGCAGGGGTTTGCCGTCGGGTGTGACGCACCAGCAGCCGGCAGCAGCCGCGCCTGCGCTTGCGCACTGCACCGCGGCGTAGCTGCCATCGGCGCGGCAGCGGGGCACATACGCTGACCACACACCGCTCTGCGCGTTCAACGCATACCGCAACGCTATTAGGCAGGATGACTGCCCTTCTATGATCAGAAAAAAACAATTGCTTTTAGGCTGGTATTTAAATCGTTTCGACCGCCCACGTAATAATGCCAGGAACAGTACTGCTGATGTAATAGTCAGTCTAAACCTTCACAACCTGTAGCCAATACTGGGCTTAGATCCCCAAACTTCCAATTACTTTGATTCAGAGCTATGCAACCCAACATTGTGGGGCAAAATACATCAGATGTATCGGCTTCAGGTCTTTAAAGCATATATATAATACCTATACGTACGCCTGAGCAAGTAATGAAACTTTATCTAAGTACACAAATGGACGTAAAGCATCAACTCTAGCGTAATCTGTACCGACTAATGTGCTCGCAGTGCTGTAAGAGGGTAAACTGACTACATTCCATGACTTCATAAAGAGCGGTTGTACCGCAAATACAAGGTCGAGTTCAACAAAGACGCTTTTTATGCCCTGTTCATGGGGGACATAAATATGCATTTCGTATACTTGCTATAGATAGGCAGAACTTGTCTGCAACAACGAGAATCTTTGTGGAGACGAGATTAACTTTATTGAAGAATTTGAAGTAGACTGAAAGTGTTGGTAGGCTCTCGTTTTCAAACTCATATTTACACTAACTTCAGTCCGTACATACTACTGCTGAACAGTCTCTTAGTAAGAAAATTAAAAGTAGAAAGTTTCATGGTTTCCAGTAGTTGAATCTATAGTAAAGACCTAGTCAAAAATCCGTGATAATATACTACTAATAGACATCAGGTCTCTTACCAACACAGGGTCCCTTCCTCGCGATGGTTACTGGTGGTCCGGAGCACTGTGCTACCATGAGGTGACATCGGGAGGGGTATGTCCTGCCGTCGGTGCCGCAGACCGGCCGGCGTGTATGCCCCGCGTTCGCCTCACAAGCCGCCGCGCGCGCATTGCAGTTGTCGTTGCTCAGCGACGCCGCGGGACTCTACCAAGACACAACGTGATCAACACAATTAAATTGACACTTGACCTAATTGATTGATTGAAGAATTGAAGCACTTTAGTTTAAATGTAATTCAGTTTCGTTGACCATATGTTGAAATCACTGCAGTACATTTTTTGACAAAACGGAAACGAGCCTTGTGTTCGATATTACGGATTTGGTTACTGCTTTCAATTGCTTATTTTCCGTGTAGAAAGGTTTGTATTTGCCAAGCAAAATGATTGGTGAAATCGACCCAAGTTAGATCAGGTTTCTGAATTGATTAACATAGCCTGGGTGTTTCGCCTAAATGCAAATATAAAATACACTGCGGTTTCTCATTCCAGTTTGTTCCTTGAACCGTTTGAACAATAGACTTGCGCTGTACTTGGAAACACTTTAAATATTTGACTTGTGATTATGCGAGCTCATAACATAAAGACTAATTTAAATTCAGTTTCCACTTATATGGTAAGCGAGTAACAGTATCTATAGACACTACATTCTCAATGCCAATGTCGATATTCGTAAATGGTAACCTTACTATTTGCTAGCCTACATTTGATAAGTATGAGGCGGAATTTAGTTTATTGATGTAAGTCTAATCTATTTCTCCAAGACAGCTACCTGTCTAATCAGTATGCGGCTGAATCAATATTAAAAAAACATACAGTAATATGAGTATGCGCTACGAAAATATACACACCTGCAGGAATATACGACGAAGAAACTAGATGAGAATTATGGTATCAGTTCTTCCAGAAATACAGTTACCTACATCACAATATGATATATGGTATGATGTATGGCTTATCACATAAATGTTAATAGGCATTAAAGTATGTAAGACCAGACTTTCAGTTGCTTCTTGTCTTTCTTGAGGATCCGCTGATTCTACTTTCGAATGCATGTTATCTTAAACATAAACATACATAACATCACGCCTGTAATCCCTGAAGGGTTAGACAGAGGGTAAGTAAGTACTGCAGAGAAATTCCTGGAAAAATCCAATACGTACCACTATGCCTGACCTGTGAATCGAACCCAACTCTTCTGTTCAACAGAAGAGCTTGTGACCACTGGATCACCGAGACAGTACGCTTTGTAAAAATACATATATTTGGATCTTCAGATAACTCGGATACGCATGAAGATCTTGAAAGCAGTTCTAACTTGGCTTCCAAGATGTCTGAGTAAGTAACGTTAAACGAACTTCACGAAATCATGATCACCTGTTTCCCCGAAGGGATATGCAGACATGTACTTATAAGTATATGTATAAGTCAGAGTTCGAAGTGATAATTATCTTGATAATTCATCATCTGCCCTAGCCTTTTCCCAACTACATAATATTTCAGTCGGCTTCCAGTGTAATCGGATGCAGCTGAGTACCAGTACTTTTACATGGAGTGACTGCCTACCTGACCTCCACAACCCATAATTAGATAATTATCTTGATAATTATAAAATCATATACCAATATTAATAATTAATAAAGTGAGTACAGCAGTCGTAGAGACAGCCGTGTCAGCCAATGGCTTAATAGCCAATGGCCTCGACCAACATCTGCCGGAGCTCTCGCTAGGCAGCTGGATAAACGGCTTGATTCAGAAAGCAGTACTTCTGGACACGGCGTGTATTGTTAGGAGGTTACTCTCTGAAGAGCCTTGACCACCAGTAGCTCGGACCCTGTTCCCGATGATGGTGGGCTACATTTTTTTTTTAATAAAAATACCAAATAGTAAAATGTAAACTTTTGACAAAATGATTGATAGACGTTTTTAGGGTTAAAAAATCATGAAATCAATTTAATTGACACTAACAACATTTGTTTTTATTGCCACAGCATGTCTTACAATAAGTAGTAGGTACCAGCTAAGCTAGTAGTAGCACCTATTTTTACAATTCCACAAAACTCAAGAAAAATTGGATGGTTAATTGTGCCCGTGAGTGTTTATAAATTTTGTTGCCAGCCATGACTTTTACAATACATAAACATCACGCCTGTAATCCCCGAAGGGTTAGGCAGAGGTGTACCTAATAGTAGGTACACCCACATTTCGCCAGTTATGTTAAAGTTGCATGTAATATTGCTCGAACCTATTGCCATCAACCGGGCACAAATCCAGACTTCGTGGCTGCTACTGAGAAATTCTTAATGGAAAAACCCAATAACACTTTGCCCGACCTACCTGGGAGTCGAACCCAGGACCTCATGATCAGCAGCCGCGCTTGCGACCACTATTATACCAACGAAGCAGTTGTAGGAATATTGAAGTTTCGCCTCTCGTGGTATGAAAAACAGCTTGGGTTGTCTCAGAGCTATGAGCTACATGTTGGGAAAACGAATACGGTTATATGGAGGTGTTCGTATCTTCGTAGTTGTATAACTTCTGGCTCTAAACTCTCTGATGATATAATTAATAACTTCGAGACATTTTGTAAAGATGGCGCAGACGAATTGATTACGTATTTGAGACGTGATGTCGCCAGGTGCTGAAAGGCGCGTAATTTTACGTTAGCGGAAAAATTAACAGCAGTCGTGTTACGATTTAATTAATTTCAAGAGAACTTTAATTTACTACTATTATTTTATGGGGAGGATACTGTTTATTGGAAGTATTCCTATTTGAGCGCCAATGCTTAGGGCACCAAAGATATTCCCGATGGAGCACCAAGCGAAAATATTGATGGGAATATCTTTGGTGCTCTTAAAATCGATGCTCAAATGGGAATACTTTGTATAAGGTACGGTAAATTGTTTAGATAGATGAATAATAACTATAAATCTTTGTTGAGTTAACTAACGTTGCCATATTACTTTAATGATTAAATAAATATGAGCTTCTGAGGGCCTAGACAACGCAGATTTGTTTTCAAAAGGTATCTTCTTCTTTCATCGGAATAGTATATATGTAAATTATTATGTCGGTCTCGTTCATTTTTGACTTCTTTAGAATCTTTATCAGTAGTTGTAGCATGGCACTGTCTAGTGTGTTGGGCCCCAGATAGGTGTTAAAATAACAATTATGTCCTTTCTTTTTGCGATATAGGCTCATTACAGAGCAGTTTGGGTACATAATCCAATGCAATGTTCTGCACTTTTGATTGGACTCCGAAAAAGAACACCCTTGCCGATTTAGCCTATGATGATGAATACTGTTCACGTTTTATTTGGAGAGGCGTTATTTTAAATAAGTATTTTCAATGTATCGGCGTAGAATCTCGTCTACTTCCATACATCACTATTAGTAGTCATCTCTGAACTATCTCAAAACTTTCCTTACCACATATTCCTCATTCTAACACATCATAGCCCGTACTTTAAAAATGCTATCCGTAAGAGGTTGGTTAACTAATACAGACGTATGTACATAATGAAATGAATCATAGTTTGTAACAAGTAATGTATAGCCCTTTCTTATGTTTTCAGTTGACGGCCTGACTGAAAGTTATGTAAGAAGCAGATTACGTGTTGTTGTTAATTAAATGTTTAAGTAGGTATATGAATTATCTACTGTCTTGTCTAAGCTACGAGTGCCACGAGTCATGTCCTGCTTGGTTTATGTTGGAGTGCTCGAGAGCTCCCAAGTTTTATCCAGTTACTGCATTTGTGAAGTTCGGTAATCAGGTATGCTGGAGGCCGACCCTAACATAATTGGCAAAGGGCTAATGAGATGATCGTGGTGGTTCCAACGATATTGTTTGATGGTATAAGCTCCAAAACTGCCAGACTGCTATATTGCATAAGCCACAAGTTTTTTTTATGACCAAAGACTGCTTTATAAATTGTTTTTCTTCTCATTGCATGACATAAGACCGAATGACTGGAGTCATTGGACTCCAGTCATTGAGACCAAAGAGAGACAAATTGATCAGTTGATCAGTAGCCTGAAAATCTGTCTGCTCTTCCAACAATACATATTTCTCCATTAATTAATTGGGTTATGGAGGTCAGATGCCAGTTGCTCGCGTTAAATACTGACTTGAACCGCATCACCAGATGGTCAAGTGTCTATACGTTGTAGGATACGTTTTTCGACATATTTTTGCTTAGAATAATAGCATGGATTGTATGAGATAAAGTTAAATATTGACCTGACTCTGATATGTACGTCTCGTATGATAGTTCAATATTAATGTATATATTTCTCATAATTTCATTAAACCTAACAAAAAAAGCGGTGTTAATGATGACGACTACACAAAGTTAATTGTTGAGTTAAGAAGGTAAGGTATAAGCAGTCACACAGACAAAAACTAAAATCGACTATGTTTTTATTATGTGTGGAATAGATATGTCAGATAGGTAGAAAGTGGATCACTGAGATAGCGTCTTATATGTAGATAGTTATGTGCTCAATACCACTAGCTTACTACTTGAAGAAGACATACTATAACTTAGGTAACGCCCTTGTTTCTTAAATCTATGGTAATGTCGATCTAAAATTTGCGGTAAGGACTAGACGAAAATAACAAAAATTTTGGTTCAGTCATTCGAAGTTCTATGGGAATCGAAGACATCTTTTTGACATAATTCATTACGAATATGTACAAAACCTACCGGATTGGAGTATTTTATATTAGGAAAGGATTTGTCGGTTTGCTATTGTATGTGAATATGTTAAGAATGTTGTATTAAGAATTTAACAGATTAATGAGTGTGAAACTGTTAATTTCGCCATTGTGATTGAATGATTTTAAACCGTAAATGGCCTTCAGATTTAGGTAAGTAGATACTCTGCGGAATAATAATTTTATCGATAGTTTGTTTTTTTTTTAACCGACTACAGCAAAGTCAAAAATAAAGGTTGTGATTTAAACAGTCTTTGTAGGATGTATGGATGTTATTATTTTAGACGTCTTTTATATTAATAGTAAAAATATAAATCTATAATAACATTACAAGAACCACATCGCACGAGAGTTATACCTACTAAACAGTACTAAATTAATTAAATAAAAGTAATAGTGCGAGTAACAATATTATGCGAATATATGAACTTCTGACAAGAGTTACTTAGATCCTTTTAAAAGTTAACTTGAATGTCTATCCAACGAGCACCCGATATGCAAGCTCTAAGATAACTGCTTTAATAAGTCACTTGTCACGTCCATCAGATGGCTGCACGCTGCAGGTAATACCTACATCGTACCTACTGCCGGCTAGGGTCCACTCAGTTCCTCGCATTCAACATATTTAAGTACTAACTTAAAACATGTTGCCTAGGATCATTTTTTTTTACTCCAAGAAGAAGACTCCTCTAAAACGGACTTCAAAGAAAGTTAACTTTTCTAGGAAATATAATTTAGAACGGGTTTCGTGACATAAACAAATTAAAAAATTAGTTAGGTACTTTAAGTTAATCATCGCTTAAAATAAGGTTTAAAGTAACGCGAGCTTAAAACACCAGCAATAATACCCAGTATAATAATAATACCTAGGTAGGTACTTATCAACAAAACATAAATATTATATTTACCTTATCATCACGTGTCGCTCCCACAATGAAAATAATCGTGAGAAAAAATAAACGGTTCACTAAATCATTTATACTCATAATGTCAGTTATTAAAGCAATTTTCTTAAAAATCAGTTGATCGCCGCTATTATTATTTTATTTATAACACTCGTTCACACAACAAAACAGACCGTCTGAAGACCGGGCAAAGAATGACTGAGTTTTTACTAACATATTGGCATAATACGTTAGTTTATAATAAACTGGCTTTGTTAAAATAAAACATTGAGTTTTACAATAGGGACGTGTGTGTGGTAGGGACGTTCGTCGGGACAGAGAGCTAAGAACAGAATAAAATACAATAAGGATAAGATCCCGGAGCGCCTCCGCCGGCGCCGCCGCACCGCGATCGCCCTGCCACAAGCAAAAAGCGCAGTGCGCGGCGCGCGCGCACCTACCGCCCGCGCCGCGCGCCGGCGCAGCCCGCCACGCCACCCTCCCCGCCCACCGCTTAGCTTATTCGTTCCGTTCGCCACTACGGGAATAACGATGCGCTAAACCTGCTTCTTTGATCATTTTTAAATCACGATCAAACTAATTGGCCGTTAGCAGTTAATTGGTAATGATTGAGTTAAGTAAGTTATTAAACATATCACTTTGTATCTGGCTGGGAACTTGATATGTAGCTCTTGTTTTTTGTCTTACTTTGGTGTCTGAAGCGAACTTCGTAGTTTATTACAAAATGGTAGGTAATACGTAATGGTACATTTGCCAATCGACAGGAACCTGCTAAACTAAAATGATAATGATTAACAAATGTCTAATATTTTAATTATTACGAGTACAAAGAGAGTGTGAACTTTGTGATTATGGTACACCACGGAACCACGACACCTATTTGAAAAAATATTTCACTAAGTATTTGAAAGGGAGGTATCTCCATTTTTCCGGATGGACATAGGCTACTTTTTATCCAGTTACTACGCTGACAAAGTCGCGCACAGAAGATAGTGGCGAAATATAATGTTTAAATATTATGACAATCGCCATGAAAACTCAAATGTAATGTTAGAAATGAGTGAAATTACACAAAAACATAAACATTCGAGTGAGTAATTCGATTATGCGAACGTAGAATATGCTACTCTGTTAGCAAATATGATTCTGAATTCGTAACCTTAGCTTCTCTCATGACTTGAAAGCCTTTATCAACTTTGAGAGTCATTCGTCTATGTGTAAAAGAGACAACAGTTTCCGTTTCAGCGGAAAAACTTTTACCTTTTGGGAATGCGCCATCATAATCATTAAGATAAAGATCTAATCCAAGCATGACGGGTCCTAGGCTTTTCGAATCCAGCGGATTCCCACACTCTCACTAGGTCATCTGACTACCTGTTAAGGCTATACCTGTGGCCTACACCCACATAAGGTGTTTCTTTTTTGTTTAAGTTCCTAAGATGAACTTTCTGTGAATGTCATCTGGGGAGATATCCACGAAGCTTGTTGTCTGATCAGGCATTGAGGCATCAGTCAACGTCGGGTAACCGTGTCGCCCAGGCATCAGTCAACAGGCTTCGTCTAGGGCCTCTGGGTAACCGCGTTACCCAGGCATTAGTCAACAGGCTTCACCTAGGGCATTCTAAGGCCTCTGGGTAACCGTGTCGCCCAGGCATAAGTCCACAGGCTTCACCTAGGGCATTCTAGGGCATCTGGGTAACCGCGTCGGCCAGGCATCAGTCAACAGGCTTCACCAAGGGCATTCTAGGGCCTCTGGGTAACCGCGTCGCCCAGGCATCAGTCAACAGGCTTCACCTAGGGCATTCTAGGGCCTCTGAGTAACCACATTACTCAGGTATCAGGCATCAGTCAACGTCTAGGGCTTCTGGGAACCACCTTACCCATGTATCAATACGGTAACGATACTAAAAAGTAGGTACAATGTCGAATTGTCGATGTTGAAATACCAGATACTTGAAAACGATTGCCAGTCGCCGAAGCGGCTAGGTGGTAAAAAGAAATGAACGTTCAGGGTGCTGTACACCTACCTACCTTTGAAGCCACATCCGAAAACAATAAATAGTTACATCATGTTTTGATGTTCATTTTTGTGGTCGGACATGCAGGTTAACATTCGATTCTTAGTACCAAAACAATATAAAGTTGGGATGAAACGGTAAAGTCTATATCGAAAATTTATTGAATGCTTTCAATCTGTTAAGCCTATCCAGTTGCAAAGACATATTACTGAATACCTCACAGTGGAGTTCAATTACAAAGCTTAAATTACAGTTGTTTGATTGATCTAAGAAGCATTAAAAGTAAACATACATAATAGCAGTTATTCCCGAAGACCAGGCGGCTCTTTTCAGATTAAACAAGCTACAAAAAGTGCTTTACTTGAAACAAAAACGTAAAAATTATATTAACCATTAAAACACCTAACCCTCAAGCGTTTGTCCGGGTATTTCATGGTGATTTTCTATTATTTTTGAAAGCTCTGACATAATTTTTAACAGCAGCGCCATCTAGAAAATACAAAGTTTTCAGATTATCGCCCCATTGGGCACCGATGTTGTGCAAAAGCAGTAACCCACGTTGTAACAGTCATCTTATCGCTATCACCGGTCTTACCAGTTAGTTATATCTGGGGTACGGTAGATGGCGCTACTTCTGTGCTGCCAGGGAATATTAAATAACCCATTTGGAGTGGAATTTGTAATTGAGTAAACTATAACGGTAAAAGGTTTGCTAGACGTTTGAGTATTTAATTAAAAAAGGGGATAAATATAATTACCACCAAAAATAACTTTATGACGATAACCTTTATCACCTAAAATGTATACTTACTTACCAATCAGCAAAAAAATTAAACCTAAACCAAAAAATGGAAACCTAACATTACAATGGTTCTAGCTTTTTTAGTTATGATAGCACTTTAAATTGTATTATGCAACCAAATTTTGTAAATGATCACCAAATTTTAATGAGCAAATTATTGCGCTATTTCTACCTAAATACACGGAACTAAATACACATAGGATGCAAGAGCGAGCGAAGCGAGCACGGGACTTGAGGCACCCCGACTCGGACAGGTTAGGTCAGACGGAGATGGCGGGGTCTGAAAGACCCCACCATCCCCTTCGTGGTTATTTTTTTGAAAATCACCCAGTAATAGGAGCCCCGCTTGCGGGGCTCCGTCGACCGGGTTGCGCAGGGTGCGCTTAATGTAGAAGCTGTCATATGTAGAATTTGTCAAATGTAGTATAAACGAAAAGTATCTTAATTATACGAGTTGCTTATTTCTTAACCTTATTAAATAAACGCGAAATAGAAAATAGCTATTTAGTTAGTAGTGGTTAATAATTAGAGTCATTTAAAATATCATAGTGTCAAACTTTAGAGGTTTATTTACCATTTTTAGGAATGTAATGTAGCTGGAATAATTTACTTTTATAGGATAAGAAGATGTTACATATTTAAATGTCATGTTATATTAAAATGCTTACTGTTAAATTTTTAGTGGTCATTAACTATTTTTGGATTAAACAATCATTTAAATTTGGAGTTTGATTGCTTTAAATAGTCAACAAGTCAAGTCAAGACAAGTCTTAAAATTTTTAGTTCTAATTTCACACTAAAATGGGTATTTAATTTTGGTGATCATTTACTATTTTTATCTTTATAAAGTGATTTTTTCCCGTTTGATTTTACTAGATCTGATGGTTCGTTAAACATATTGATATTTAATAATGGCGTGCTTGACTTGTAATGTTTACTGTAAGATTCATTTTTATTTTATTTTTTTGGCCTCCAAGATAATGAAGAAGAAAATGATGTTAGATTAAGTAAATGTTTGTAACTATGGTTTAATAAATTTATTATTAACCTAACACATCTGCCATCGTTACAGAACTCGTTGCACTTTTTCCACGTCAAGCTTATAAAGCGTATATTCTTAAACGAGTTTATCTTTGTATTATTTTGCAACTGCTTCGCATGCAAGCTTCATGTCTTCCGCCGACTTTCTTTGTTTAATTCTAGACTTGGGTTTGTTTTTCTGAAATGAAAAATGAAAATAAAATTAAAGCTAAGCAGATTTATAGATGTATGATTATACGCTGATCTCTATCTTAGTCAAATATAGCCTATATGCATTGGAATATTACCTATCCTGCAAACAGATATATAATCACAAACTTCACTTTTAATATAAATATATATAAACTACACGCAGGTACTAATATACAGCATAACTTATGAAGTACTTTGGTTTAAATGTCCCAAAAATACAACGTGTTCCATATGAAATATATAAGGTAACTGAGGAGTTTGATATTTTTTTTCGGAGTTTTAATGTTAAAACAACTTTTTACAAAATAAATAAATAAATAAACGGGACAACCCTGAGTGCTTTTTGATAACGGGCAATGTTGGCATGGATGGGTCTGAATAGTTTAGGGTTACTTTGCCCATCCTCAGATATTTTGATTTATAAAGTCTTGAATAATGAAACTATAATTAAAACCCAACAATATATATTTTATAACATACATAAAAATAAACTTACCTGTGTTTTCGCAATTTTTAAATATACCCGCAAAAACACGCACCGCATTCAACAACTTTTTACAGGTTCATAAATGAACTTAAGAACGAGTGCGATAGATAACGTTGTCACAACTATGTATCAACTTAGCAGTATCACCGTAATAAATATTGCCACAAAACTAAAATTGCTTCCCATGTAAGCGAATTTGCTTATAAATTGCTTTTAGGGCAAAGATACCTTGATTGGCAAAGTTGGCATATTTCACGGTATAATACTTAACAAGCCATTTCCCAACCTTTTTGATGCCTATCCAATTATATGTTGTCAAACACGGGAATTTTAGCCGCCAAAAGTTAGTTGAAGTGTTTCTATGGATTAACAATATTTACATAATTTACGGGAATGGTACATAGCCACTTGCCTTGTATTTTTTTAATGTAATTTTTGTCAAATATCAACATATTTTCAATTGAATATGAAAGAGTACGACGTAAACGTAAGGTCTGAATTGAATAGTTCTAACTGTTAAAAGGCACTTTAGCACATAATATTAATGTTCGCTTTATTATATTATCTATTTATTGGCATCGGCATCACAAGTTATTATTAATGGTTTATTATCATTGCCAATCTTCTTTATTAAAGATACCAATCAAATTCATAATAAATTGAAATTATAAGTATAACACATGGGCTTTCACACTACGTTTCCTGGAACAACTAATGCAACTACTAATCTATATTAATATTATACAATTATATAAATAAGTAGGTAAAGCTTGTATGTTTGGATGTAAGGGTAATCTTCGGAAATACTGATCCGATTCAGAAAATTCTTTCATTAATGGTAAGCTACGTTATCCCTGAATGTCATAAATTATCATATATTTACGACGTTCCCGTAAGATGATTTCCGAGCTAGCAAAGCCGCGGGGAACAGCTAATTTATTTATATTTCAATAAAAAGATTTATAATTATGCCAAACAAAGTTCCAAGAAAAAAAGACATTTAGGTTTGGGTACAGGACAATGTACATAGGTACAAGGAAAAAGGAAATGTCCCTATATTACAATTCAATTTAATGTTTTTCCGCAAAAGAAAATAACCGTTTTCAAAAAATAGATACTCTAAAAAGTGAATGAAAATAATAAATACATATTCTAAATAACTTTACTTTTGGAACTCGATGGCAAAAAATTCAATGAAACAACCTAGTCATCGGCTTTTTCGGAAGTAAAGTTATTTTCCTTTTTTAGTGTACCTAGTGCATCTAAAAGATTAAACACATCTTTTAAATCCCAATTCAGTTTGGCTTTTTTAGATATTTAATTTAGTCTAGAAGCGTTAGCTAGTTTAAATAATTTATTTAAAAGTGCTTAAAATGATGGAATGGTCAAAAATGGAGAATCTAAAAAAAATTGTGCAATTTAATGACACTGAAAAATAATGTACAGCCAACGTTTGTACTAAAATTGAAATTCTAAATAAAACAAATGACTACCTACTTAAATAATTTATATTAATTCATATTGTGACAGTAACATGACACTTCGGATATGGAAACGCCCATTAATTTACTGGATAATGAGCTAATCGCAATGGGTTATAAATTAATCGTCTGTGGGGAATATAGTTCTGTTGCTTCTAAGCATTTTTATTGAAGAAAGAAAGTAATCAGGACGTGTATTAAGATCGTACATCATGAAACTTATATCCGACCTGAGTGACCTAGAGTAAGTTTAATCGATTTTCACATTTATCTCTGCACCTCTGTACTTGCCAAAATGTTTAAATTCTTGCTGAAATTCAGAAAATACTCAACTCGCATCTCAACACAAAGCATTTATTTCAAATAGACCCTGGACAGGCACTTTTGCATAGTCCAAAATAACCTACAAGTACAGATACAGGCATAATAACTGTGAATGGACTATAGTTGCCCATTCCAAAATTGTAGATCATATTGAGAAGAATGGGCAGGAAACTCCATGGACACTCTTTTAGTATTGTTTTTTTTTTAAAATTTTGCCTCTTAGTAGTATTTCTTATTGTTTTAGAGGGGTCGAGAAAACAGAAGATATTCAATATATAAAAATTCTGCGCAAGAGCATGCGGATCATAGCTGCCTGGCCCCAGGGTCGACATGAGTCTCGTATCTATAGATTTTACACTGTCTTTCTAGCGCTAAGCACCCTCGGAGCAGGTATCATCTATCTCAAGAATAACACTGGAAAACTGTCGTCTTTCGAGATGGGACATACTTACATTACTGTTTTTATGGGTGTCGTTGCTGTCGTAAGTATTCAAAAGTCTTTCTGAACAGATTATATTATATTATATTATTTGTAAATTTTATTATGTACTTGATTTAATACTGATACATAGCACCAATGGTATCTAAATAAAAACATTTCTTATTATCTTACAGAGCAGAGCACTGATGATTTTCGGTCCAAAGTATAATGAATTCCTTTTCTATTTCTTGAATGAAATGCACCTTTTTAATTACAGACAGAAGTCGGATTATTCTTATAAGGTATATTTGAGCTTGTTACTATATAAATAGTACTTATAGGCTTCTTTTCGGGAGCCAATAAACCAAAGTGCGCTGACAAGTGTCGGTAACTTTGATGTTGGCGGCACGAGTTTGCAACTTTTTTTGGCAGCTAGTTTCGCCGGATGATGTCGCCGACATGTTTCTATTGTGTACTCTGTTCATCATAAATGTATAATGACACAGCGTGACAATGTGTAATTCAGTAGAAAAGTAGGAAATACTAACACAGGCATAAAACACAAACAACATGAATATTGTAAAATAAAATAATATATCCCATTTTCCCATGCATAGGTGACCAGGGCCAACTTGTTATTGGATCCTCAGAGTGTCTGAACTCTAATTGAGAAAGTTTGTGCAGCCCAAAACGCCTATGTTGAAATGACATTGACGAATATGTATTTTTTACTATGTGCATTTCTGTATCAGGTTAAGTAATTTATTGCCTTATTTTCTGTTCCAGACACACGCACTGGTTCACAAAATATCTCATTTCTTCACAATCTACCTTCTCGCATTGATGTGTATTGGTATATTGTTATTCAACCTGACGCCAATGTACAACAATTACTTAACTGGCATGTATAGAGACGAAAGACCTGAAAATGCTACGTTCGATCATGCTGTCTTCTATTCCTTACCTTTTGACTACAAGACCGATACGAAAGGATACATTGCCGTATATATTTTTAACTGGTACATCTCTGTTTCCTGCTCAACCTACTTCTGTGTTGTAGATTTAATTATATCGATTTTAGTCTTTCATCTTTGGGGTCACATGCGTGTTTTAATATACAATCTCGAGGATATTCCGAAGCCTGCGTCGTTGCTGGGAGAGTCAGAGGAATATGAAGATGGTAAAAAGGAACATAAGTATACTGAGGAAGAGACTAGAGATGTACACAGTAGACTACGGCAGAATATTCACTACCACAGTGTTATCATTGAGTGAGTAGTGTCCTATAATTGAGCTAGCGCCAACAACATTTTCCAGATTATTGCTATATGCTTCTTATTCATTCAACAGTTTCCAATCAAAGACGTCCGACTGCTTTGGTGAAATGCTTCTGCTTTACTTACTCTTCCACCAAGTGAGCGAGTGTATTCTGATGTTGGAGTGCTCGCAAATGGTACGTGTCGTCACTAACACAATCATAGTGCATGGTCGAGGAACCTTTATACTCGTACTTTGTGCCTGCAAGCCGTTAGTGCATCATACACCTACTTGTTTTCGCGGCGCCTACGACGCAGCTACGCTATCCTTAGCAGGCGCTACGCTGAACGTACTACTGTATAAGTCACTTAAATGAATTAACACACTGCCAGCAAGCAGTTTTAGAATAGATTTCTGTTTTTAACCGACTTTAATAAATGGGGTGCGGTCTATTGGGATAGTTTTATAATTTATGTTATTCACATTTTTTACATTCTTATTTGGTTTTCTAGGACTACCAGGCACTGTTTCGTTACGGACCGCTGACACTGGTGATTTTTCAACTTCTGATTCAGTTAAGCATTGTATTCGAGCTCTTGGGATCATCGGTTAGTAATTATGTCTGTTCACGCTTGCTTAGAATTTTATTTCACTTATTTTCATTCACTCTCGATTTATCTCTGCCCGAGGTCGCAGTTATCACTAAACAGCCGAAAGGGCCTAGGTTAAATTTGAATAATTATGTCTTTACAGATGGAATAACAACTAACCTCACATTTTAAAACTTTGTACGTTTTCTTTGCATCTATTAAACAGGGAGCAGTGGGCCACTGGTAACGGTTCCGACTTAGGTCGTGATTTTGAACCTAGCCAGGCAATTTTATTTTGTGTATCTAATTCATTTCATTCTATCTCAAAACGGTTTAGAAAAACACCAGCATGACCTAGAAGTCCTAGAACCAATAATTCAAAGACATGCATGGTTGATTATGGCTCACTGCCTCTTATATAGACGAGTCCTGAGTCCAAGCCGTGAAAGCAGTTTGGTTTATGAAGATCAGGGTATAAAGTTCTTCATCCCCCATAGAATAGGAGGGATCCTCCGACCAGACGGCTGTTTTGTCTGGTGGGCTACTAGTCGGGGTTTTCTATGTCTTATTTCGCAGATCACTTTAATAGCGCGTTGCAGAATTTTTGATGGTAGTTCTTCATTTGTGTCATAGATAGCGCTGTAGTAGTTTTTGTAGGTACTATGTTGCTGTTGTACTTTTTGTAGTGCCGCGGCCGCTACAGTTATACCTATTCTGATCATAATAATTGCTACGGCTACGTAATCACTGTGCAAGAGTTTATTCCAGAATGACAAATTAATAGACGCAGTGTACTGTGTGCCGTGGGAATACATGGACACTGCGAACAGGAAGCTCGTGCTTGTCATGATGATACAGGTGCAACGGTCCATGAACCTGAAGGCGATGAGCATGCTTACGGTTGGCGTCCAGACTATGACCACGGTAGGCCTTATTTTTGAGACTCCCTTAGCGCTTATGGTATACCTACCTAGACCTTAAACACTAGAGCGTCCAGGTCTCTCGTACATGATTTAACAAGGTTTTTTCTATTCGTATCCGTGGATTAAAATATTTAAAAGTAAAATGGTCTATCTTATTATTTCGATATTTTAATTCTTTTTTACGTTTTTAAATATTATTTCTTAAAAAATATAAAGGAAATATTCACACCATCTGCGGTATATACCTACTATTTACGCTTATTAAACTTACCCACTCAGGATAGTTGAACAGATCCACGGGTGAAGAGGGAGACACATAGTACTTGTCGCAATCCATTGCAGAACTTATTATTAACTATGATTTGATTTCTATTAGACTTACCTACGCCGATTTTGAACAAGAAACTATTAATATTTCATTTATTTTCAGATTTTAAAAACATCTTTCTCATATTTTGTGATGCTAAGGACTGTTGCAGAGCAAGACTAATAAATAAATTAAATAATTTCAAGTATTATTGCACAGCGACACGCTTCGATTTTTTTTTTAATTGATGTAATAAATGTAGAATTTTAAAATTACCTACGATTTTGTGCAAAGGGCATTGACCGAAATTAGACGCTTTTCTTTCTGT
Organism: Standfussiana lucernea; assembly: GCA_964057025.1. Taxonomy (NCBI): domain Eukaryota; kingdom Metazoa; phylum Arthropoda; class Insecta; order Lepidoptera; family Noctuidae; genus Standfussiana; species Standfussiana lucernea. The sequence goes on from OZ059784.1 coordinate 9,633,239, forward strand.
TCATCTTTGTTTTTCATTCGGCACCTTTTACTTGAAGTGAAACGCCAATGCATTGTAATGACGCTAGCACATCAAGCTACAACAACATGTCAATTTTTTTAAATAGATTTTCAAATTTATTTTTAAAGAATTAGGTTCAAGGTTGATTTGGAAAATTTTACAGTTTCGGGTAGCTTGATGTGTTGGCGTCTTTACATTCATTCGAGGGAATCGTCTGTTATTAATTAACGACTAGAATGCTCCATATAAACTGATATTCAGTTGTATCCCGTTACACTCGTAACAACATATGTATTTGGGAGAAAGCTAGGCGATAATTATGTTATGTAAGTAAGGGCACAAAGTAATACAGACATGGGGTCTCAACTCGAACAAATTATAATAGAATTGAAAAATATCTCTCGATTTTTTTTTCTCGATCCGAATCAATAATAGAATGGGTAGGTAATTTTTTTCTTAATATCGGAAATCGGCAAGTATACACCACCCGTATTAAAACGCGGCCCGTCTAATACTAGCCCTATAACCGCGCTTTCACGCATACAAACAAACGCAAACGTTTATTCGATAAACGGGTGATTCTCATCTTATGAAAAAGGCTTCATTCTGAAATAATTTCAAATTAAAACAACTAAAAGAAGCAGCTGTTATTATTATTGACCAGGTACCGTAATTTATATTGATTATTAACGTCTTCTATGACAACCTCCTGAATTTTGACGAGGATGCAAAACTACACCTTGTATACGTAGTCTGTGCTCCCGGTTGTGGCACATATCAACAGCATTCATGAAACACAGCCGGAAAGTCAACTTCTCTCATCTTCTCATGGCACAACTCATGGTACCTATTTATCTGACTAGCTTCTCTAATCCCCAATAGTTACATGAGGCTTTCGTGCTAACAATTTTTGGCTGCAATACTTTTAAGTTGCATATCAGCTGTACGGGTAAATTGTCTGACCAAAAAACATCATACACAATCTTAACATCTAGAATAGTTTGACAAGCGGCCTTAGTGACCACGCAGTGGTCAACCCATCTACGACAGTTGTCATGGGCGTCACTGACATATGTATATGTATCAGAATTCAGTCCCAGTCTGTCTATATCTGCACATAACCAGTTTTGTTCATTACAAAAACTAAGTAACTCAACACCAAAACACTAACCAGGGTGTGAATTAAAATCTCCCAACACAAATTTGCTTTCTACGTTCTCGTTATCAATAATTTCACTTACTTCGCTTAAACATTTCGTAAACTCAATAAGGTTGTCCATTGAGTCGGTAGGCATGTAAACGGAAAAAAACTATGAAAACGCGTTCCGCCACTACAAACTTAGCCGCCACTAGATGCACGCTTTTACTCTCAATGACGGACACCGATGTAAACAAACTCCGTCTCCAGATTAGCGCCACGCCATCCACCACCATATGGCCGCCCGCGTAGTATCTCGTTCGACGTATCCACAGCTGACTTGCCCACAAAAGCGAACTCTTTGTGGATAGTTCATAAGTAGGCTATGTCGTGCGGTAGGAACCACGTCTCATGAAGTGCAATGATATCAGAAGAATGGCAAAGTGATTTTACACCGTCAATAGATCTATGAATAGATTTACAGTTGAAGCTTACAAACTAACTAGACTTTGTTCCGTTATTACTAGGTGTAGGTACTCGTAATTTTTCTGCAGGTTTACCTCTGAAGTAAATAAACTTCCTGAAATTAACGCCTTCAGGCCACAGGTTGTCATTTATGAAGACTGGTAACTTATGACTCGGAACTTAAACTTTATAGGCGTTGTACTCTCTTTCCTGTTTCATAACAACCTTTTCCAACTGTACGGACACCTGAGTCTTACGTATAAGTGTTTAAACTATTTCATGGAGTACTTAATTTAGGCATAAAATAAAATAAAACAGAACTACCTTACAACAAAATTGAAGATAAAAAAAGTCTAAAATCTATTTTGTTGCTCTAAAGAATAACACAGTCAATGACAAATAATAAACAAGTAACTAATAATATTAATACTAAAACCATAAACAACTTAATACTAAATACTAATAATATACATAAATATTGACCACTGTGGGTTAGTAACAATTGTTTGCGAAATTGCGATAGCTTGTTGGCGAAGATGTCAATGCTGTTGGAACGTGTATGGAGCTCATTGTACGTCCTCATCAACCTGTTCATTGGTACCGAATGTCCGAGGTTAGTTATTGTTGGCCATAGAGTGAACACATCTAAGATGCGTTCAGATCTGGGTGAAGTGAGGCGAGGGACCGATATATTTATTTCGACAAGAAGCTTCGGAACTTGTATAGATCCATTCATGATTTTGTGAAGCAAAATCAGGTCGTTAGTATGCCTTCGCTGTTTTAAAGTTATCATTTTGACTCTGCGAGTAATCAGCGTCAAGAGGACAGCTATCAGATTTGTACCGCAGATAGCGTGTAAAGCTTTTTTGGACCCGTTCTACGCGACTCACGTGTGTACTATAAATTGAATTCAAAACAGGTGACGCATATTCCAAAACAGTTCGTACAAATGAATTGTAGAGTACTATTAAGGTTTGGACAGTTTTGAGTCATAACAGGTTCTTTTTATGTATCCCAGTGTTTTAGCAGCCCTAGAAACAATAGAGTCAACATGAGGTATGAAGGTAATCTTACTGTCAAGTAGAACACCTACATAGGTCTCGGATTTTTTCGACTTTTTTGAAGTACTCTTCCGTTGAGCGAATATGTAGAAGCGTAAGGTGTTTTTTGTGAATGTTATATGGTAACACTTATCAGCATTAAGAAACATGTGATTTTGAATACACCAACAATGTATAGAGTTGAGATCTTCCTGAAGGAGGACAATGTCTGAACTTGACCTTGATAACCCGATATAGTTTTAAGTCATTTGCGAAGATGGAAGAGGTACTGTGTTTGATACTGTTTGCTATATCGTTGACGAATATAATAAATAGTATTGGGCCCATATGGGAACCTTGTGGGACTCCGGATGTTGAAGGGTAATGTAGGGACTGTTGACTCTTTACTACAACTCTCTGTTTTCTGTCGGTCAGATAAGAGTTAAACCAGAGCAAAAGTTGACCAAATATTTTGACAGCTTATGCAGCAAGATTTTGTGGTCTACTTTGTCGAACGCACTGCTAAAATCGGTGTAAATAGAGTCGACTTGCTTGCGTGAGTCTACTAATTTGCAAAGGTCATTAACGTAAAGAACTAAGTTGGTCGTAGTGGATTTTTTAGCGCAAAAACCATGTTGTTGTGGAGCTATCTCTATTTTGGAATGACCGGTTAAAATAGGATACATGAGAGACTCGAAAACTTTTGAAAATATAGACAAAATAGAGATAGGTCGGTAATTCTTTACGTTATCAGCCTCCCCTCTTTTAAAGAAGGGCACCACATGTGCTAGCTTCCACTTATCAGGAAATTGAGAAGTTTTAATAGAGTGGTTGAATATTATTTTGAGTGGAAAAGATAGACTGACAGCACATTTTTTGACAAATATAGGTGGTAGACCGTCCGGACCGCACCTTTGCAAACAGAGTCTTGTCGACTCTGTTACTGTCTGGAGCGAGCTTACCCAGAAGAAGCCTGTTTACTCTAACTTTGAAGAGATTAGGGTTAAATGCGTTCGGAAACACAGACGCAGGCAGAGAGTTCCACTCCTTTGCTGTGCGCATAATAAAAGACGTTTGGAAACGCTTAGTGCGAATTGGCGGAATATCAACAATGTAGGGATGTGTGTCACTAAGCCCATGGACCCGCTATCATAGGTATCGTAAATAAAAGCACCTCTTTTGTTATTAACGTTTGTAAGAAGTGTTTTCTCAGGGGTTGTATTTGGGCTATTTCAATAAAGTTCACAACGTTATACGGTAAAAAGTATATAATGTAAACGGTAAAACACAGTGTATGGCACAAACAGGTAAACAATGGAAAGAATAATAACTTTAGCTGAGAGCATTTCGCGAGCGTGACTTCAGCACTCGCGATTTAGAGTCCACTAGCGGTTGGCTTGGGGCGTCTCGGAGTCGTGGGCGGTGTTGCCAGCTCTATGATGCGTTTTCACAAAAAAAAAATTTAAAGGTAGTGCTACATCAAATTATGTTCGTTGACCAATGAAGCTCTTTTAAAATTCTCCATGTGACATTTTAGTACACTTAATTGATCGTCGGTTACATATTTCTCCTTAATATACGATATGTCTCTTCGCAAAATTAGGAGATCCTTAAGTAATCTTGTGACATCTATAAAAAAAGATATTGGTGGCAATATCCGTAGATCGCGCGCCACAAAAATGGATTATTCCTAACCTGACTGAATTTTGAAAAATAATAATATACGGGGTGGAAGGGACACCGACGCGAAAACGGAAACCACATACTCAGTATATCATTCTGAACCCCACACATAGAAAGTTTTCGTGGGTTATTAAAAAAAAAACTAGGCCACTATTTAGAAATTTTAAAGTGATTTTTACATTCGGCGTTATTTTTTAATATTTTGAGGTTTTTCCTTTTTTTACAATAATACATTTTGATATATGTGGGAGAAAATTGTTATGGAGCCGAGAAGTGCAGTGGCAAATGCCCACGTGTATGAAACGACGGTTTCCAATACATTTTCGTAGAAATATAATAATTGAACGAAAAGTATTTTTGTCACGAACTATTAGAAAATTAAATGATTTGGTTTTTTGTAATAGAAAATTCAAATAATTTTTAATTTAGATCACAAATAAATGTTAATTTGTTGTTAAAAGCAAATTATTTATGATATTCTGTTCATAAACTCAATTTAAATTTTCATTACATATGAAGGCCTTAAAAAAATGCGACCCTAAAAGACACTCCGGAAAAAAAAAATATTTAATAATATGTGTGAACGCTGTAATGCTACTATTATAAAAACTTTATTGCAAAAACAATAACCGACTTCTCAAAAAAAAAGTGGAATACTATTTACTTTCGGAAGTCGGTGATTATTGTTTGTTTCATTGACTTTTTTGCAAACTTGAGGACTTTTTTTCAAAACTAATTATAATTTGTTCGAGTTGAGACCCCATGTAACGATAGACCAAGGATTACATAGGTACATAAACTCACGCCCATGTCTCATGGGGGGTAGGAATAAAGCGCAGAACGCCACCTGCTACGATCCTTATGTAGGTACGTCCTTCGGCTTATCCACCAAGGATTACAGGATACAATAAACGATCGTCAATATTGTCTGTATCAAGTTTAATCAAAATCAGGCATTGTGAACGGTATACAGGTAGTAAGATACTGGTGCGGTGCACTTAACGTGTTGTTAGGCTTGTTTAGGCAGGTGGCCACACACTCTTGCTTCGTTTCGAAGTTGTTCTGGTTGCCTCCACAGCCGGAGTATATGCGCTGTCTGCAAAGCCTAAAATATCGTGAAGTTCAATTAGTGAATAATATAAAAAAGATAGCAAACGTAAAATAGTTTTAGCTGACGAACCTTCAGGTTATATACCTAATGAAGAAAAGGAAAACGAAAGAATTCCAACCGAAAGTTTGTAATTTTTAACCTACTTCTCAAAAAGGAGGTGGTTCTGTATTCGACCAGCACCTTTTCTTTGTTTCTCAATCACGCACAAACGATTGAACGGATTTGGAAAGAAATTGCAGATTATAATATGTACTTAGTTAGTTATATGGTTCTCTATTCCAATTGGAATCATAAAATACCGGGTGAGTGAGACTCAGGGAGGGGGGCAGGGGTGAAACGAAACAAAACTTTTAAAGGGATTTTAACGTTTACATAACATAACATCACGCCTGTAATCCCCGAAGGGATAGCCAGAGGTATACCTAATAGTACACCCACATTTCGCCAGTTATGTTTAAGTACAATGTAAGACGGGGCGAGCCTATTGCCATTAACGGGGCACAAATCCAGATACCGTGACTGTTACTGAGAAATTCCTGATGAGAAAACCTAATAACACTTTGCCCGACCCGGGAATCGAGCTCAGGACCTCATGATAAGCAGTCGCGCTTACGACCACTCGACCAATGAGGCAGTCACGTCACGTCATTTTGACAATTAATTAATAAAGAGAAAAAGGTATTAAAACATCGTGTGATAGAAAGAAATAGATATATTATGACCACGTACGGCACATGCACGAAATAGGGACGATCGTCCCTATTTAGCACCCGACGGGTAAAATAAAATAGGGATAAAACTCCCGTATAATATCATACTTAATTATTATTTAGAGACCATGTTGACAACATGCCATATTAATTCAACGTTAAAATCGACCGATCGACGAAATTTTATAGAGATTAGATATAAAATATTCCCTATTCAGAAACGGGGTGAATAGAAACAGGGTGCGTTTCTATTCACCCCGTTTTACGATATATGTATATACATATTTACACACAGAATTAACTAAAATATAGATTACGGTAGACTGGAGTAGTTTCTTTAGGTGCACGATTTGTTTTGGTCTCTTAATATGTAACGTATTAAATGGCATGGCCACGATATCAATAAAAACACGTTAGTTATGCTGATCTGAAGGTGAAAATGATTACCTACAATATGCACTGAATATGTTATGTTCTGCGATTTCAGCGGACTCTCCAGTTCTGTAACCATAGCGATAGATGGCGCGCTTCTCCCAGTGTGCAGTGTCCTCCAACATTCGCAATGATGAAAATCTAAGTTTGAGTGAGCATAGATTTGAAGCGTTAGGCGCTGTGGTGTCTTCTTGTAGGCTAGGATGTAATCAACTTCATCTATGAAGACTCGATGCAGTTAGACAAAGGCAAAGTAAATGAAACACTGCCATGTTTATCAAAAAGAACGCTAAACAATTTGAAACCGTATATCTAAGCGCCACCTTGGTGCAATGCACACAAAATCCCTTCAAACAGTCCTTTAAGTACTACAAACGTTTCTAGGAATGGCACTAAAAATATTTGACGAACTACCTGTGTCATTATAAGCATCCAACAGATTCCAATACGTCTAAAAAACACTCCCTGTTCACCAAATGTAAACATTTATAGAAAGCGCCAGATAAACGTAGAATACATTGCCCTTTCCTTAATTTCTCCGAGTACGTACGTCGACAATAAACTATGAATCGTTTTTCATTACTAAAAAAGGAAAGGATCAAGATAGATGTCGAATCAGGACAACTTTGTCATTATTATTGTTTTCGGAATTAAGTATGTCAATAATTGTATGTTGGTTAATGGCCGTTATTCCACGTTTATCTGGCGTTTATTATAGTCGTTTTATTTGCGTAATAGGTACTAGGTGGGTACGCAAATTAGTTAATAGTTTAACCAGATTCCTAACGTAATAATTATGTACTTCTAGATTCATACACCACCTCCGCACCCCACCTAAGTGCAACATCTACCTGGGATGTACATCATGATTGTACACCCAAAGCGACAATTCCGCCATCTAGGAACATTGTTGGTTTCACAAAGCATTCGCTCCTAAAGATAATTTAAAACTTTAAATGATAAAAACTTAAATTAATAACATAAAGAATGAAATGATACTTTTTTTATTATTAAATCGCGTACCTACATGAACTTAAAAATGAAAGCTGACATAATTATTAATTAATAAAGCTGAACCTCCTGGCCCGCTAGAATAACGCCATCTAAACCACAATGTCCGTACTCTTCATTAAAACTGACTTTGATGAACTGACGTAATGAATCGGGGCGTAGCTAGATGGCACTATTCTAAAAAATAACAAGCACTCTCCTTGCAAATCTGTTATCCCGATACCAGGGAACGTATTGCGCATGTTGGTTCAAACATTGGCCAAACTAGGCAAAAGTTTGAACAAAAAATATGCAAATGTTTGAACCAATGCCTTCGGCCAACATGGGGATGGTTTTATAGGAACGAACGAAATTGGCAGTCGTTTGAGTTTTGGTACCAGGATAGCATAAGCTTTCAAGAGGTTGATCTGAAGAGCGGCCAAGCTATTGATTGCGCATGTGCGGGTGTTTCTAAAGATGCGATGAATTGATAACTTCTGTCACTACTCCATTTGTTGTTTGTTTATGTACATTGTTTCGGGCATTTTAATATGATTTACCGATCCACACATCTGCAACTTGCAATATTTTCTCTGTGGACAATACTGTGCAAAGATTATTATGTAGGATGTGTGATTGTGTGTTAATTTTATACCCACAATGAAAATTTCATTGTGTACGAAAGCCGTGCGACTAATTATTATACACCATCATTGCCTGTGAAATTCATTTTTTCATTGATTTGAGTGTAGATATATTGCAAATGGCAGGTATGTGTTGTCCTAACATTTAGTGTTTTTAGGTCATTGTACCTACCCAATTGATTTCTACATTCATAGAGTTTGGAAGAATCAGGTTGGGTCGTACGCGTACCGCTATACTACAGTATTACACACAGTATTTCTTTTACGTGAAAACGCAGGCCAATGTGAGGTTTTACCTAATATTGGCCTGCGTTCAGCTTGAATTCAAATCAAATTGAAAAAGTAAGTAAGACACACATTGAGAAAAATAACTACCTATTTATCTTCCAAAACATCGGGCTTTAGAAAACATCACTCAACTTTAGATAATTTAAAAAGCTTGGTGTCATCAATTCAAACCGGTTTCTCTCATACTCAGATGACTATGTTCGCATTTATAGACATCGACAATGCATACAATAACGTCGATGTAAAAAGTTTAGTACCGTGAAACTAGCCAACTTTGCCCGTTTTTTTTTTATGATAATAGAATGTATTTCATGTTTTTTCTATAAAAATATACTTAGGTTCCCATAAGTATATTTTTTAATTACCTACAACTATACGACCGTATGCACGCATTTGCAAAGTTAAATATTTTTTAAATTTAAACCAGATTTGTTCGACTTTGATGGCGGGCAAAATAATCCGGACTTTTAGCCAATATTGCCTACGTTTTTACGCAAACCTGGCTCATAAAAATAGGTGAAATTACCACGACTACAATTTAGGGCAATCTTAACCTGGGTTTTAAAATATTTGTAGTTTATACCATTTCAGTTGACATTAATCTATTTAATTTGTCAAAAGTTCTACGTACTGAGCTACCGGATCCCAGGAAAACCGGTTATAGTGTCCAAAACAGGTGCCGAAGTCAAACGCAAGAGAACAGAAGTACGGGATATGAACTGAAATCAAAACAGAATATAGTCAAATAATTATAAAAATAGCAAAAAAAAAAAATACGTAATAGAACATTTTGAAAATGTGTTTTAACTCTAATACTCTTAGGGGGCGTCCATTAATTACGTGAGACAATTTTGGCGATTTCCAAACCCTCTCTCCCCTTGGTGAGATAACGTGAGATTTGAGATTCCCCCCCCCCCCGAAATGTTACGTGAGATTTATCAAAATTCGTAGTAAGTGTAAATATGTCAATCTGTGCTTGATTGCGTTGCTTGTTGGATTTATAAAAAAAAACCGGTCAAACAACAATAATATATTTTAACTGTCATCCATATCATGCAATTATACACTTTTTCTTGCGGAAAAAAAGTACATACATGACATTTGTCGAGACCCCCCTCTCTCCCTCGTGAGATTCGCCTCGACGCCCTCCCCCTACCTAAACGCCTCACGTAATTTATGGACGCCCCCTTATCATTAAGGCCAGAAACTATGGTAGCATAAAAAACCAAAACTATGGTATGGTCTGGCAAATCCAAAGATTTACTCTTCGTTTCATAAGAGGGAACAAGTATCTATAGGTGGTTTCATTAGCAAGCTTAATGGTAGATAGATCGTACTTGTATAAAATGACCGTTAAACTCTTACATGTGTCCGTGCCAGAAGTAAGTAAACACTGGTCGAGACACTCCCTTCTGGTTTTGAAGTTATTTCCATTTCCTTGGCAGCCTCCATAAAAGAAACGGTAGCACCGCTGTTGTTTCGCATCGTAGTAGTACGACAGTATGTCTGCCCTACACGGCCCGGTGTCTGGCCGTAGTAAGCATTTTTTACGCTTCGCTGAAACAAATGGTTTCATCACACATTATGTCTAGCGCTATCTCTTTCCCACACTGGAATAGAACTTAAACATTCCTGCATTAAGACGTCATGGTAGGCCATCTACTCCTAGATCTGTGCAGGAAACATAGTGCGGAAACTAGCATGTCAAAAACTCTTACGCAGACATAAGTTAAGACTTAGTTTGTTTAACCAATCTATTGCTGGTCTAGTACTGGTTGGTAGTGGTCACATGTCTTTGTTTGTTTTTTATTTATTTAAAACCCGATGTAGCATTAATCATGCTGCCTATAAGAGTTTTCGGCAAATAGAGGTTCACTATGGAGACTTTGGACCACCATCATCAACCCAACCATCACAATTAAATAGATTTAAATAGCGATTTTCAATCGGATTGTTATTGTTGATTAGCTTATCGGTTTGTATCTATCGCTGATAAAATGTCACTTTGTCTAGAATCTAGGAGCACCATAGTTTGAATGTTAATGTTCAATTTTTTTTCTTGTCCCGTCGCTAGGTACCTAGCGATTTTTACAGCTTTCGGTAGTAGGATCCTAACGGGTTTGGCAGCAGAAATCATAGGGGGCAAATGCTTGTCAACTTCCTTGAGAAGGAGAGGCTTTTCGTGATGAAATCTTTCATTAAGAAACAGCCCCAAACGAAATGGACGTGGCGAAGCCTCGTCACTATGACAAAAAATGAGATAGACTTCATCATAACGGATACAAAGCATATATTCAGAAATATCTCGGTGATCAACAGGTTCATTACCGGTAGTGATCACAGACTTCTTCGTGGCACTCTGAATATTAACTTCAAGCTGGAGCGAATCCGTTTGATGAAGTCTAGAATCCGTCCAAATATGCTCCAAAATATGCTAGGATTTGAAGCGTTCCAGTCAGATCTAGAGAACCGATTCGCGGTGGAAACCACAAATAACGTTGTGGAAATGTGGAAATTCTCAGGGAGGAAGAAACGCGTTTTTGCAAAATGCAGCGTACGGGCAGGAAATCCAAACTTTCGGAGGCGTATTTGGAGCTTATGACGGAACGACGTGAACACCCACCGGTCAATTCATCAGAACTGCAGGCACTCAACAAAACAATACGAAAACTGGTACGACGCGACCTTCGATACTCCAGCACACGCTCAATAGAAAAAGCAATTGAGCAAAACCAGGGGTCGAAAGTGTTCGTCCAATCACTTAGGAGGAGCCACCTGTCGAAGTTGACTAAATCTAGTGGGGATATCGTCGTTCCGAAGCCGGAGGTTCTTTCGGAAGTCGATCGAAATTTCTACAGCCAGTTATACGCATCGCATGCATCGCGACCTGATCCCGCAAATGAGGATTGCAGATCCAATTTAACCCACCATTTTAAAGAAGACCTGCCAGAAATCAGCCAAATCGAAATTGAGGCGGCTCGTTATCCCATCTCACCAGGAGGGTGAGATGGGATAACGACTGAGCTTCTGAAAGCGGGAGGAAAATCTGTATTAAGAGAGCTTCTGGAGGTCTTCAATTCGGTCCTGTTCTCTGGAAGAACTCCAGAAGCGTGGAGAAGGAGCGTGGTCGTTCTGTTCTTTAAAAAAGGAAACAAGACCCTATTAAAGAATTTCAGACCCATTTCGCTCCTTAGCCACGTGTATAAGTTGTTTTCAAGAGTCACACACATCCACACAGTGCGACAGATTGTACAGAAGTCCGAAGAGTGTAATCGGCCGCTGTGTCTTGCATTTGTGGACTATGAGAAGGTTTTTGACTCTGTCCAGACCTGGTCAGTTCTGGAGTCTCTGCAGCGATGCCAAGTCAACTGGCGATACATCTAAGTGCTGAGAAGTCTTTATGAAAACGCCACACTGAACGTCCAAACCCAGAACCAGCAAACAGATCATATACCACTGCGTCGGAGGGTGAGGCAAGGGGATGTAATTTCCTCGAAATTGTTTACCAACGCGCTGGAGGATGTGTTCAAGACGTTAAACTGGGAAGGACGTGGCATTAACATCAACGGCGATTACATCTCACACTTGAGATTTGCAGATGATATCGTCATACTGGCTGAATCGCTGCACGACTTGCAGCAGATGCTGGATGGCCTAGTTGATTCTTCAATACGCATTGGTCTCAGGGTGAACTTGGACAAAACCCAGGTTATGTTAAACGAACACGTCACCCCCGTGACCTATTGTTGTCAATGGCGGTCCTCTCGAGGTTGTTCGCGAATATGTTTACCTCAGGCAGGCTCTGCAGTTTGGTAAAAACCACTTTGAGAGGGAGACTAACAGAAGGATTCAGCTGGGCTGGGCAGCATTTGGGAAACTTCATCGGGTCTTCTCTTCGCAAATTCCACAGAGCCTAAACACTAAGGTCTTCAACCAGTGCGTCCTGCCTGTTATGACTTACGGGGCCGAAACCTGGACACTCACGGTACGGCTGGTCCATAAATTCAAGGTCGCTCAGTGAGTCATGGAACGAGCTATGCTTGGAGTCTCTCTGAGGGATCGCATCCGGAACAAGGTGATCCGACAGAGAGCCAGAGTTGTCGACATAGCTCACAGAATAGGTAAGCTGCTGGAGCTGAAGTGGCAATGGGCCGACCATATTAGCCGTAGACCGATGACCGTTGGGGTAGACGCGTTCTTGAGTGGAGACTACGAATCGGCAAGCGTAAGGTGGGACGCCCTCAGGCGCGGTGGAGCGACTATCTTCGCAGGGTGGCTGATAGAAACTGAATGAGAGTTGCCCAAAATCGAGTTGAGTGGCGTGCGATTGAGGAGGCCTATGTCCAGCAGTGGACTGCTTTGGGCTGATGATGATGATGAACCAGCTTTCAAGGATATCCGTACCTCTAATAGTGTCATCTCTTGTCAAGCAAATCTTTCTATTTATGGGTGGTTCTGTTTTTTCTGAGGAGTTGGCGTCACTGTAATTATTTATACTAAGACATACTAGAAAAACTGAAAGTAGTAACACACGTAAAGGTAATAATCTGTTGACTTGTACATTCATTACGTTATTTACTTGTAAGTGGTTTGTCGTAAACATATCGAAATGTGAAGGGCGCAACAAAAACCATTTTATCGATAGTCGTATAACCGAAACCGTAAAATATAAATCAATTTTCAAATACATTACAGAACGCTAAGTAAATTGTGGCTGAATGTAACTAAACGATTTTATCTCAAATACCACTCCAAACTCTTCCCCAAAGACCCGTCTGCTCCCATCATTTTCTATTTTCGATGTATTGTTATTAGCCATTCTTGTTGTATGAACACATGGAGCAATGGTAGGCAAGTCTTTTCATGCATTGTAGTCTCTTTGAAGCTGTAACTAGTAGGTGATTATGGGGTGGATTACCGAGCTGTACAGACAAAGTACGATTTTCATCTTCCTGCACTACCAGAAAGTTATGCAGTCCCTGTTCAGTTTGAAGTCTAAGTATATAATATAACTTACTGTCCAAAATGACCGAAAGCCTTCTTTGCAGATAATTTATTAAAAAATTAAGCGTTTGCTGGTTAAGGTTGCAAATTGTCCCCGTCATCTTCCCCGAAATGAGAATTGCGAGATCTTCTGCGTAACCCATAACCCTGAGGTTTTTAATGTTACATGTTTTGAGATAAAAGGACAGTAATTGTTGACTGAAAGTTTTCCAAAATGCTGAACGTATAGGTGAGAGTAAGAAGTGTTATGTTGAGGTTGGCGCAGAAGTGAATATTTAAGAGCTAGTCTCTCCGCATGCTAACGCCCACAGCCCACATATTATAAGGAAGCAGGAAGCCCAAGATTAAGTGCGTTATTGCATGCGCCCCCGCGACGTCAGCATACGTTCTGGGCGACTAACGCACGTTGAATGCATGCAAGTCTATCAGTCTATTGCAGTTCTATGCGGCCGTTCTATGAAGATTGGGATACGTTTATAATAAAACATTTGTGCATGCACAATGTTGAATAAAGCAAGGTCAGACATCTAGTTAAAATTTTCAGTGTTAATGGAATCGCTTTGTATAGATTTCCCGTACAATGAGATATTTGCTTATACTGGTTCTTCATAGCTTGACTGGACGTCATGCGTACACGTTCCTTACCAGTTTTTATAGCATTGCCAATGCAATATAATTGGCAATTGGCAATACATATTTTTATTCAGTATCCATAAAATATTGGATAGTAACTTGCACTTTTATTACTAACTAAATTATTTCAGAAACTTATACCGAAACAAGCCGTGATACAAAATGGAATTGTTCAAGAAACCGTTGTATTTTTGCGTTTTAATTTTCTTCTGTCTCTGCTTGGCTAATGCTGTAAGTTGTTATAAACTTTTTAATATTGTATCCTGTAGCTAAAGCAGATTATGTAAAATAACAAGAATCTTTATTTTTCTTGTTTCGATATTCATAGAATCTGTTGTTCCCTCGCTATCAGTCAGTTGGTGATCGCATTAAGATATGCTAAACCTAGCTATAGCGAAAGCACTGTCGGAAGCAGGTGACAACCCTCTGATAAATTTTTTGTCACCAGCAGTCGAAAAAAAACACCCACAAAAGTAGGGTAGTCAGTCAAAAAAAGCCGATCTGAACTATGACCAACTCAAACAACATTTTCTTTAATGCCTTCTTATGTCCTGGAGTGCTTTAAATGAGCAGTAATACGGATTCCTATATTTTTGACGTTTCTTTTGACGTTTGCGCCGGTGCAAGTGTTTTTTTGCACTTTATAGTATAATATGTACTCGTACACTTTAATTATCCAAACGATTGTATTGCACCGAAACTTTTTTGGATGGAGTTGCCATTAGTACAGCAAAACTGTTAACCGACTGTGCGATCATCTAGAGGTGCGCGCTCAAGCGGCACGTTTGTTGTACTTGTGGCCGCTAGCGCGCATAAAACAAATGAAAGAAAATAAGTGACGCGCGTGCGTATCGCTTGACGCAGGAGGTATCGGGTTGGCAGTTTCGATGCAGTTATTTTACGGTGTATCAGTCTACTTTGGGGTGGAAGGTGCTTCACGAAAAGAGTACCTACAGTGTACGGCAGAGATTGCTCGATTTTTAGGAGCGTTTGTCGTTTTCACAGATAACCCGTTTATTTATTATCAAGTTCCCAGTGATAGCTACTTACAACAAATAAATATTTCTTACCATCCAGGCACCTTGTCGGAAAGCAGTCTATCCTGTCCATCAAACAATAAAAACGGTAGTTTTGTTTTAATCGCGCCTGGAGGATATGAACTGGTGACGTTGGCGAAGAATATCTATTTTCAAGGAAACTCATTTGTATTAAAACACAAATCACTACCATAAATTAATAACATTAATTCGTACATGTTTAAATGTATAGTCGAAACCTCCTTTCACCATAAGTCGTCCAGTTTATATACTCCAAGGACAATCATATTATTTAATTAAACCTATACTATAATAATTACGTTTTTAATACGTAGGCCACTAACCTATGTGCACTTCATCGTGTTCAAAATAACACATTAAATATAACGAACACGAACTGACCAAATTTTCACTATAATTATGTAACACTTGAAACAGTTTGAAATCCCAACAGAATATTTTTTCCAGTGTACCGTATGCGCTGCCCATGGCTCCCACGAGGTCGACCCGAAAGCCAATATCGTGAAGTTTATGTTGCCCAAAAGGAGATATTTGTTTCGAATGAAAACTCAAAACTCACCTTATTAAAAAAACATGCAAATTAAAAGTTGCAGTGCACAAGATTTCCTCAACGTTTTAGACAACGACATCATGCAATCCGTACCTAATAATTGATATTTTGCATCTGGCAGGCGCGCCGAATGCGATATGAAAAAGCATTTACTCGTCCTGTGAAGACAATACCTGTTAACCGGAAAATCTTTTTGATCATGAATCAGTTTAAGAACACCACCCTAATGAAAAACAAAGCAGATTACAAACTTCTTGTACAGAAATTAAATGAAACTTTTCGTGCAACCACTGTCAGACGGAGATCATATTGTGCTAAATGTAAAAAAACATAAACTTTTCTCTCGCGACTTAGATGTTTTATTTCGATCCTGTTTTAGTGAAAAAATAAATAATCTATTATGTGCCCTTCACTGTCGATATTATGAAGATGATTACTAAAATTCCGTAAATCTATAACATCTTTTTTGGGTCTTTCATCCGCTCTCGCAACCATGGAAGTATAGGTAAAATTAGGGGAATTAGTATTGTTTTTATTACTTTCATAGCCTCTTGGATTAAAAGTTCAAAGTTCTTCTTTGCGTTTCATTCGGCCGGACAAAGTCAAAATCAAAAGCCATTAATTTAAATAAAGCTGATTTTTCGAACGTCAAAATTACACGAGATATTTTCTCAAAACGGAGAATAAGGGGCGAGCAAACTCCCCATCAATACATTCATCTTACTGACTTCTTTTTATGGCACCTTAAAACAATATAGGGTTGATAAGTTAGCGAGCGAAACTCCAGAGACGTGATGTATCGATATTATGTTGTGTGACGATAAACTTAAGATTTGCCGCTTCTTCTAACCTAACCTACCTAGCCCTAACAAAAAATACTGCAGTTTCAACTATATCGAAATTATAATCAGATCGAAAACTTTTTGAGCCAAGGAGTTGCGGCTAAACCTAAGTTTAGCCGGCTAATCTTAAGTTTTCATCAAAGTTTTAGATCATGTTTACAATATTTAAGAGCCCGTAGTAATCAAATAATGTTAAATCTATCAGGCGCCACGCATGGCTCATCACAAAGATTTTGAGGAGTCGAAGCGGCCACCGGTGGTAATGCTGCCGCCCCTACCAAGATTAACTCAACCACCAGAACCTACCAAGACAACTAACGCCACCGAGCCGCTGGCAAAGCAAGTTAAAGAAATTTTGTCGCAGTTAAAAGACAGCGAATTTTTATCAGACCCTGAAAATTATGACCAGCTGCTGCGTCAATTGAAAATTGACTTCCCAGCCTCCACGGTGACAGCAACAACGCGCTCTTTCATTCTGTAATATGTCTAAAAATATTGGGCTTTATTATTATTCTGAAGTTTTATTTTCTTTATACCTTCATAACATAGAGGAGCTTTTGGTTTTGAAAAAGGACAGCTCGGTTTTATTAAAGGAGGTGGAGTCGTTCGTAGGGATTCACTCTCAGTAGTTCATTATGCTATATTAATCTAGTAAAGTACAACTCCTGAGTTTCTTCTGTTTTTATACAGAACTAGATGTCCCGGAGAACTTCGTACCGCCACACTGTCAATGACGTCTTGAAGCTACTCTACCTACCTACCCTACCCACCCTGCCTATCTTACCTAAGTAGGTAGCACCTAACAGACATACCTACCTATCCTAATCTCCTAGTACCTGCCTATGTCTCCTACTCTCCTAGTACCTACCTACCTATCCTACCCTCCTAGTACCTCCTACCTACCTATAAAACAAAAGCGTGCATGGCGTGAGCTATCAATTGCGCAAGATGTCAAATCTAATCTATTTAAAAACTCATTTTATTCCTTTCCTAACCCCCCCCCCCCCGTGATTTTTTCTGATATTTTAATGGTATTATGCTAGTCGGGGCGGAGACGTATCCAACAAAACAGATATAATTAAGATCGGTCCAGCCGTTCTTGAGCTATAATACTTTGTTTTATATACGGGGGGGAAGGGACACCGCTGAGTATGTGGTTTCCGTTTTCGTATCAGTGTCCCCCTTCCACACCGTTTAAAGACTAGCTTTTGCCCGCGACTTCGTACACGTGGTACTTAGAATCTAGAAGAAACAAAAGAAAAAAAAATAGTTTCCTGTGGTGAAATGTAGCCTATATTTTAAATTAAACATCTAGATGTAGAGCGGTGAAAACTGCGTTTAAATCCATGCAGTAGTTCTTGCGTGATGCGCGTAGAAACATACAGACAGACAGAAACACAGCCAGACAGACAAAAATTCTAAAAACTGTTGTTTTGGCTTTTGTTGCTCTAATTAAGACCCCCATATATTTTTTTTTATCAATATCTTTAATGTACAGACATCGACCTATTACAATTTTATATGTAGGTATATATTTACTTTTCCGAGGCTTTTCATAGTATTTACTTACCGTATATTTTTCTGTCACTCAGGCCAGAAAAGGATTAATCCAGTCAACAACATCAAGCAACGAGTCGTGTTTTAATTTTTGTTATTTTATGAATGGGGTAAAGAGGGGAGTAAATGCTATCAAAGGTTTATTTGGACGGGTAACAGCTTGTGCTAAAGATTAACATTAATTTGTACAACTCTTGAACTATAAATGCTCTGGAACCATAATGTTTTTAAATCCATGTAGGTTTTTTGTTAGCTACAGCTAAAATAAAAAATAGCTTGTGATGCAAACTTCTAACAAATTTATTTATTGCGCAATGGAATCACCATTCTTTGAAATCCACTTTTTTATGTGGTTGCAAATAATTATAAGACAATTACGATGCCTGCGTCGATGTTCATGGTAGAATTAAAAATAATAGTTGGCCAAACCAAAGTGAGAATTCGTATTCATAATATATTATATCAATTAAGCAATTTTTTGTACATCAGGCACCTGCCTACCGAACCGTTTATAAATTGGCCAAAATAGCTTAAAATTAATAACAATTAAATGAAATGAAATTATATATTATTGTTATTAGTCTGTAAGCTTTCCTAAAGTGTAAAAAAAAAAAAAAGTTTTAAACCTTTAAAGTGATTTTGTATCTAATAATGCGCATTGCAAAAAGTTAAAAAAATAACTTTAGGTTCTTTGACGCAAAAAGTACTGAACAGATTTGGATGAAAAGAGAATTGGGTGTTTTGTCCGCAGACCTGTACCAATTTGTGATATGTGACATTTGAAAGGCCATGATATTTTATTGTATGCCACCAACTGTCAAATGGGTGCAGGGAAAGAACTAAGGTTGATTTTGTTGACCTCGATGATATGTTCATTATACTCCCGAGACTTTGAGCTTTTGTAATAACCCTGTCTGGACGCTAAGGGCTTGATATACTGCACACGACGCAACGAGGCAACAAACGCGTCCCCAGTACTACAGTGACACATGTCGCTTGTTTGCAACAATAATGACATAACTCGAAAAATAAGAAATACAGGACAGCTTTTTTGTAAGTTCTAAAAATATTTTCAGTATATCGCCAATATTTTTTTTGCATAGAGAAACTTTTTATCAAAAGATTAAAGGTTTATTTTACGTATTTCGTTATTAAGTAACGAAATACGTAAAATAAACCTTTAATCTTTTGATAAAAAGTTTCTCTATGCAAAAAAAATTTTACGTATTTCGTTATTAAGTAACGAAATACGTAAAATAAACCTTTAATCTTTTGATAAAAAGTTTCTCTATGCAAAAAAAATATTGGCGATATACTGAAAATATTTTTAGAACTTACAAAAAAGCTGTCCTGTATTTCTTATTTTTCTTACTTGCTTTCCTTAATTTTATATTCAACTACAAACAACATCGAAAAATCAAAATTTTTGAGTTATGTCATCCTTCTCGCAAACCAGCGATGTGCGGGCAAAGAACTATGAATGTTTTCTTGAACACTACTAGTCTATGTCACTATTAGTCTTCTCTAGCATAGTACATCTTCTGTATTTCTGAAACAAAGTAGTCCCGTTTTCCGAGGGTATTCATCGTATTTACTTACTGTATATTTCTTTATCACTCAGGCCGATAGCCAAGGATCAACAAGCCTGGCATATGGCACAGCCCGTACAGCAGAACATCCAGACGATAACTTTTTACAAAGAATATTTCGTTCATTTATGAATCAAATACGCAAGGGAATAACTATAGTCAAAAATGGCATTGAATCGTTCTTCAGGAGAATCACCAGGAAACCCAATTATTACTCTCCTTAACAACAGTAATAAATCAATTAACTACAGCGGCACTGGAGCCGTATTGTTTTCTTTTTAACGTAGATATTTCGTTACCTATTTATAAAATTAAAATAACTTGTGATAAGTAGGTAACGTTATTTATTATGCATTGCTGTGATTTAAAATCATAAACCACGCTGATTCATAACTTGATATATATTTTTATTGACTTACAATTTCATTTCTAAAATATGATGTAAAGAAACAAACATTTTGTTTGTTTCTTTCTTAAAAAAAAAAATCCTACAACATTCAAATAGACCTACACCGCAAATAGTTCTAACACATATTTTTTGTACAATAAATGCTTTATCGTATTCTGCTAAATTGCCCCACATTATAAGTCCGTATCTTAAAATTGATTCAATAAGTATATCCACAATTATGTATAATGCCTCTGTCGAGGTCCTTATTGGAATTTAAAATAAAAATAGACAAATGTTAACTTGATTTTGGTGCGTTGGTACAGACAGATACTATATCCTCAGTTATAGGACTTAACAAAACATTGAGATTTCTTTATGCATCCACATTGGTAAAGTTTCTGGAATCAATTGTCTAAGCATACATGTACATTAATTATTTTTCCCATGGGGTAGACGGAACTGCAGGCCACCTGCTACGATCCTTAGACAATATTAATTTTGTTAGTTTCGTCCACGTTCTTACATCAGAATACTACCACAGATTATACTACTACCAATACGGCCAGTGTATGGATATGTTTTC
The DNA here is from genome assembly GCA_964057025.1 of Standfussiana lucernea. Taxonomy (NCBI): domain Eukaryota; kingdom Metazoa; phylum Arthropoda; class Insecta; order Lepidoptera; family Noctuidae; genus Standfussiana; species Standfussiana lucernea. The sequence continues at coordinate 9,653,947 of OZ059784.1, forward strand.
CTAGAGCGCAGCCTCCCGCGTTTCCACTCACATCTGCCTTGTCAATACCATAACATATCTGAAAATCTCTAAATGACGGTGAAAATCGCATCGTACCTATAACTTGGTTAGATTATACCTAGCTGCACTTAAATACGTGCTTACGTTTGTATATACAGAACAAAAAAGTATTGGAGTCCCTGGTAAGTTAACCTTATTTCTTACGGAACCTACGTTCAATTCTTTTTGTAATCTTTTTTCTACATGTCATAATGTCATTTTGACAGAAAAGTAACAAAATACTCAGCGTAGAAAAACAACTTTTTTTAATAAAATTATTAATTTATGAAATATAAAAATAGTAAAACTTTACTCTCCAAAAATGACTTCGAACGAGACTCGTCCGTTTTTTATCTTAGTAAAAAAAGAGGAGGAGAAAGGAGAAAAGTTTGCGAAGATCAACATGGAAGTGAAACACCGTCCAATACCAGAGTCCATGAATCCATTCACTAAGAAAGCTGCAACTACACAAACCTACCCGACTAAGCTGATGCCTGCAGCACCCAGGAAAGCGTGCTGCTTCTACTGTTCCTGAGAGAGGATGATCAGTCAACTAGATGCCAAAATTATGCAAGATGAGTCCACACAATCAACTTCGAAGAATCCCAGACCTCTCGTTGATTTACTCAGCGTTTTCTGGGCAAGAGTCTTTGGAAACGATCTTGGATCATTGACGAGGTTCTTATCCTGCCACAGGGTGTCCTCCAACGTTTATCTGGTTGGTTTACAAATTTGTCAGTATTTAATCGATTATTTAGAACTGGAACTAGATTTGATAGAATTGAAGTCTGCAATTAAAATGTTTTCTATATCGGAACCTGAACCCATTGGTACATGATTTAAATTAAAACAATTCAGTAACAACCTGTCTATCTTTGTTTACATGTGACACGTTTTCATTCATTTTGTGATCGAATGTGGAATTTTTTGAAGAAAATTCTGACATTTTCAAAGATACGAATCTTTTATCTCGGTTATCGAAAGATGGCGTATTTGTGATACGATGCTAGTTGCTATAGCGTCTTCTGCATCATCAATTTAAGAATTTATTACCTAATAAGATGCTAAAGTTTTTTCTGACGTCAGAAAGTGGTACGTGATAACGGGTTTATATGTTTCCAATACCTTTGGTAGGAAAATGGTATAAAAAAAATCTTGTCAGCGTACTGAAACATGGAGCTACTTCCGACCTACGTCTGAGTTCTGACAGTTGAATGAAAGCTGGTGAGACATCTGAAACTATGCATTAATAGTTAAGTTATAATAAAATTTTCACTCAATTCATATTGAAATAGAAATGGTCTTTATATAGGCGCAACAACTAACTCTCAGAGAATGAACCGTCCAACCGTCATCCATGGCTTTTTCTACACTGATATGCTACCAAGGTAAAGTTGGGATGTAGGTTCGGTAACCTCCGATAGAACTCGCCCGATTTCAAAAATTATTTCACAGATAGAAAGCTACGATAAACTATTACCGATTGCCATAAAAACATACCTATCATAATAAAATTATCCGTACGCAAAATACGCGCTTAGAACGTGGGGTTGCGGACCCCAGCCCGTCATACAATACAATGTACAAACATATTATCATATATTATGTTTCTTCGACGCGAACGAACTTGTGGGCAGAAGCTAGTCTTTAATAAAAAGGGTCCAATCTTCGAATATCCAGATTTAACGACGGTAACTATTGCCGATGTGGTAAAAATAGTTTTCTGTGGTCGGTGGTGATTATCTCATTCATCAGGAAGTAGGTTGGTTTTGTTGCGTTTACCAGAATCAGTCGCTGTGTCAGCGAATTGGCGAAGGCTGGGACTAGTGTTAAGTGGTGTACTTCTTCTTCTCAACTTTAGTGTCAGCCGGAACTAAGTATAATGTGGCTCCAATCGTGGTAAAAAGAAATTGTTAGGCAGCCTCACTAGAGCGGGGCATGCCATCCAGGGTACAGCGCCGGTTTTACTGGACTGCAACATGGTCCTTGAGAAGCTACGACCGGAGTAAGCTATAGAGAAGAGTCGAAGGTAACATCTCCTTCACCCTTGGGCACCTGTCCTACCGCCGACTTTGAAGTGATCTAGCTTAAAAACATACAATAGATTCTAGGTCCCGTGTAAGTAACAGAGATATTATGTACAGTACAGTTCCTAACACCAGTCCACTACCACCTCTGAGTAGATTTTATAATGATATAGCAAGTAAGTGCTAAAATATTTATTGTCTTAATCGCTCGCTCACTGCTTAAAATGGTGCCTTTCAAGTTTACGACAGTTTTTCTCCACCTGTAGCTTCGATATTTACTAAGAATACTCAAAGCAAATAAGTAATGCTTTTATAACAGTTTTATGCATGACACTTACCATGGTGGGACCGTTGCTTGCCGGCCGTTGTGGTCATAGATTTTGGAGTTCTGACGACGGTAAGCTCAGGCCGCTGCAGTATGTCCCAGTAGCACTGAACAACAGACTACATCATCATCAACAGCCTACAACAGTCCACTGCTGGCCCACTCCAATTGCACTCCACTTAGCTCAATTACCAACCAACATAATTATACACATTCGACCGATAGCTACACATTGCGTTATATTAAAATCGATTGTACCCATTTAAAATAATTCCAAATTTTGCTACCAGCTAAGATATATATTGAGCAATCCGAACCTATCGGTGTACACTGGTATCTAAAAATCTGTTATCATACCTAGTTGTTTAATTGATTTTAATGAAAAACAAGATAGTCACGTCCATTTTCCGCTCCGCTGTTAATTGCAAGTCATCCTACAGCTAATACATTCGTCATCATAGTTTTATGTCCGACTCATAGAGTAGGTATGACAAAAAATCGTCCGAGTATGTTCTGCAGGTTCGCCTTCATCGTCAATTTGTGACATCACGATTTAAAATGAAGGCAAATCGTTACGGACTTAGTGAAGCCGCTGCGTTTGCCATTGTTTTATTCAAGTATTTTTTGCTTACCGACATTTTTATTTATAGACTCAGTGATTTTTACAAAAGGATCATTAGACGTGCTGTTTATTTAAATTCATGAACTCTTATTTCCTTCAATCAGAATCTATAATGTTATCACGACAGTAGTTTGCGTGTTTGCTATTTAATTATTGTGTCAATACAATGCTCGCGTATGCAAACTTTTGTTAAAATATTGTTCAGCAAGATGTGTGCTAAATTATTTTACATTTACCGTGAGCCTTATCTCTGTTTATTAGAGTCTACAATGGCCTAATTTCGCAGATTCTCTCCGGTTTGCATCATCATCCTAGTATAAACATACCTGTGGAAGGTATCGGTACGTATATATATATGTAGTTATCGTGCCGTGTTATCATGTTATCAAAACTGCAGTGTAGGCTGTCGACAATTATGTCGTGATTTACATCGTTTTAAAGCATAAATGTAACAGAATGGAGTTAGAAGACATAGTGGAAGACAGAAACCTATTGGATAACCGAAGAAAAACAAAGGTACGTGGTTGTTTAAAGCGATTTTATACACAAAACTCTTGCTTGAAAATAAAGAGGTTATCTTATTCAATTTAAAATTTTATTTAAACTGAAACTGGATTAAATGTGTGGGAATCGAAGAGAATACCTAAATAACGTAGAAATAAAATACAGACGTTTCTCAATAAGGGTAGGTTTACATTCCTAAGAAATGTTTTAGCGGGAGGATAGGTTAGGTTTTAAAACTGTAAGCCTTTTATTACAAAGTAATGTAGTCTGACCATGATGCAAGTTAATAGTTGCTAAACTGCCTTAAACGATGTCATTCCGTTTGACATTGTGAGGATGTCGACTTTTTGCCGAGTTGTTATTTTGTAAGGCCACTGCAATCAAAACACTGAAAGAAATGGATGAATGATTTTTAAGCTTTTCTGTGGAAGAGTTTTTTTTTTTTGATGAAATAACATTAAATCCTTTTTGTGTAGGTACTCACCTGCTTCTTATTTGTAATGTTCTGTTTTATTTTTTATGTTTACGTGGAAATATGTTAAGTTTATGTTTAGTTGTAAAGTGCGTGGTACCTATGTACCTACGAGGATGAATCGATCATAAAATATAGGTAAACGTTCTTTTTGTGGTGTAACTACAATTAAGCCTTGCTATATTATAAGTATTATATTACTTTATAATGTAAAATCGCAATTAACCGAAATAAACATGAATATTTTTCATGAATATTTTTCATCACACATGTTTCGTTGTCAAAAATAATACTGCTTTCTTTTAACGTTTTATGTGACCCTGAGTGTCCGAGACCTATCCACGAGTTACCCAAAATATTATACATGCCTACATGACTTCACCTGCACCACAATACAGATCACATTATCGATTCTGAAGTAAGCTTCCTTATTAACCAAAAAGGGAAATACATACATAACAAACGCACTAAAAGCTTGAACGCCAAAAATCGGGCGTGCCGATGATAAACTGGTTTTAGCATGAACTGCGTTCCCGTTGCGCTGGTGAATCCAAAACTGGACCTATAAACTCAGTTAAGCGCGTGAACCACGTTAACATTCATTGGTGGAATCCTCCACATGATCCTGTTTTACAGCTCGCTTGTCGCACTCTTGCACTCGCTTTATTAAGATCACAATGAAATGTCGAACTATCCGTGTTAGGAAGCTTAAAATTCCGAGCTGGTTTGGCAAACATGTCGGTATACCTATGTATATCAGTACGATAAAGCATGTTCTAAAACAGCCCAGTGAAACGAAAATTTTTGAAAGTGTTTATTTACTGTCAAGAATTAAACCACCTAGTTGCATATAAAAACGCCGTGGTCAATGGGACAGCTAGGATATGTAATAGCTAAACCCTGCGTGCTGGATTCTCTTCTTACCTACCAAAAGGTTATTTCGAATTTGACAGTTCAAAGTGTTAGTTAGGGCGGTGAGTTTAGCCTAGGAAATGTGCAAAGCTTCGCAAACTCTACTCAATCCCAATGCTTTACTTCGGTACTCTCACTTCGCTCTCAAACAGAGGCCCTAGGACTAGAGCATCTGGTTAGGCCGACGTGTGTCTAATAATTCTTGTTCATATTTTCGTTTCTGACGTTAAATTCATAATCAAAAATTGTAATCTTCTATCTCTGTACAATATAAATTAAAGTCCATTTTCGCGTCTTTCTGTGTTGCCGCTAGTGTCCGACCGAAGCTTCGGGGATTCACCCACCTTCGGCCAAACCTTCAGCTTAGACCAAAATGGGACAAAGTTTTGGCCAAAGCCAAAGGTTTCTAGCAAGCGCTAAAATTGAACGAACTGGAGAGGCGCGGGCATCCACGTATTTCGAAGTGTGAACTTGCAAGGTAATGTTATTCGTCTCGCTAACTTGTTTATACATACCTAGAAATTTTTCGTCGGTAATTAAAAAAACACGGTCAAAATGTATGAACCACCAGAAAAATTCCGAGACAATGAAGCTCGACGAAGTCCCAGAGAGACGATTTAACTGTCTTGGATCCTGCAACGAATTTAATCAGAAAAGTTGGAATTGAAAATTATTAACTTAAGACTTATTTTCCAGCTAAAACACTTGTGACAATGCTGTATCTGATAGTGAAGAACTTATTATTAGATATTCCCGTAAACCGCAGGTACAGTCGCCATCAGATATACGAGTATTGTAGCAGAGAAGGTAACCAAATACTTCTGAACAATTTAAAATTTCTATAAGTTCCTGACACTACAAGTTACCATTAATATTTGAACACTTACAGCGTCAGGTTCATTTACAACGTTGGTTAGTTATAGAAATTATTGTCAAGCATCTGCTCAGATATTAATGAAGTAATGAATGGTCAAATAATAATGGTAACTTGTAGTGTCAGGAACTTACAGACATTTTAAATTGTTCAGAAGTATTTGGTCCCCTTTTCCGTTACAATGGTGATGATGACTGTACACTAAACTGACCTATAGGTGTTTATTGGTTAAATAAATAAATAGGTACCTCAAGTTTCTAAACGTGAGGTTAATTAATCGGCTATCAAATACAGTGTCGACCGATTTGATTGCTGAATGACTCTTATTACCTATGTGTCTATCTTACATTATATGTATGTGTGTATGTGACAGCTTAACCTAATTGGTTGGTGGATCCTAATTGGATCCGTAATAAGCTTTCCGAAGCTGATGTTTAGGGACTGACAACACTAGCCCGAATTATGCCTGACTCGTCACTGTACAGTATGGGCCATAAATCCAGTAGCAGTTTCACAAATCTTTCGCTTCAAAACAAGTCGCACTTACGACCTTTTTCTATAGCAAACATTTTGCACACATAAACGATCTCGTATATCGCACTCTTTTATCGATATCTAGTCAGAAAGAGTGCGATATAATGTTCATTTGCCTTGACGGCGCCGGTGTATTAATATAGTGGTATTTAATTTCAATAATATGTGTCTATCTGGCTTAGCGGTTAACGCTGTATTAAGACGATTCGCACGTTGACTGCGTTCGAACCACAGTGACAATATACTTATAGTGTTTTAATTATGAATTCTGAATGTCTACGATAAGTTAAACCCGATGAGATGTTTCTTTAAGTATCAGTTGAACTTATTATTTACAAAAAAGAAAAAAGATCAGGGTGCATGTGAAACAAAACAAACTTGGTACTGGATTGAATAAAGTTTACGACCTTGTTGCTTGGTGAACTTTGTTACGAGCGTTTGTGTTATTATTGCAATTAGCGTGTTGTTTGATTATCTTTCTTTAACAAACTTATTTAAACTAACTTATAACAACTTATTTAAATGAATGTTATACGGGGTGGAAGGGACATCGACGCAAAAACGGAAACCACATACTCAGTACATCATTCTGTAGTACAGCAAAATACGCTAATAATATATACATAATATATATATTATTAGCGTATTTTGCTGGTTTTATATATATATATATAATATATAGTAAATATACATACTTTGAAAATTTTATTGTTACTAACAATATGGTTTTTTGGCCGAAATAAACACTTAAATAATTAATATATCCGAAAGTGGAATTCTAGGCTGATAAAGATGATAACGAATTACGAATCACAATCTTCAAGTTCCAGTACAAACACGAAGCATTTATTCAAAATAGACCAGTTACAGGCACTTCTGAATACTTAGTCAAATACAAAGAGATGAAGAAACACGCCAGCCACAAGGCATAATTAGGGCATCGAAAACCGGTCATTTATCGGGACCGTATTTTTTCGGTGTGGGGTTTTATCCAAAACTGGGTACCCGGGTTTTTCGTTTTTTTTTATTCATTTACAGTAAGTAAACTTTAGCCTTATTTATTAATTAACTGTCACAAAGGTTGTACTATGATACTAACAAGGAAATTTAGTGAAGTTATTACCTATATTATGCGGATAATAAGATAAAGATAACAATCAAACAATAGAATTCGGAATCATAGCTTAGATTACATTTATATTATGAGCCTCATGTGTCCCACTGCTGGGCAAAGGCCTCCCTTCCCTCTTTCCATTTTTCTCTATTTTGGGCTATTTGGGCCAAATCCAGCGTCCAAGAGTCCAGCTCGTCACGCCACCTCCTTCTGGGCCTACCGCGTCGCCGGGTTCTGTTGTTTGGAACCCAATCTGTTGCCACTTTGGCCCAATTTTGATGCGACATGCAATTTGGCGGCTGTGTTTTCTATCAATTCTTCTTCTCTAATCAGTCTTTTAATAATCAGTTCTTTTATGTATATTAATAATAATACTTATAATTTATTGTCGTTACGGCCAATGGCCTGATGGCCAAAAGACTTGACGAACATCTGTCGACGCTCTCATTTGGCAGTTGGATCAAGGGCCTGATTTAAAAGGCTAAGTAAATCCTCGATACGGCCCGCATTGTGAGAAGTATCCTGTCTCTGGAGCCCTAACCACCGGTAGCTGGAACCCTACTCCCGACACCTGCGGACCACATTTGTAGTTTTGTTTTTTTGATAGAAAAAAAAAAACAAAACAAATAAGTTATTTTAGACACAAAAACCCCTATCATAACAGTTAACAAAAGGCTTGGCTCTGAGGTGCCGAAACTAAGAAAGACACCTGAAGTCACAAACAACCGGCTTGCTTTTGTTATTCTTAATTGCCGAGAACAAGGTTTGCTATTACCCTCGGATTGCATTGTCTCTGTTACTTAACCCAAGAAACCCTGTTACTTATTACTGGGATTAAAATATATAAATAATGATGAATAAATCGTGTGAGGACAGGCAACAGTAAAATAAATTGACTTACTCATATTTCTATATTTTAAACGGCGAACGGCTGCGAAGTTTACAGGGCAATAATAATCGATTCAAAAAATTAATAAAAAAAAACCGAAAAACATAATCAAAAGAACCGGTTTTTTTTCAAAGTCGGTAATTGATCGGTTTTTTAAGGTCCGGGAAAAACCAGTTTCGATGCCCTAGGCATAATAACTGTGACAGGACTTCATTTGCCCATTCCAGAGCGAAGATGTCTATGCAGAAAAATGGGCAAGAAACTCTTCTAAACCAAGTTAGGCACAACTTTTCCACACGTGCATATTATCCTTATTTTGTGTCATCTCTCACAAGATCCGCAATCACGATGACGTCAACATCATTGATTCGTAGATTATAATAACTACCTATTCAAATTGGCATTTGTACACGAGAAGTGAAAAACTAATCTCATATTTACTTTCTAATGGATTTTTCAAACAATAATATGAGTGAATGTTGCTTTTGTCATATGTATGCTAACGGTGTGCAATCATGAAGGGCTTTGTTTCCAGTCCAACTTTGTATGCCTTAAGCAAGTTCAAAACGTTGAAGGAAAACATCGGCGCCCATGATTGTTTTGTATAGGTAAATCCAGAGCTGGATATAACTTTTTCAAAAGTTATTCCTAATTGTGTCTACACCCCCCCCCCTCCCCGCGGTCTGCCTTTTTTATTTCGGGGTAACCCTTCCCTAACAAATTACTGGCTACGGCTTTGTGCCCCCCCCAAAGTCTTAGGCTGGGACCGCGTCTGTTGTGTCCCAGTTGTGGGATCGACATCCCACAACTGGCAGACCTTTGCTTCCATGGAAGATGAGTAGGCCTTTGGTGTGGGGCGCAACTTGTATCGATACTTTTGCGCCATCCCATCTTCCTAACTCAGTGTGTTGTGCTAGCGCTACCGCGGCTGCGCCTCTAGCGGCGTAAATAAGTTTCCTTGCCGGTATAGTAAGCGCCAGATAAACGTGGAATAACGGTCATTGACCCATATACATTTATTGACATGCTTAATTCCGAAAACAATAATAATCACATAAAGCTGTCCTGAATCGACATCTATTGTGATCCTTTCCTTTTTTAATAATGAAAAACGATTCATAATTTATTGCCCGCGTACCTACGCAGAGAAATTAAGGAAAGGGCGATGAACTTTATTCCACGTTTATCTGGCGCTTACTATAACTATATTTTTGAGCAATCTCAGTCTTTTCAAGGAAACATCAAACGTTTAGTTGACGCGCTCACGTCCGTCGTGCCCTAAGGGCAGGCTTTTGTCTGTTGGGCACATAACCGGTTGGTTTGAGATTGTTCGTTGTTTTTGGTTGTTGTAAGTTTAGGTTATTTTATTATTTTTATGTCTCATATACTCGTATTTCGTTTTTTACAGAAATAAATATCTGAACCTTCGGGACATGCTCATTTAATTTATAGGGTGTATAAGGATAGCGTTAGTGGTTAACGTGGGGGAACTGACAATTCTGGCGACTCTAAAGCCTGTATCTATAATCGTCTCAAAGTGTTGTTGAGTATACATTATTATTTATGATACGATTTTTATTCTGTAGTTTAGTAGGTAATTACTTGAAGTTAGAACTGTCAAAGTACGTACGGGTGTATTATCTAGTAGGTTTGTAACAGAGATATTCCATTTAATTATTCACATTTTTAGCCAGAGTATTTTATATTGGTGTTCCTACAAACCAAGTTTAGATTAGTCATAGATACTCTTCAATTCTATGATTTAATGTAGTACAGTTAAATATTCTGTGATTTAGTGATTACAATGCAAAAATAAAATAAACGCCACATAGCTAGAAGCACTAAGAGGTATTTTCCCTATTGACGGTACGTATAACACGAAATCCGTATTCATCTTGATGGATTAATCGGTACATGTATAGCAATCGCAGTTGTGGCGTGGTGCACAGTGTCTCTGTGTCTTACCCGCATGAGAGTTAAACTCTTGGTTAATGACGCAGTACCCGTAGTTGGAAAACTGCTGGCAGTCGGCGTCGCCGCCGATTGACAAACGCAAGTCAGTACCTCGCGCACTGACAGTTCGCGCGCTCGCCTCGGCGCACGCGCACCGCACTCCTACCAGAAATTATGTCATAGTGCGCTTACTTTCTTTACGACTCGAGAAAAAAGCAAAAGTGATTCTATCAACACATATGTTATATTCTTAACACCGGTCAAAATGGAGACTAAACCAACGGTTGGTATTTATTTTTTTCTTAAAAATGTACGTTTCTAAACAGCGACTTGGTGTTTATTTTCTTAGCAGCATAGGTACCTTCTATTGCAATATTTTGTTTGGAATGTTACAATACAATAATTTTGATACAATTTGAATGTACCGAATCTCGTACAGGTGCGATGTGGTATTTATATTGTTGTTTCTGTTTAGTTTTTGTTTACCTTGGTTGGTGATGCATGCCTCCTACAAGCATCAGACTGATATACATACATACTATGTTGACTTCATGTTCTAAATTTGCTAAAGCGACGACAAAAACCAAGTGTTTGTAATATAAATGTGAGTACAATGAAGGTCTCTGATTGGCTGTGAATGGAATTTATATAAGTAGAGGATCGTGTATAGGATCCTTGTGTTTCGTTACTTTATCTCTGAGATTGATGGATTGATAAACTCCACAATTGTTTTACTGCATTTAGCGTTGCTCGCCAGGAGTTCTTAACGACTGGTTATTAGTTTTTACTGCTAAGACATGACGATTTTGTACTTCAGGCACCTCTTATCTAGACTGCCTTACATTTTACAGTCGTTATTCAAAGTTAATGCGGGTTACATAGGTACTTACATTGTTTCTGTTGATTTTTTTTTAAATAGAAGGGAGTAGTTTGACGTTTCTAAATATAGGTAAAAAACGTGTTCATAATATTATAATTTTGGTAACCCGCAGGTACCTATTTATAGACCGATTCAACAGGCGCCAAAAACAACTAGCTGGGCGCGCGAGATATCAGCTCTGTATTTACCTTATCAGATGTAACCACAACCCGTTGCTAATTAAAAAGTTCATTACTTCTCCGAATACCTTATTTGCATAAAGGTAAAAAATCGAGTCGAAAACCTCTTCATACCAAATAAGTGTTGGAATTCTAGATTTTTTATCAGAACGATAATACATTTATGGATCTTATATAATGACCTTGTTTTGTCTGAGGGCACAGTTCGCAGAAGACGAGTTGATGGTTGCTTAAATTTATTGATAAATCAGGATTAATGTTTTAATAAAGAAGTCAAGGCGTCTAATTAATGACTTTGAATTGCACTTTAAAATAAACGTATCATTTAAACGTTTATTTAAAAGTGCAATTCTTTGATAAATGGGTATAATAACTATAAATCATTACGTTGTAGACAGCGCTCTGAAAAAACTGTCTCTTTAAGTATTAGGTACTACTTTTCATCAATTACACAGGTATAATTACATACAGGTATATTTACATTAGGTATAATTTCCCGCAAAAATACTTTATTAAAGTTCTTTTTATTTTTGTTTAAGTACTATTTTATTTTTGTACACCACTTTTACCATTTTATAATTTGCCATTGAAGAGCGGGGTCTCCTAGCAGATATATCTTTTACTTAAAAGGAGGTCCCTATATTATAAGATTTACTGTAAAAGTTGTACAAGTTTCTGCAATAAACCTTTTTATTTTTTTATTATATTAGGATTTCAAAGTCCATCTTTTTAGCCTATCGAAAACATCATCTGATGACGTTTCTGTCGCCTTTTACTCAAACAAGTCCCAATTAAAAAGGTCGTAATAATCTCAATCATATGCCCAAATATTTTTAGCATAATACAGTATAAATATGCTTGTATATACGTATACATAATAGTGTGCTGCGCGGTCCCCAAATTATTTCTTTGCGCAATTATTCTCCAGACCTTATGGCAGGGGTATATTTGAATAAGAAAATAAAAGCTTCATAATACCCTTTCATTTATCTCTGTCCTCTGCCATCTGAGGCCAGTTATTTGCATAGTCCAGTACATCTCAAAAAACTGCCTTTTTGGACACATTTAATAATTTTTTCATGGCTCACTAATCTGCACTACATATTTATAAAAGGATGATGCGAAAGTAACTCTTTCTGTCCGTTACCTTTTCACGCCTTAACAGTTGAACAGATGGGGTAATTCGTACACAGGAAGCCCTGACCAGGGGCGGGGGGGGGGGGCGGTGTCATGAACCCCCCCAAAATCATTGACAAAATAGCAATTTTTCAGAAATTGTAGAAATTATTAACTTCCTGCTTAATCGTTCAACAAGAGAAATCTTTTCGAGGCAGAATGCAAAAAATTTCCAGCTCGCTAAAACATCCTATACTTTCTCAATTCTGTAAAAGTTGACAGAGTTCCTCCTATTCTCATTTCTACATAACTGACCAAAAATAACTTAATTTATAAAAGCGGCGACGCAAACATTTTCGAGTTCGCTTCGCTCGCTTGCATTCACTTAGATCTCGGCTTTTCTGCATTAGTCGTCTAAGTACCTACATAAATCCTGTGAATGGTCAAAATAAAATTTAACCTACCCGTGCTATGTAGTGCTAAAATTTTCGAGCTAGCTTCGCTCGCTCTGACATTCTGTATTCTTTCATAGTCGAAAAAATACCCCCTGCATGAACAGCGACCTATCACAAACTATGGTGTGGAGTACAAGTTTTTTTCCAGAAGCTGAAGATGAACTCCCCCCGGAAATAAACTTGTCAGCGCCCATGATTGTTTGGTATAAGTAAAACCAAAGATGGTTGATGTAATTTTTTTTTATTTGTTCCCTATAGTGTTTAACCCCTCCCCATCTACTTTTTTAATTCGGGGTAACCCCTCCCACTGAAGGTCCTAGCTACGGTCCTGTGTGACCCTCCCCAAAACCTTTGGCTGGGACTGCGCCTGGCCCTGACATGGGTTATTAGGGCAGAATATACTTTTATGATAGTAAGTGAAAGTATAGTAAGTTCTCGTGAGTGAAAATTATGTTTTTCCTACTCCTCTGCAATTCTTTTCTGATTAAATTCGTTGCGGGATCCAAGACAGTTATCGTTTCTCTGGGACTTCGTCGAGCTTCATTGTCTCAGCGCTTTTCTGATAGCCGCCATTGTTGATTCTGGCTTTTAGGAGTTTCAGTGGTTTGGCAACAGTGTGGCGGGCTTGTCACAAATAAAAAAACAGTTCTGGTGAGATATTTTTTGACATAAACGAGGGCGAAGACGTGCGCAAAAGCACAACTGGGGTGGGGTATCTGTAAGTAGAAGTACTTACATATACCCCAGCTATGCCAACCAATATAAGAATAGGCCCTCATTCATGCAAGTAAGATTGCAGTTGATAATAACCCTGCTAACAATCCTACAATTGTTTGATATCCTCTTCAAACACAATGTACCTATCATTTGTTATCGGTATAAGATTTTTATTAATCAATTACTCGTTAACACCACTTATTAGTTATGATAATGGTTCATCACACTCAATTCTCAAGGTGATATCTGGATGGCGCAGTAAGGAAAATTGAAGTTTTATTTAATGATCATATACCTAAGGACTCACCTATCTACTTAATAGAGAGGGACAATGATTAATTCAAGCACTTTTATAAATTATTCAATTTAATTATAATATATTAAATGAAAGACTATGTTCTTTTTGCTTCTGAACTAAAACCTGAGTAAGTAGTTCGCCCTTAAAAACCATCTAAACAGTTTTCATTATCCACAGTCTTTTTCGACCCACAACTGCCGTCGGGCCCTCCCTTTAAAAAGGCTATTCTTGCCAGTCTCAACTATCGCAGTCCACTGCTGGTTATAGGCCTCTCCCAAACTGCAGCACAGCACCTTTACCATTCCGATCACGTAAACAGCATTCAAACTGGCTGGAGCATGTGTGTCTAAATAGAAGTTTTTGAAATGCGATTAATCTTGTTAGTCTTTTAGTCAATGTTTTCGAAAAAGTGCCATTGCAAGCTTCATCTTGGCCCAGAGATAGCAAGTATAAAACCGAGGTCACCGTGAACATTTTTTACCGCGAAATTCTCCACTATTTCAAAAAATTATGACCGTAAACTACGAATTTTTGAGCCAAACGTGACCGATAGTAAAATCATTAAAACCAACTCGTTTCTAGTAATTATTAGATCCATAAAATGAAATACGGCTTTATTTCAAGAACAACGCAATAACCGTTATGGCGTAATTAAGCTTTGTTAATTATTTATGGTAAAAAATTCAGTGAATACCTTTATATTGGAATTATTCATTTGTATAATAAACTTAATAAGGTAGGTAATGTGTAGGCGTTCGTTCATCCTTGCCCGACGCCTAAGTTACGAAAGTTTAGCTGTTCACAGGGTTTCTTGGTCTTTCTTAAGCCCTATTAATATGATGAACACCAATTCTTTTGAAAAGACTTTACCTAATATAAAAAACTAATCTCAGAATCTCACAAAGAAGAACATCTCACAAAGTCAAAGAAAATGAGACATCTGCTTAGTTTTTACCCAACTACAGTTGAGGTCGGCCTCCAGTCTGACCTGAGATGCGGCTAAATATCAGAATTTTACATGAAGCGACTGCCTATCTGACCTCCATAACCCAGTTAGTACAGGGTAATAGGATACCCTTTGGTACGACGGGTTTTCAGACTTTCGGACCACTACCTGTAGCGACTGTCAAAAATCTACAAATGACAGTTGGAACCAACGGTTGAAAACGGCTGTTATTATTTAGCTAAATTATTTTCATTTAATTAATCCGAGTTTGTGCTTGTAAACATAAAATCAAATAGCCAGTAATAAATCGGGATAGCAGTCATCCATTACAACACCATACATGCCATTTTGAAATACAAAATTATTTGTGTTGAATTTCGCACGCTATACCCGAATGCTAGACATATTTGATCGGTCTTGCGTTGCCCGTATTCAGCGTATTCCCCTGAGCTCCGACAGGCCGTCGATCGGTGCATGTTATTTGTTAAAATATCTGTAGCGATTCCTGAGCGGAGGTTGATTTTTAAAGATATTACTTAAAGTATCTTGTGGGTATACTATACGTACAATAGTTCTGGGGGGTTACCATGATCTGTTTGAGTGAGTGAGTGAGTGCAGGAATGTTTAAGTACTATTCGGAGAGTGGGTAAGAGATGGCGCTAGACAGCTGCCTAGCGCTGTCACTTTCCTTCACTAACAGATCATGGTAACGCACCCGGACAGAGCTGCCCAGGACTATTGTTATATAAAAACAGTATCCATTTGACGTATTCATGAAAAACCGAAAATATTACAGATTAGCTCCTTATCAATAACTTTAGATTTCACTCAAAAGGCAGTCATTCAAAATCGAATGAGGCCATTGCCAACCGCGACAGAACACTTGAAAGTGAGCAGAATAATAATATCAAGTATAAGATTACGAAACACTTAAACGGCTAGAAAATATCTGGATAGATTAGAAAAACGGCTGGTTGAAGCCTTGGACACAGATTCTAGACCAGCGGATATGAAAAAAATAGACGAAAATTTATATTCTGGGTGCTCTAGAACCACTTGTGTTTCGATCTCCATTAGACCGCGTATAGGTGATAGCGACGATCTTCGCAGGCCCATAGCTAAGAGCTAAGGCTTCTGATGATATACATGTGCATAGCATAATCAGCCTAAAAAAGTCCCACTGCTGGATCACATTTGCTCTCTGCAAGAGGGAGTTAGCCATAATCCAACGCGCGATCGGTCAGTCTTACTGGATGCAGCTGAATACCAGTGTTTAACATAGAGCGACTGCTTATCTAACTCCCACAACCCTGTTAGTACAGGGTAATACGATACCCCTTGGTAAGACTGGTTGTCAGACTTTCGGGCCACTGACTACCTGTAACGACTGTTAGACGTAACATATCTTTGATTATTTTGGTTATAGGGTATGCCGGTTCCGTAGGATGTTATCCTTCGCCGCTTCAAGAGCAGTGAATACAGCAGTAATAGTGAGCAGTGTTTATGATAAAATATTTAGGTACTACACGGGTAGACAGAAATTACAAAACGCTACGAACTGAATAGAACGATTCGAAAACACGACAATAGTACGCACGACGTCCAATCAAGCTGTGCAAAACCAGTATAAGCAGATCTCTCATCGTAATGGAAGCTCATACAAAGTGAGCTCAAGTTATATTAGGTATGTCGCCATAATATGTACTCGTGAGTAGGCATTACCGCTGGGCCACAGTAGTCTGGCTCAGGCTGAACATTAAACTATACTAAATTAATAAGTGATTCTAAAATATAAAAAACTATTATGTATTATTATTTTATTTTAAATAGATCTTCATCAATGCAAGGTCGGGTTTCAATTAATTTATAACCATCTTGAAGACCGCAATATTATAACGGGATGAGTATAGAGTATTATGAGTAGGTAGAATCATTGTTTAAATATTACTAATAGTTTTAATAAGAAACAATATAAAGTACTGGATGTTATAAAAGGGTTATCCCCAGGTCCAATCCGTTACCGAGAAAATACTTTAGAGAGCATGGTCAACTATTCCACTTATATATATGTACATTGTATTACAGACAAGCAATATTGATAAATAGATACAACATTTTTACCTTCCAAGATACTTGCATTGTGAAAAGTGGAGTACAAATAAATTCTTTTGTAGGTACGGTCGAACAAGCTACTTGGTATACAGTTAAAAAATTTCATCTTTCTATTACACTGCCAACATCAATCATTTTTACTATTTGTGCAATAACTTATTAAGCATGATATAATTATTGATGTTGGCAGTGTAATAGAAAGATGAACATTTTTAACTGTATACCAATTAGCTAGTTCGACTGTACTAGACACCTACTTATATTAATGTTTATATACTCATTGTTTAACACATAGAAGGCAATTGTTTTGTTAGATTAAGACAAAGGCATACATAAAGAAAAGCATCAATAAAATAGCAAATAATATGTTTACTATTTTCCTTGAAACACATGTGCGCATGACATTTTTATTCCAACCACAACAAAACTATGATTAATGCTAATTTCAAACTCGAATGACAGTCATAGTTAAGTTCGTTTTAATGATGGACTTTCGTTTTCAATAACATAATATTAGTGTTTAAAAAATCTACAGGGTGTTGGTGCGGCTATTTGTTGGTGCAACTTGACAATTAACCTAATTTAACTTTCGTATTCCAAAAGTTCCGGACGTGAAGAATCGGTATCATTCTTCCTGTCCATAAAGTATCGATAACACAATTTTTTTTTTATTCAGCCTTGTGAATACCACTGCTGACACAGTCATTAGGTGCAAAATAAAAGAATATTATTATTTATAATAAAATAGAACAGATAATTTCAAAATGTTCGGTTCTAAGTTCACGTCATTGTTATAAAACATCGTGCTATGTACGGCCATCGCCACAATGTGCAATTACCGTTCGAAAGTAAACGCGACAATACCGCGCTCTCTCCCGCAACATCTGGGACAAAGCCAGACAATCTCACTCATATTTTATTACATGACACTGTTAAATAACCAACTTAACGTCTTCGTGTTATAACCACCTTGTTCCGTCGTTTACCACGAGAATAATAAAAATATTAATTTATTACGCTACTGTTCACGAGAACAATTGTTATTCTAGTCTACGGCAAATGTTCACGCCATCTTTGATTTACGAGAATGACAACACATTTAATATCTGTTACAATAATCACTGTAATCAGTAATGTATTTTCTTCACTCCATAAAAACTAGTGTTTTTGATGGAACTTAGACTCAAAAGTAACCATTTAAAACTTAACGATGTCTCATAAAGGCGCTACCTAATTGTTCAAGTAAATTAAACTTAGTTGGCGTTTTTAAACTCAGCGCGAAAGCATTTATTTTGAATTCAGAAAGTATGCATATTTGATGTTAATCGCCAATATAACACGCATTACTCAATTTTGACAGAGCATAAAATAACGTTAACGTCTCCAATATGGAAGCTGGGAAATTTAATTGGCGGAATTCAGCCTTAATCGGTTTGATCAAATATCTAGAAGCTAATTAATCCATTACAAAATCTTTCTCCCAAAACAGAACCATTGTCATCTTTATCAAAGGTACGCAATTTTAGGCAAAACATCCAATCAATTGTTGACCTCAAAGAATCTAGTTTCACCGCTCCTTATGGGACGACACTCAGTTCTGAAACAGCGTCCATATTTTTCTTAAATTATGGCAGGCCTATAACAGTACAATTACGACGAGTTTTCTCCGTAATTCGCGGGCATCATATTTTTTACCCAAAAAACGGTTTTTAATATAAAATCGAATCGTCCGCCATCTTAAAACGGGTTTAAGTCGTTATCTTTCACATACTTTGTGTTAAGATAAAACCGCTCGTGTTGCTTCAACATTTTGACACACATCACAATCCATTGTGTATTGACAGCACTTGAAATGATAACGACTGCAAGTGGAGAACTGTTTCTGGCCGCGTGTCTATGATAAACTAAACATTGTCCGCTAATCTTTTCTATAATATTTCATACTTCAAGGGAAAGCCGTATTAATTCGTAGTAACTCCTCACATGTACATAACAATCTTATCTTCTTAAGTTGACATAGGATTAGATGAAACTTTCTAACATTAATAGAACCTTTAATGGGCTTAACTGCATCTTCAAATGATGGTATGTTGCTGTTATACATAGTTTATTTATTAACTATGCTTAACTGAGTTAATTGGTCATTAAATCCTGGTGCTTAGACATGCCCCAGGATTTTTGTGAACAGAAGTATAGTATAGTTGCCTTTGGCAGGTTTCCATTCACCATTGCAAGATTGTGTCCGTTGCGACGGCTGTTACGTCATTTTAACCTGCTTTTGGTTGGACCCGATACAAGAAATGTTGTCAGTGTTGTATTCGAGTTGAAGATAATTTATTACGAAACGTAAACCTGCCTGAAATGGTCAATCAAATTATAGTCTTTCAATTCTAGGTCGTTTGTTGATTTGCCTCTTTCTATAGGTCTACAAATTACAGTGTTTGTCACCTAACTAACTTCCCAATGGTTTGCATATTCAAATAATAAATTATAAAAACTAGCCTTGGGCCACACGTGTGAATTTTTTTTTTAAGCAGCACTGGCGTAGCGTGGGGGGGGCATGGCCCCAGGCGGCGCGTTTCAGGGGGCGGCAGAGAGCGGAGCCAGCAGGCATTGAATGGGGCCAGACGGCAGCGTCAGGTCTTAGTTATTAGATCAGATAATTACTATTATCATCGGGAATACATTGTAAAAACAAGGACAACCCAACAGAGGTGTATTTTTCTCCGGCAGACTGCGAGGGGTAGAACGAGCCACCCTTTTTGTAGAAGCCTTACGTACTTATATTCTTGTCTGCCGCCCCGAATTTTTTGATACAAGCACTATATCCTTCTATCCTGCCGCCCACTTTTTTTAAATCTGTATTCATGGTAAAAAGAAAATCTAACCTTTTCCGGTTATGCTAAAATTTTCTAGCTCGCTTCGCTCACTCTTACAGCTAAGTATCCTTATTTCTTTCTAAATCTTTCATGCTTAAGAACTAAAAATAAGTTGACTGTCATTTGTTTGAATGGTGAAATGAAAATCTGTTACCCATCTTAGATAGTACTAAAATTTTCGAGGTCGCTCGTGCATCGTTAAATCTCTGAAGTCTGAAGCTTTTATAATTTTTATTGTCATAATTGTCATAAGTCGACAAAAAACTCTACATCTATATGAATCCTAGTTAAAGTTAAATCTAGAAAAAATACAGGGGGCGGCGAATTTCTTCTCCGCCCCGGGCCGCAAAAACCCACGCTACGCCGCCGCAGCAGAATAAATTATCTACAAAACACAAGGTATTGCTAAAAACGAAAGCAAAGTAAACTTAGCTAGTCCTATTTTAGTAGGCATTGGAGCCTAATCAAAACTTATCTTAAGCGTCAGTCATCTTGTAAGATTCAAGATTATTGCATTACTTTCTATTTTGACGTTATCTCTTTAAAAATATGATATAATATATAATATGATATAATAGGTTGGTAACAAACATTTCTTTAGGCATGGCTTTGCCTTGTGGTCTACGTTTAAATAATTACTATCCATGATAAGTAGTGCGCCCGTGCAAACTTTACTCCCCTATTTAACTATTGTCGGGGGTATTTTGTTTTTTTTTTATATTTCCATAGTGCATATTGATTTTATAAAAAAAAAGAAAATGCTCAAAAGCCATAGATAGACAAAAGATATTTGTATTCTTTGCTTCCACAATACAATGCAACTTGCATTTAATTTAAGAATACATTTATTGTAAACTAAGCCAGCTACCTACTCTTCTGTAACCGCTGACCGTCTGATGAGATAAAAAAATCAATAGATTTCATTCTGCATAATAAATAAATATTATTTTATGTAACTCCTAGGGCATGCTATTGCGAAACCTATTCATTCATCAGGTTATTAAAACGAATTAAACGGCCAATCCGTTTTAATTGTTTAAATCGTTATCTATGTAGGTAACAGTTTTTCACCTGGATCTTGCATGGATGTCTGACTTCACGAACTCTTTTTACTAGCACCTGAAATAATACTGCAGAATAAAAAAGCGTGCCAGTTATTTTTTGCCAATTAAAATACCTTATTACAGGTTAGGTTGTCTTACAAAATTGGCTCGTACAACATTGTATTTAATGTTAAATTGGAATAAAAGCAAAGATCTACCAATCGCCTTCAGTTTGTTTTTCGAAATCCGTTTGTTTACCTTGACACAGTCGACCGACACAGTGGAGGACTGCCATCTTATCCAAATAAGTTATTCTTATTGCGTTTTAATAGTTACGATACCCGTTTTAAGGATAAAAGGTGCAGTATTGCATATTAAGTAGTATTTCGCATTAATTTGCAGTTATCCGAATGTTTTTATAATAAATCAATAACACAACTATGTATTACAAAAATGTCTCATATGAATTTCCTTGGGATGGGAGTGGTAGGTATACCCATAAGGAAGGTCATTTAAGGTTACACATTCTACGTTCCTTACCTATAGTTATTTGCTCTGCATTTTGCCTGAGTGCATAATATCAAAAAATAATCATCTGCCCCATACATTTGGGTCGAGTAAGAATTGAAATTTTGTATGGAGCAGTGGTTATATAGTCTTTGGGGACAGCTGACAATATTTTCGCGATTACGATGTGGGTCTCATGTTCATGTTTAGTTTGATGGATAAGCGGATTACTTCCTTACCTGTTTCTCGGTCGCACATTGGAATATAACTAAAACATTCCTGCAATAAGACGTCATGGTAGGCCACCTGATTCAAAAACGCCATGTGACACATGGCGTTTTTGAATCAGATATCGAACTAATTCCCAGCGTCCTTCTCATGTCGAAGACATACCTACATCATGTCCAACCAGTCCGTACATTACCCCCGTACGTTAACTTTATTGAGAATATGAGACACAATAAAAACAAAAGGGGAATTCAATGCGTATTGCCTTTGCATTGGGTTGGATGTAATTTCCTTAAGGTGGATCCACACAGCCCGGAGGCACTGCCAGCGGCTTGACCACAAGCAAAGCCGGTAAGTGCCGCCGGCAGACGCGGAAAGCGCGGCTGTGAATCGTACAAGTCACATTTCAGTATTGTTTTGCTTGTCGTGGTTGATGCGCGTTGTAACTTTTTATACGTGGATATCGGTTGCCAAGGGCGCATATCTGATGGTGGAGTTCTACGTAACACTTGTTTGTTTCAAATGGTACAAGATGAATCTGCACACTTACAACAACTACAAACATTAGAAGGAAGAAATACGCCAGTGCCTCTTTATTTCATCGGTGACGATGACGCATTCCCCATCAAAGAATACGAAACGATACCACTCTCATCGAAAACCGTGATCGAAATGTTCCCCCGCTGCCGACGGCAGACCGCGGCGGCTTCGCCGGCAAAATGCCGTCGGCTTTGTTGCGAATGCCGCCGGCCGCTGTGTGGATCCACCATTAGAACCAAAAGGACACAAATTACAAGAAGAATTGTTTGGAGCCCTCAATAAAAAACTGAATACAGGCTGCAATAAACATTTTCAGTATTTAAAATAAA
The DNA here is from genome assembly GCA_964057025.1 of Standfussiana lucernea. NCBI lineage: Eukaryota > Metazoa > Arthropoda > Insecta > Lepidoptera > Noctuidae > Standfussiana > Standfussiana lucernea. The sequence continues at coordinate 9,676,441 of OZ059784.1, forward strand.
TATAATATATGGCTGATCCTTTGCCAACACTAGTTGTAATGTTTATTACTCTTCCTCCAAGTTGTGACGATTTACAATAAATATTTTCTTGTAAACTGTGGCCCTACCATGACGTCTTAAGGCAGGAATGTTTTATTTCTATTCCAGTGTGGGAAAGAGAGCGAGCTATACAGGATGTCTAGCGTGATCTCTTTTCCACACTGGAATATAACTAAAACATTACTGCATTAAGACGTCATGGTAGGGGCACTGATTAAAATGAAATAAGTTAGGTACCCGCGAATTACATTTCTGACATCAAATGAAACTTAAATTACTTTTAAGGATGTGATTACAAACATATTGATACAAAAATGTAAATTCTTGCCTAGTTTTTGTGTATTATTTTTTTGTCTATATAAAAGTATCAGTTTATGTAATGATGTCTTTTATATTCCCACACCCACATAATATTGAGAAATTTTTGATCTTTTAACTTGCGACAACACAATAAAATGTTAATATGACATTTGCAAGAAAATAAATGCCCAAATCTACCATAAACATAAAATACCTTGTAAATTAAAAAAAAAAAGTTGTGAATAGAAAATAAGTATCGTGTCTAAATCAAACATTATACATATTATTAGACATAGACCTTGGGGCTTACCATGATCTGCTAGTTCAGGAATGTTTTAGGACTATTCCGAGAGTGGGAAAGTGACAGCGCTAGACGGCTGTCTAGCGCCATCTCTTAGCCACTATCGGAATAATACTAAAACATTCCTGCACTAATAGATCATGGTAACCCACCTTATTCCACATAAACCTAGGTACATGGGCACTTATGAAACGTCAAAAGATAAGTGCACGGTATCGGGTTGGTCACTTCCTGTGGAGAAGAGCCGAAGAGAAACTCCATGGTTACTCTTTTATAAAAATGTTTGGTTATGACAATATTGTGATATACTACAATAAACGTAGTGTGAGCTTTAAGATTCCATGCGAGTCGTGTCGTTAGTCAGCGACAGCACGTACCTACCCTTAAAGTGTTTCATCTAATTACTGATAAGGTGTTACAGTTTTAATAGGTACTGAAGTATTCTCATACTTACCTAAGTATTAAAACTACGAGTATTAACTAACTAAACTATTAAACAAGAGGATACTTAACAAAACCAAATCGAAGCAACTAAGAATCTACAAGGCCTGCAATGTTCACACATTCACAAAGTAGAAGTAAAAAAATCGAATTATAAAAACAAAGTTAAATTATCATTTTATTTGTTTGCCACATTGTCACCCAATTATAGAGAAAGACCAAAGTACGTATGCATGAAATAGGCCAAGGAGATGTGCTGTGAAAAAAAAAATTACAATAAATTTTGATATTAAAGAACAGTATTGTTTAATAATACTTACACTTTAACCTATTTTGTCCCTCTCTTAGACATATTTTGTCCCTGATACTTTTTCACAGGGGGTGGGTAAATGTGTTCAATGTAACAAAAGTAAACCTAGTGACGTTACAGGCAACCAGGGTAGCAAGCATGGCCGAAAAGAAAATCTATCTATACTAAAGAGCGCTTTAAAAAGAAAAAGTTGTGCTGGATTATACCGACTTATAAAAAGATTATTACCCGTCGGTGCAACTGCCCTAATATTGTTACATTGCACGGTGTGAGTGTCTACTTTCATTCTTCAATTATGAAGGCTGTTTAGGAGGCACTACGCGTATCACGCGTCTCTCAAGGTAAGGACTGTTCCTTCCTCCTCCATTTACGATGTCTATGACCTTCATCAGTGCCTTCGTGGGGAGTAACATGGTTCTCGTATTGTTATGTTTATTATGTTTTTACTTGTCGCATCGCACACAGGCCACGCCCGGAACATGTTGTACAAGAGATACTTTTGAAACGATGGATAACAACGAAAAAACATTTTTGAAAATTCATTCCCAAAACAGAACAGTAAATAAAGAGGGTATGAAAAGTATGGCAGTCGTTATTTTTGCCGATGGGAAGCCTGTCGACACATAGATTCATCATCATCTGCCTAGCCTTTTCCCAACTATGTTGGGTTCGGCTTCCAGTCTAACCGGATGTAGCCGAATACCGCGACGCACAGATTGTAACCTATAGAAATAAATTCAATTACCTAGAACCGAAAAGTATCGCATCCTCCTCATAATAAAACCAACAACTGCAATTAGTACTTGCCGTTGACACAGATTGTGGATGGTCTTAAAAAAAATAACAATCTTGTAAAGTTGTGCTTTAAAAAATACCAGGAAAAAATATCGACAAATTGTAAAAGGGAAAAAGCAATATAATATATAACGCAGGAAATGGCTCTAAGAACATATTAACTTCATAAAATGTAACATCGTGCTATTTATATCAAAGCATTTGAGGTCAATTACTTATTACCTACTCATATTTAACTAAACGGTTGGTCCTCTCAATCTAACAATAAGCTCTCAAGCAGCCCACAGACGATTCAATGCAATAATTCAATTGTGATCATTATTGTCACATTCACATTGAATTAGTCATTGCCTCATTGGATTCCTTGTCATTCATTCATAATTATGCTAAACGCTCCCAGGCATTTTTCCTTGAGTTTATTTTCAAATGCCAATGAACTTGGTTGACAAGACAACCTAAGTGACAAATACGTTGCATTTCAAAAATAAGTAGGTAGGTACGTTCTGTTTTGAACGGTTGAAAATCATACTGACGAACCTATTGCTCTAGATTCGAAATTCGGGAACAGCCAAAAATCCCGGCCAGAAACGAAGTTGTGATTAAGTATACTGTCAGTGGTCACACTCGGCCGCCAGTCGGCTCGATTGACTACACTACTCCACGGCTTGACCAATTTGACCATAATATACAATCCAGTTGTTTCCAGTTTCGCACATCGCATGCATCGGTTGTAAGAATTCGAGACATGGGTTGCCCCTTTAACACGATAATTGCGCTCCCACTTAGTTTTAATTAAGCCTACGATCTTTAATTAACTATTGGACACAATGACTCTCAAGTTTCACTCATATTTAGGTTACCAAGATCTTGCGCACGCTTCAAAGGAGATGAGTAAACGTATTAAATTTATAAATAGTTTGTTTGGTTAGCAAACAACTCACGGTTAATTAACCGCAGGTTTTTGCTCAGCGTATTGTTATCATATCTTTTGAATAAAATTGTAGAAACGTATTTTGTAAAATGTAAACTATTGAATGGAAATAAATTTGCATAGTTTAGAATAAAATTGGAGCATTAAAAATTGGTTCGGAGTTTTATACTTAAGAACGTCAATACACAAGACTTGAGGCTTTTCATGTCATGAGCGTAACTTAAACAAATTTAGGGTTAATTTATTTGTAGCAGTAGCTTCATCCATGACGAAACTGAAAAACAAAATAGGTACCTACTGCATTAAAAACATTAAATTACTATCTCTTTTTTTATTTGAACTTCCCCTGAAATCTGAACGCGTGAACGGTAATTTTTAGAGAGCTTTATCCCAGTTTTAAGTAATTTTTATATCGCAAAATTAAATATTATAGGTAGCAGTGCGCTGATTTTCTTATCAGAGTATCTAATAATAATTACTTAGTTCTTTGTAAGAAGGCCAGCCACTTACAACAACTTACACTTTAAAATTTTCTAAAAATGAGGTTTCAACGAAGGAAATGTTATAATATACTTTAAAGTTCCTGGTTCCCTTCTATTGAGTGCGTTTAAATAGCAAGGCGCAATAATATTGGGTTGCGCGAACTTATTGATTTACTGACCACCCTCTTTATTGAAGTACTCTGCAATGGTTTGGTGCTATGTATATGCGTATTTGTACATTTTACACACTAAAGCGTTCTCAGACAGACACGGAAAGTGACTTCACTTTCCGTGTCTGTCTGTGAGAACGCTTTTGTTCTTCTAAAATAAACTACAGAATGGATCCCAATTTTTTCAGTATTTTTGTTTTATTTCATAACGTTTCACAGACTGGAAAGACTTTTATGTTAAGCGCCAATCACGTGTTTATAATAATCTAAAATAAAAGAAGAATGCCCAATTTTGTATGTGAGCTCGGCTGTTCTTGCGTCTCGAATCATCGGTATAATACAGGGTGCAAGAGACAACGATGCACAAACGGTTCATTCAGTACATCATTCTGAACATACATCTACATAGAAATTTGCCATAACATTTTTTTTAACTACTTTGCCATACTTTTTGATCGTGCATGTTTTGCACTTTTGTAGGAAAGGCTGTTTTTTTATTACTATTATTAGGAAGCGTGTAGATCAAGATAGATCAAGAACAATGTTTGTGTTATTTCTAATCACTTTGCCAGTTTCGTAGTTTCACCCTACAATAATTATTTTTTATCCCATTCAAAATGAAAATCATAACAAAATTGGTATAATTTGTGATTGTGGCTTACCAGGGCCAAAATGACTAGTACTAGGCTGTAAAATAATATAAAAATAGCAAAAAAGGCGGTTGTTTAGGTTCGAAAGAATACACTAGTTATTTTTTATTATCTTCTAAACACCCGGTCGCTTCAGACTAAAATAAATAATTCAAAAGAAGATTTTTGCATAAGAATGGAGAAGACGCAGAGCCTACAACCTGCTTTATGGCAGTCTCCTTTTATTTGTTTTTTTTTTTTGTTTCAGAAACTTCCTTATCCAAAGGCAGTGGGGTTTATAGTTACAAATGAGTTCTGCGAAAGATTTTCATACTATGGAATGCGAAGTAAGACATTTTCTTTTTACGTTTTAACTACCTTTGATGTGTTCGCTTTTATATAGTTTAAAATTGTTGGTTTTGCTTTATTTCTTCAAGATTTAAAATACATGAAGGATGACTATGTAGCTGCTGATTGTGCTAGTCCAAATCATTATGTTGAACAATGCTATATATATGATATGAATACTAGGATCAGGTTTTCTGAGAAAACCTGATTCTGAGGAAATTTTTAATCATTGCTGTTAGTAAAAAATATCTCTTAGGTACGGTCACATCTAGTATTCATAATTATCATATATATGGTATTGTTACTTCATTTCGACAACCTGTACTTATTGAAAAGCTCGATTTGCATGAAATTACCATAGGTATTTCTCAACGCAGAGATTTATAATGAAGTTAATATTTTTCTGTATTAAGCGACACGTGCTGACTTGTAAGTAATAATGTTATAATAACATTGTGTGTAGTAAGCGCCACGTTTTGACTTATTTATAAGTCAGTGTTAATGACACTTACAAGTTTACATCAGTTACCTAACATACACGTGGCTAGTGTGGTTACGCGTGCAAGTTATAACAAAGCAAATTGGTTCCAATCCAATGGACTTCTATCATTAATTGATTAAAATTTTAATAGAAATAAAAAAATACGGTTCTATTACATTGTGTCATGACGTGCGCTACTTGCTTCTTTTTTTATATTTCAACTTTGAAATCCTTCTTGGCTTCCTCCTTCATAATTTAGTCTTAGACAGTTACCACCTTGTTAATACAATCACTCTTAACTACGGTTTAACTATTATTAATTCGAGTTTTACTAACTTTACCTCCGTGACACGGCCTCTGTGATAGATACTTAACATATTTTTTTTTACACTGCACGCAAAAGAAAAACGAGGGCAAAATATTGAATTGTATTTTCCAAAGAAAGCGTTACTTTATTATCTTTATTATTAAAATTTTTGCCTTGTAGTATGATAACTTTGCAACAGGCTTATTCATCATCAGTCTCCACTCATTAAGAAAAAAAAAATTATATATAGGTATTTTTATATAAAAATATGTTTCCTCTTTTCTTTCTTTTTATTGCGAATGTTATTTCACTTAATTCTGCTCCAGCGACTTTGCTAACTAAAACATTATATGTAACTATAACGTAAGAGAGACTATGATGACTACATGTGGAATTCGATTATTTTATGTTATGATTTTATAAGCATTGCGTAAATTTAAAAGTTTTTAATTGTTATCTTTTATTTACAATGGAAAAATTTAAAATAATAATACAAATAAAAGAAGAAATATGTACAGATAAAAGAAGAAAAGTATTAAAGGGCGTCAAAAATTAAGTTAATTAATTGTGTTAAGTTAGTCTGACTCAAATCGAATTTTCATCATAACATCAAGCTTAAAAAAAATGGTGAAACAGCTGGCATCAGGAAAAAAGGTAAAATGTTTTAGCCTAGCGTTAGAGAATCAACGTCGCATGTAGGTACAACTTATGAGAGGTGTAGATGCCGTACATTTTGAACTTTGTTGTATAGACTATAGATAGCAAAAAAATAATCTGTGATATAAACTATCTTTCTTTCTTTTTCGTGTGTTTAGCGCCCATGTTCCTCTGACTTGGCTTTACATGCCCTCGACATATATCTCTCAGTCATGCTGATTTCCTCACGATATTTTGCTTCACTGAAGCAAGTGATAATTATACAATACGCACATAAATTATATAAAAAATCAGAGGTGCGTGCTTAGCGTCAGATAAATGATATCCGGTTTACGAAAGGGACCCATCCGTTCCAAAAATATTTTGGTGGCAGTAGAGGGACGTTTTAACACAGTATCTCCATAATAGGTGTAACTAATAATACACCCACATTTCACCAGTCATGTTTAAGTACCATGTTATAAGCGGCGAGCCTATTGCCAACTACCGGGCACAAATCCAGACTCCGTGGCTGCTAAAAGCTGGCCATTGTGAAGTCTTCATGATTGCTAAGAGTTGTCACCATCGTAACCCTACAACTGTCCACTGCTGGACTTACGCCTCTCCAATCGCACAGCATTCATCTTGATTCTGGACCACTCTCATCCAGATTTCAATCTCGATTGATAAAATCATGTTTTGGTGTGAAAAAATACTTGCAGAGTCGGCGCGACCTTTACACATAGATTGACAATTTGAAATTGGGTTTTATTAAATAGATGTATAATATAATAATAATATGAATTTATAAAAATTATATACTAAAATATGTTGAAAAAATATTTAGTAAACCCACATTCGCCATTTCGTGATTAGGTTTATTCAAAAACTGCGTTCGGTTTGCATGCAAAATGAAGAACTGCCCTCTTTCTAGCAAAAATATGTAAATGTAGAAGGTGCGACAATTCTAATGCAACACATAACGCAAACCTGTACTCGATACGTATTTCACCCCTCCTCAGTTTGCATAACTTATCAAGTTTAATAGAAAATCCCGGAACATGGGGCTTAGAAGTCCAGATTCCGTGCTCATTTCGCAACCGAACATTCCTGAAGTATCTAATCTTTCTAGGCGGGTCTAAGCGACATTTAACAACAAACGCCATATGTATAAAGGTGGACGCGCACCTAGACGCGTCGCAGAAGCCGTACGCGATGGAGACATAGCATTTTATATATTTATATGAAATAGAATGCAACCCGCATTTCAGTGAAATGCTGTGGAGATGCGGATTTCATCTTGGAAGACGTCATGAAATTCGGAATGCAACATCTTTGCTCTGCACATAAATACTGTTACAATAATGGATTCGACGCTGATAAATGCGCGAGACAATTCGAAAATGCGATGACTCCGGCGCGTTCGGCTCCTGCGGCGCGTCTAGGTGTGCGTCTAGCTTAAAGCAGACACGCATGAGCCGCCATATCTATGCATTTTTCGACCTAGTTTAAATAAATTAACAACACTATCATGTGAAATGTATGTCGTATTTCGCCATTGACTGTTTATTATCGACAGTAAACATAAGGTAAGTGTGTGTAGTGTTAACAATAAATCTACAGGTTTATCAATGCTGTGCGATATTTCACGGATTGTTTCAGCAGCTATGAATGATTTACATCATACCTTTAATTATTTATGTAAAAAGTTCACTTCAAATGTTTGCAAGAGTACTTCCTTTTCCTTCTATATAACTACAATATCAATTTTCACAAACGCTGAATCTTACCCACTTTAAATTTATATTTTCATAAACTGTTTTTATGCAGCTTTTGCTGTTTCTTTAGAAATATTTTGCATAATTTATTTTTGAAATAATAAAAGACAAAATTGCTTACTCATGATAGTAATATTAATTTATTTTCATAAATGTGAGAAACTACGCATTAATGATCTACCATTATAATCTGCTTGCTAAACCACTTAAAGTTACTATACTCAGGCACTTACGCACCATTTTTTATCTAAATAAACTATTGTACGCCAACGATAAGAATAAAAGAATGGTGATAAAAACTTCAAATTAAATAACGTAGATGCAAGTCTGAAACGTACGTCAGAAATTTGACTTTACTTGTTACGACATAAAAATAATAAACTAAATGACATTAACCCTTTCAAACGTGTCACAATCTTAATCACACAACGCACCACAGCGGAAAAAATGTCACCGGCAATAAAAGACCTGTTACAAAATGTCAAACGCGCAAATTGCTAACATTTTCAATTCAAATTTCGACAATTTTGGTCAATATCGACGATAAAACGCGGGGCGCGCTCTCCCTCTCTGTACCCGCTAAATAAATAAAAAATCACCTAACTAAAACTCAGCCAAATGTTCCTTCAATCACACAGTGGAAAGGTATTTGTTGTAGTGTAGTCCGTCTGAACAGACCTTTACTACACATTGTTTTCTTGGGCTTGTTTTATGTCTTTACGTCATTTTTATAATGATGTAAGGCCAGCTGCTACATGTAATGGATTACCCATTCATCGATTTATTATAAGTGAGATTTAAAAAAAAAACAGTTGCTATAGGATTTGGACCACATTTAAATAGTTTTCTGTGAAAATAAAACACTATTAGGATTAAATTTAAAAAATACCACTAGTGTGGAAAATACTGCATTCTGAACCTAATAATAGTCCGATTAGAGCCAGTTTTCGAGGAAGTGTATTGAAAAATTATAAACTGGATCGTGTTTTTTTTCAGACTTTGACCATATTTCTTTTAAATAAGTAAAATAGGTTCAGAGAAGACACGAAAAAAATATTGGACAATCTTTAAATCATTATAATCTTTCTTTCTATAGTGAAAACAGTTCAAACTAACACAGACTGAATAATGAGACAAATGTAGTACACATACAATGACTCAGCAATTATTGAAGTTCGTTATCATAGACATATGCATTAGAGAGGTGTAATTTTAGAGTCGTTATCTGTCTGTGTGTGCATTCTGGTGTTTCCGTCTTCTTAATTATATCTCATTTGTGTTTACAATCATAGAGGCAGTCTGAAGTTAATAAGTATCTACATATACAGTGTTGAATATTTTAGCGAACTGCGAACGTTATTTGATGGCTTATTGTACTCGCAAGTCTGTTTTTGTGGCTTGCTGTTGACCGATTTTTATACACCGAGCTCATTTGAAGATTACACTATACCTGCCCTAATGGCGTGTGGTGAGAGATCGTCAATCATAAATTTCATAGATCAGAGGTCTCAACGTGAGGCATACGGAAAAGACAAAATCAATTGCCAAAAAAACCTCTCAACCTCTTGAAAATGCAAATAAGGCTACATTTTTTAACTTTAGACCATAAAGTTGTGGTCCTTTATTTCAACAACATCCTGTACCAATTTCTAGTGACAAACGCAGTTGTATGTGTGTCATCATTACCTACTTATGTCAAAACATTAAGATGCTAAAACAAAAATGAGTTTGGAAGTTCTTTCATTTTCGCACAGGCTTTTTACGTAATGCGCAAACTACGTTATACATACTCGTACTAGATTTTTTACGTTTTACCTTTTCATCGCCACGGACTTATAGAAGTTCAAGATTGCATTGGATTTATATTATATTATATTTGGTTATATATTTTAATCAATCAATCATAACAAACATATAAAGTTTTATTAACATTTAGTAAGTTAGGTACATAACAAAACATCACGCTTGTAATCCCCTAAGGGGTTAGGGTAATAGCTCAAGTCACTTTAACTTGACTATAGATACGAGTGTAAGTCTTCTCAATTACCGTCTTCATAAGTGACATTCAAGCACATGTTGATGAATTTGCATCCACGCAGTATACAGAATACCCTAAGAGAAGCAAGACCTAAAAAGTCGATGCTTTTCAAGTTTTTGTGATTATTCTCCTGTTTTTGTAAACACGTCTATTATACATCTGGGCTATGGCAAATGACTATGAACAAATATGATTCGTAAAAGCGTTTCCGTTCACTTACGGACAATGAACGGCCTTAGCCCTATGTGGGTCTAGAAGCAAGTAATTTTACACAAGAATTCCTTAGGTAACGAAAGTAGCGCTTAGGAAGGAATTATAAAAACTACTCGAACTTCCATACAACAAGGCCGACTGTTCAATGGAAGTTCGCGTCATTTTTACTGTTGGGAAAACCCATCGCGAACACGATTTGTTAGGTATAACATCGAATATTAAGTACGGACATAAAATAAAAATTAGGTACAGTCACGAGCACCGATATGTAAACACGTAGCAACTTTTAAAATTGATTTTCTCTTACTGTATCGATATTAATTTGATGTTGTTTCTAACATAATATTTTGGTAGCCAAAATATTACGAAACAGGTCTTATATCAAAGTAAAAACATTGTGTTACGAGAAAATCGCTTTTAAATTTTGCTAAGTGTATACATATTGGCACATTGGTGCTCGTGACTGTACATGATATCTGTGTCACGATTTGCAATAACTGGGAAACAACGTCTGAAATTATGTATGATACCTACTTAGTTACTATAGGTAGGTACTATACGTTCCAATTCGAGTTCTCTCTCACTATTTCCTTAGCCCCACTAAACATGCCATCTGCAGAACCAACTGCGTTATTTTCCGTTTAGTAAGTACGCTTCGGAACGCACCGGTAGGTACGCAAAAACACGCCATTCATGGCATTGGACACACAACGAGCCGTAACTAATACTTGACCTCAAATATTATGTAAAAAGTTACTTATCATTGACCATTTTGTTACTGCTCAACCACGTTATATATTATGTTCCGTTAAAAACAAAGTCGCGAGGTCCAACCTGGGTTCGATTGCCGGGTCGGGCAAAGTCAAATTGGGTTTTTCCATCAGGAATTTCTCAGTAGCATCCAAGGAGTCTGGTTTTGTGCCCGGTTGATGGCAATATACTCGCCCCCTAATACATGGCGAAATGTATTTGTTAGTTACACCTCTGCCTAAACCTTTGGATAATACAGCCGTGATTTTCTGTAAGAACAAAATGGGAATCCCATGCTTCCCTCTACCTGCACAAAAGTATTTGCTGAACGGATGGGGTTTTTCCCATGAACCGGATACCATTTATCTGACGGTAGTAGGCACTTAATATCACTGTTTGGCAAACTTCAAAACAAAGTTTTTAATCTCGTTCATATAAACTCCAAACTCAAGTTCGGGTAAGTTATCATTCGGACAAATGATGATTAGGACAAAAAAGTTATGGCACTTTAAATAATGGATGAAAAAGCTAGGTGACACAATCGAGAACCATTTAAAGCTGGTAAATAAACTTAAGATACAGAGAATACAGCAAAAATGAGACCACCAGATGATTTTGTTCAATATGTCGAGAAAATGAATGAAATTTTTCGTTGTTGCTTTAAAAAAGAACACATAATCTGCAAAGTAGCTGAACTAATTTATTTACAAAGAAATAAACAAAATTGGTTTCATAGTACCCTGTCCTCATTTCCCACCCTCCCGCCAAAACTTGTAAAAGGTTACGCCGTAATGACAAAGTTAAAGATCTATCGTTCTACAAGTTGTGTGTTAATATTAAATTGTTTTCCATGTTTAAACTATCGTCTTTTGCTGAGATTACCTATTTAAATTGTATTTGAAAGCTAGTTATTTAAATTCCATTGATTGATCACTACAGAACAACAATGTAAAAAAAAACAATATCAAAAATAAAGTTACAACCCTATTGCTTCAATGGAGCGTAGGTAATTATGTCCTCAACTAGGCTTAGTTTCCTTACTGTCCATATTTATACTGTGATATAACTCCGATAAATAGCCATACATCAAACTGACATCCTATTTTAATGGAGTACCCGCAACCTTCACGTAGATGCCAAACATTTTGAAAATAGACAAGTTGACAGGCCTGCATGTTTGTGTAATTAATTTTGATGTCATCGATAGCTGCAACAGACATAATCATGTAGCCTGAATTGGCTACTGGCTGAAATTAACGCCATAAAGCGAATTGTTATTTGAGCGGGCCGCACTACAAACGCAAAATTCCTTCAACATCACTTTTGTATGAACCATCGCACGTTATAGAAGAATTATTCTTCTTCTACTAAAAACACCCCTTAACGCGAACTTTTTTCTATGCTATATTTTTTTCTCTAATTGCTGGTTGAAGTCGCATTGATGCCACGTAGGTGCTACTCTAACGTTCCGTAAATGCCATCATCATTGGCAGCCTTAATCCACCCACTGCTGAGAAGGCATTCTCTGTTTTACGCCGTACTTTCCTGGTCTGTTTCTCAACAAGGCAGTACCCGCGACCTGATAGCACCCACCCATCTGGCTATTGATCTGCCAACACGTCTTCTTCCGTTTCTTGGTAAAAGCTCAGTGAGCGCTCCACTTCATCTACCATCACCACGTCTTCTCAAGTGTCCTGCCACTTCAGATCCGCTACCCGCAATCCACCATCGTCATTGTATCATATTCCGTAACTCACAATTACAATACCCTTCATTTCGACTATACAACATAAACCATTGCTTCATACGTTTGTCAGCTCGACAATGTAGGCGAATAAATAACGCAATGAATATCATTGTGACAACTGTCACAATGAAAGTAAATCTGATTGTGAGTGTATTACGTAATTAGGTTGTAAGAGGCCTGAAAAATGCAGTTACAATTATTACACCATGATTTTATTGAATCAACCTTCATTTTGCTTTCCACCGTCGCACTAGAAATGTGGAACTTTAATTGAGATATATTGTGGTCATTGGTTCATAATATAGCGCTATCTATGATGTTCTATCACAGCATTCAGATCTTCAATGAGTGTTGGCTTCTTGTTTATTTTATTCCATTGATTTGTTTAAGCAACGATAGTATAGGCATGCAGGCTATAACAACCAAGTATAACAAATAGCCTTGTGAAACACACTAGATTGGCTCGCCCAGTAACTTTTACGGTCAAATAGTAGTTATTTTTTCATTCAACGTGATTCAAGGCCTTCAAATCTCTATCGGTATTCATAATTCTAAATAAAGCACTTTAGTATTTTAAAGACAATTTGGCACTCACGAAGACCCACCTAAACTGTCGTGAGAGTCTATAAAGAAAGGAACCAATGTTAAACGATGACATTTGGTTTTTATAAGGAGTCAACCATCACACGTATCATCATTCTCCTGTCCTCATCCCAATTTATTTGGGGTCAGCACAGCATATATTCTTCTTCCATACTTCTCTATTACTCGTCATCCCAGCAGTCACCTCTTTTCTAGCCATATCATCCTTCACACATCGGCTCGTCCTCTATTACATGGGACTTGAACATAACTGCCGAAATGCAAAGGTCTACTGTTAGATACACCTCTGCCTAACCCTGTGGGGATTACAGGCGTGATGTTATGTTATCTATAAGAGTGTGAATTATAACTATATCCTTCTGTTCCAGCAATCTTATCCCTGTACTTGCGTGACAAGTTGGGGTACAGCGACAATGGAGCCACGGTCATTTACCACGTGTTCACTATGTTCGCCTACTTCTTTCCACTTATCGGTGCCATGATTGCTGATGGCTGGCTGGGGAGGTTTAGGCAAGTATTTTTTTTTATAAACCTTTTCTTAGAGCACAGTTGAAAAGTGAGAGTGCTTTGGGCCACCTAGTGCACAGAATAGTGCGGCTGCTGATTATTTTCGTGCCCGTGATTTGGTTTTGGTTCTGACAGTCCGAATGAAATTTAAATTTGAATTCTGGTCCCGTTCTCGTATAGGTAACTGTTGAGCTCAATTAGCCGTTGGTACATGGCCAAGAGTAGTGATTTTGTTCTCCACCAAAGACCTACCCAATAATATCTAATACATCCTGTAAATCTAATAATAATAGTTATCAAACGTATAACTTACATCTTAGCTTTGTATGTAATGTGTTTTCTAACCGCTAACCACACGGCGCACTTTCGAATCTAACTCAACTACTAATTTGAGAAGTGTTTTCACCACGTTCAATACATATTTAACTTTGTCATAATTGTCTATGTACAGAAATTATTAAAGTACCTACGGATACATAGAAAGTGAGTTAACTGCCGTCATTTTTCTGGGCTAATAAGTGTTTTAATTGCAAGTAATTAGCGTTTAGGTTGGAGACAAACGTCATTATAACAGTGCACTAAAATGGCGAGCTTTCCTGTTCATTTGTTGAATAATGATTCAACAAATGAACACCCGCTATGTTTCACCTCGAGATATGGCTGTCACCGAGTACAATCACATTCAAAACAAAATACGGCTGTGCTTTAATTTAATAAAGTTGGTCGCTTTTTAGCATCTCCTCAAATATGCCTCAGTTTCCGCTGTGTATCAACACCCGTCGGGTGTCGATTCCGCAGCGAAGTTGAGCCAGTAAAACAGTCTTCTGACTCACTGAAATGTAACGTTGGCGGCTGGTTCTTGGTCTCCGATAATAGGCACCTATCTCTTGATACATTCTGTATACTCTTCATAAAGCGGATTGGCTCCAGTGAAGCTGGACAGCGACGATTACATGAATTGAAGATGGTATTTCAATAATTAGTTTAACCTATATTTCAATTACCTATGTAGTAGATGCCTATATGGCGCCCACCTTGAATGTATGCTAGCCTACTACTTTTGGTCGCCAAAAGAACGATTTTAGTCAATGTATTGGAGAATAGTCTTATTGTTTGTTCCTCTGTTAGAATAAGTTATAATTTGGGTTAAAAAATGTAACTAAAGGCGTTTCACTTTTTGTTTCAAGTGTACTTGACCAACCTCGAGGTCAAGCGTGAACTTTTTTAAACAGGTGTCATTTGACATAGCGGGAATCGATGTAGAGGGAATGATTCCGTTTGTTCATCATCTTCTTGCGTCACGCTAATATTTAATCCTTTTTCCTTCATATCATTCTTCACACAATCCATCCATCTTTTATTTCGTCTTCCTCTCCGTCTTCATCTATCAACTAACATTTTATATATTCAGCACTCTCTTAGTCACATAGTTTATTTTTGGTGGGGGTTAGATACAATTAATCGATTATTTTATGTTTTTGTTCTTATTTTGTTTGTTTTTTCAGGACAATAATGTATTTATCGTTAGTGTATGCAGCCGGAAGTACATTAATATCAGTCAGTGCAATGCCACAGCTCAACTTGCCTACCATGTGAGTATTATAATTCAGCATCATCATTCTCCTGCCCCTAACAAATTGTATTTGGGGTCGGCGTATCATAAATGAATAGGACTGCCAGTATTTGGTAATGCTGGCAGTCCTCTTCATTTATGCATACAAAGTTATCTGATGTTGGACCTGCAAATGGATGATTTAATTCATGATTATGAAAAACTTTATAATTGAATAAACACTGAGATAACAATAAACATTGCTTCGTATATCGCGATAAATTTCCAAATTGTCTTCATCGATTTCAGATCTAATCTCATAGTAAAACTTATTCATATTAATAAGAACGACAACTCGTTTTCGGGTCCAGCATGATTGAAATTACATCTTGTAAGAGAATACCAGAAATTCACGGAAGAGCTATTGGTCCATGACAGAGCTTATGGCAGGAAACCTTTCTTTGTCACCCAAACGTCTTGCAACTGTACATTTCTTCTATTTGCCCTAAGGAACGCAAACTTGGTCTTTGACTTTCGAATTTGGACTTTTTACTGTTTTTGTCAAAAGTCCAAATTCTAGGATTGCCAACGTATAATGTACCGCAGTGTACTAGATGTCGCATTGGCAACACTACACTAGTCGTAAACACCTTGTAAACACACATCACTGACATTGCTCTATGGGGAGGTCTGCCACCGTCAGTAGCCCTCGCGGCTGACCGCGTACAAGATGGCGAGACTAACTGAACAAAACAAACGACCACAGTGTAGTCTTAGTTCGGAAGAGATGGAGCTAATGGGACGTGGTCTTTAACCAGTTGTGGGATGACACAGGCTCATAGTAACCGTAAAACAATACTGACTTATTTATGTCACCAAGACACTGCTTCCTAAAGTCGCGCAATTAGATACTGGAATCATCTTTTTGCAGCCAAATCCTTCAATGAATATAGACCACTTAGAGTTTTGCAGTGGGTTTAGTAACCATTTCAGTTGTGGAGTGATAACATAATAATATCTTAAACATAAAGAGACATTGTGTGGACAGGTGTATTTATGAATACATATCCATTAATAGTCATAACTGTCATAACAGCTTATTTTATTGATTGATTAGTTACCTCTATTTGACAATATACATATGTACTTATTAATTCGATAACGGTGTATTATCGCGTAATATTGTTGCATTTAATGTATTATTTATCTTACTCATAATATTATTATCTGATGCTACTTACCTATTGATAAACTAATTACAAAACAGACATTCCCTAACTGTGTCAATTAATGTCCATCCATGTCTTAATGTGTAATGTAATTATGAACCAATATGGACGTCATAAACATGACACCTGCTTTATTATCACGATCTCGACCGTAATAGCATTTACTTTAAATTAACGTAACACGAAACAAACCGGTCTCAAAATATTATGGACGGACACCTCCATACTACACGAATATTTTCTGAAGTATCTGCCAGCGTTCGTGTCCGGAGCCGCGTCCACAATGGGTCCCCGCCGGTTTGATGGATTCTTCATTACAGTATCAGAAATGTAGCTGAACGTAGGACTCTTCGCGCTTGCTTATTAATTCGTCTATAGCCTGAAAGACTGTAGGAGATAGTCTTGGGTCTGCAAAACAACTTAGCTAGTAAAAAAAGATGATGTAGTAATATCAACGCACTATTTAAGAAGGTGACATGAAATACACTCTTGGGTAATTCTAGCATCAATGCTACATAATGCTCTACAATAGGAAGGTATACCAGTTCAAAGGACATCACTAATTTCTCAGGTCTAATACTGTTGTTACTTCTTTCAGGGAATTCACAATCGTGGCTCTCCTGCTGATAGCTTTCGGGACAGGAGGCATTAAACCTTGCGTATCAGCATTCGGAGGGGACCAGTTCAAATTGCCCGAGCAAGAAAGATACCTGGGCTATTTCTTCTCTCTCTTCTACTTCGCTATCAACGCTGGCAGTCTCATCTCCACGTTCTTGACTCCCATCTTGAGAGCGGATGTCCACTGCTTCGGGGACAATGACTGCTATTCGCTGGCTTTTGGAGTGCCTGGGATACTGATGTTCGTTTCTATTGGTAAGTAAAATAAATAGGAATACTGTGTAACATCCCAAACATTACAAAAATGCTTTATTAAAATATTTCTAAGTATTAGAAGAATTAGAAGTCTTTTTATCGAATCTTTGGGATAGCCATTTGCTGAAGGAAAAACGTTGTCACATCACATCCTTATGATTACTAATGAGACTATAGTCTACTTTTAAAAATATAATGATAATGTTGCATGAAAACTTCTTAGGTAAACTGATCCAGACGCTGTAAACGTAGTTTAATATCAAAATATTTAGTTAAAGCTGTAATAAGTATGTATGTACTAAAAATCGTTCCATACGACACGTTCCACTACGTATACGAAGTACATACTATGTACATATTATTAGAAAAAATAGAAATGTTTTGTATTTTTTTCAACATACCAGGCGACGTCTTACTATATAATATACATTATTGCTTTGTTGTTTTCTTACTTATTAAAGTTTTCACTATATATTTTTTGTTTGCAGTGTTCTTCGTAGCCGGAAAAAAACTTTATATAATAAAGCAACCCGCAGGAAATGTACTCGGGAGAGTGTGTACATGCGTAGGTGTAAGTATACACAACATTTACATATGTACGAGTATCTATTATTTTTAACTTTAAGAAAATTAAATGGCTAGAAAAAGATCAAGTAAGTATACTGGCTGTTTGGTAATTGGGTGCAGTCCTTGAAATGGATGCTGATAGAGCTAATTTGCAACAAATTTGACCCCGACAAATAGGGGTCCAAAAATTTTACTCCTCTCTACCAAAAATTGAGATTGATCCAGAAATGCGTAATAACCAGTGCGGTCAAAATACTACCTTGTCTGGAACAACTGTCTGGAAGTGGGTACTGTGATACCAATTTTGAAAGCTAATTAGACAAGAAAGTCGTTTCTGCAATTTGCACGTTAAGTGTCTTACATTTATTTTGAGTAATCTGCCTTGAAAAGCAAGGGTAGTTTCAAATTTTACTCATATTGTGAACTTTATGGCGCTGTTAAACCAAAAGTTTGAGATCTTTTTTGATAAATTGTTTTTCGAAAGATTAATTCGTTTATGCGCTATCTGAAAAGTATCATGTTAATGCTCTGAGCGAAAAAAACTTAAAAGTTTGATTACTCCGAAACCATTCGGATTGGACCCCTAGTCATCGGGTCAAATTTGTTGTAAATTAGCTCTAGTATCACCCATTTCAAGGACTGCACACAGTTACCAATGAATACTTTAGACACAACGTTATCCTTATCTAAAATTCAGAAATCAGATCTTTTTGAGTGTTCAATAAACTTGATTAATTAAATAAATCTTAAATGTCCTTACAAACTGATATGATGGCGTAGGTATGTATATACTATTATGCATAGTTGTAGATTTTTTTATGCGCCTCCTAAATGCTGGGTTGAATTTTGACAGTATCATTTAGCGTAACAGAATCAACACTCTTTCCTATATAATGTACAGGTTTAAGACATATTCAAGTGTTTAAGTAAACTTTGAAAACAATGTTTTCTTGAGTGTGTTCAGGATATCTGTTTTACCATAGGGACATCCAGCCCATTAAACGTACCTAAATAAATTACTCCTACTTATAAAAATGTACAAACATAACCCAAAAACACAACACTCGTGCGTTTTCTTTCGTTCTTCTCAGTTTTACCAAAATCCCATGTATCTCAATATATACATATATATATATGTCGGAGAAAGCGATAACTTTTAAACATCAAGTTGCTGATTTGACCATTGTAGTAGGGGTAAACGCCGTGACGTCAGATGTTGTTTTAATGGCGGCACGTGGACAGAGTCGTTTTGTAGAGTGGGGATTGTGCCGAGATCACTTTTGCTCGGAACTCCAACCAAGTCACTCCTTCAGAACGAAACTGTCGGTTTGCCCATTTTGTGGAGATTATTTGTTAGTGTTATTTAATGTAAATTTGTGTTAAATAAGAAACTGTGATTTTTGTGTACCGAAACCGAAACTATTATTTTAACATTTCATCATGAACCCGGTACCACCGAACCCTAATGACAACGGCGCTATCGCTCAGCCATCGCTTACGCCGTCATCAGAAGTGGGATCTGGACTCGATTCCCACTGGCGTGCTATGTTCGAGATGCAGCAGAAGAACATGATGCAGCTGATCGAAGCCATCAGGACACCAACAGTGGCACCTCAGATCATGCTGCCAGAAATTAATCCGGAGCTACCAGGTACCGATCCACGTGCTTGGTGCGATACTATCGATATTTGCCTCGACGAACGTCCACTGGAGGGTGCATCGCTTATTATAGCTCTGAGCAAAGCCCTGAAAGGTAATGCGTCATCGTGGCTGTCGCAGATTTCGCATGCAGGCATGACGTGGCAGCATTTCCGCGACTTATTCCTTGCGCGTTATGCATCCACTGAAACTCTTGCTGCATCCACAACGGCCGGCCGAAGGAGGGCGAATGTATCGCAGCGTACGCCAGCCGCCTAATGACTACCCTGTTGGCTCGATGGAAGAATCGAAGCCATGAAGAAATAGCCACGTCGTATGTGCTTGCTCATGTCTCTCAGTTCGACTCTCGGCTTAATCGCTTGGCGTTTACTAGCGAAATAACGTCACGCAACAAGTTACTGCAGGAGATTAAGGCTAGTGCAAGTCTGAAGCGGAAGTTCGATCGCAGTACCGGTGATGGCAACACTGATGCAAAGCGTTTAAAGACACAAACTTCCACTATGTTCACGTGCCATAAGTGCGGAAAACCGGGACACAAAGCGGTGAACTGTCGTTCGAAGTTTACGCAGCCTGTTGGAGCTAACGCCCAGAAAACTACACCGGCGGCGACTTCATCAGGTTCCAGCAAAAGAATAACGTGTTTCCGTTGTGGAGAAGCCGGACACATCTCTACGAACTGCCAACGCGGCAGTGCGGGTGGCGCGTCATCGTCGGCGGGCAGCGCTGCCAACGCAACGGCGGAGCGACGCGTCGATAGCTGCGAAATAGCAGGTGTTTGCGGGCAATTGGAACAATCCGGTGATCGTTATCTTTTAAAATCTTTGAATGGTAATAGAACCTACAAGTACGCTCACGATCGTATACGAAAGATGCCTCTAAGTAGTGTTCCTAATGAGTTAAACGTAGAGGACGGTGATGAAAGTACCTCCACCGAGTAGTAGACACATACCATGGCTATTTGGTCGCACCGTACGCACTAGTCTGTAGTCGTAACTGCAGCTCACTTGTGAGCTGTTCAGGGGGCGATGGGCAGCTGGTGGTACGGCGGGGACCTGGGTCTCAATGGAGACTATTGTTGTTTTGGTCTTGTACTGACCTGGGAGTCGCAGACTCTATGTGATGTATGTGGTCGTATCACATGAGGTGATGACGATATGGGTGGCATAAGTGTCACTAGCTGCTGCGGCAGCTGGGCCATGAGCGTTGTATGTGATCGAAGTTGATTTAGTTGCTGAGTAAATATGATTGAGACTTAGAGGAACCTTTTGTTTGACAACTGTTATTTTCAAGTTATGCTTTTCCATAAAATTGTGGTCAGGTTGACCGAGCCTGTACTGTTGCTCCAAATTTGACTGTTTGGTTACAGGTACTCACGAGGACGTGTAACTTGTCAGGCTGGCCGTGTCGGAGAAAGCGATAACTTTTAAACATCAAGTTGCTGATTTGACCATTGTAGTAGGGGTAAACGCCGTGACGTCAGATGTTGTTTTAATGGCGGCACGTGGACAGAGTCGTTTTGTAGAGTGGGGATTGTGCCGAGATCACTTTTGCTCGGAACTCCAACCAAGTCACTCCTTCAGAACGAAACTGTCGGTTTGCCCATTTTGTGGAGATTATTTGTTAGTGTTATTTAATGTAAATTTGTGTTAAATAAGAAACTGTGATTTTTGTGTACCGAAACCGAAACTATTATTTTAACATTTCATCATGAACCCGGTACCACCGAACCCTAATGACAACGGCGCTATCGCTCAGCCATCGCTTACGCCGTCATATATATGTCGTCACTCAAATAAGTTTACTTTGTTTTAACTAAAGGACACTACCAGGACAGAATGGAGCCAAGCCTGTCTATTTCAATAAAGGAGAATGGCTTGGCTGGATCTATTATGCACGTGGGGGCATAATACATCCACCCTTCCAAAATTCAAATTCCAATCAGTAGCCTAGCAGCCCCGGGGCAGTATTTAGCGCTAATTCATCAGTGTCGTGTTCGGCCTATGTATTTCTAACATATCATTATCACGACGACTGCGAATCGAGACATGTGACATTTTTTTTTAATAATTTACGATTAGTTTGTACAAAATTAGCTACTTCATATATAAATAAGGAAAGTAAACTTAAAATATTATGCTAAATAAAATGTGGTTTGCATCTATCGGTAACCTTGAGACCGAATTTCAGGTTAAGTTGCGCTTGCCTAGGTTTGTCCGTGGATGGGTGCCTACCCATCACATTACAGGTAGTCAGTGGCCCGTAAGTCTGACAATCAGTCTTACCAACGGGTATTGTATTACCCAGTGCTAGTTGGGTTGTGAGTCAGATAAGCAGTCGCTCCGTGTCAAATACTGGTATTCAGCTGCTTTTGGTTAGGCTGGGAGTCGACCCTAACATAGTTGGGAATATGCTAGGTTAATTATGACCGATTCAATTAACCTTGCTACTCACCACAAACGCGCTTAAATATTCGGAATATTGGTGTTGCCAGTAATTAGAATATATTGGATATTATGTCCTGCTTGGGGTTTCAGTAGAATATTAGGTATGTAGTTTACACCCCTGTTGTGCTATTTATATGGTAAAGTTCGCTTCGGTACTTTGTATCGTTGTTAGTTTTACTGTGTGTGTCTTGAATGGCTCTCTAATCTACTTAGTAATTGCTCAATTACAAGAATAATGGATGTTTTTAAATGGTAACATTGACAAACACTTATCTGCGTGTTTAAAGGTCGTCAATATTAATGGAAGACCTTTTGCCCACTTGGTTTATCTAGGCATTCGCAATATCTAAGAATATCATAGTGTTACTGTAACATACTTATTTAGGTATACCTTATTTATTATTTAAGCCTATCGGTTAACTAGGTTTTAAACGAGACTCAGAAAAGTTCTCCGTAAATCTCACGTTAGCAAAAATTACTTGTTCTACAGAAGTTTCTTGCTCAATGCCCAATGAACATTATTTTGCGAAACGTGTGTACCTGTTGTATTAAAAGCGGATTTTATAAAAACCTGGCAAATCATTTATACGAAAAAAAAAAAAATCTGTGGGTTTATCAGTACCAATATCGAAGAGGATGATGACCAGTGATCGGAGTAGGTAGATTGATTTTTGGTACTTGTATCATAAATGCACACAGAAAGAATAACATGGATTAGCCATTTTTCTGGAAAGTAATTCCGGTATTTCCGGATTCAATTAAATATTGTTAATGTTGGTAGTGATATTATTACTACTCAATTCAAAATTTAAAGGAAGGCATCAAAACTAAATTAATTTATTATTTATCTGTTGAATAAATAAATAGTGAAAAATCTAAGTCCGTATATTCGAGCCAAATCGTGGTTTTGAGCAGATTCCAGAAGTCAGTATGTAAACAAGCCAGAGTCCAGTAACGTTTTCATAACACAGTAACAAACAAAGAAGCGCACTCTACGAACCAAAGTAAACGAGTGAGCTACCTGGCATGTCGTCGGCGGGCGTACGCATTGTTTTGATAACCGGTTAGTGCAACACCCATGGTCCTTTGTTCTGATTGGTCGTTGGGTTGTGTCAAATCGTAACTGTGTGCCGTTAAAAAAAATTATGAAGAATATAATATAGCTCATTTTAATACAATTCCTACCTAAGTTCCGTTTTTTTTAATAATCAACCAATTCCGGAGGAATATCCATATTAATATGTATGTTTCGGATCAATGACCCCAATTCAATCTACCTACTCCGATCACTGATGATGACACAATTATCTATTCCTCAGCACGCCGTAGTCAAGTCATTCAAAAGCAAGGAGAAGCGCGAGCACTGGCTGGACCATGCTGATGACAAGTACGACGCTAACCTTATCGAGGATGTGAAGTCGTTGCTCAGGGTGCTGGTCCTCTTCATACCGCTGCCGGTCTTTTGGGCTCTATTCGACCAACAGGTAAGGAATGATAGAAAAAGTCGAAGTCACACAGCTAAGAGTGTCGCTCTACTTGGTAAGTAGGGAAGTTCGAACTTGGTCATTCTGTATTGCACCAACCGTCTGTATGGTCACAAAGAACCTATCATTATAGTCGCGGCGGCCAATCTTGGCGGAGATTAAGCATCAGCGCGGGAGTAGTGCACAAGTGTGTGCGCAGACACAGGTGCACTCTCTGTTCCTTTACTCTCATAGTGCGATGGGACGGCAATCCGACACGGGGGAGAGATCAAAGGACCATCCTTTTGGCCACGAGCGACGCGTCTTGCGGTCAAGCAGTACTCGTGCGAAGAATACAACTATAGCTGCGTGGATTCGTCTCCTAAAAACTTTTTCGGCCGCAATCAGCATCTTGTCGATCGACTAAACAATATGTTTTGCAAACGAAAATAAATATTCAGGTTCAATCTATACACAAAAAGCTAAATTAATTACAACCACCTTGATTTCATATTTTCTTATGACACAGGGCTCAAGATGGACCTTTCAAGCAGACAGAATGGAACAGGACATAGGTTCTTGGACATTAAAGGCTGATCAAATGCAAGTGCTCAATCCGCTGCTCATTCTTATATTTATTCCTATTTTCGAAGTGGTACGTATCCATGTTTACTAGGTATTTGAAGAGGAATTATCGGATTTACAGCAATGCTAAGATATACGTTATATTTCAGGCAATTTACCCGTTCTTGACTTGGCTCAAGCTTGTAAGGAAACCTTTGCACAAAATGATATGGGGTGGCATCCTGGCTGCCTGTGCCTTCATCATCTCCGGAATTGTAGAACTTAATTTATTGGTAAGACTTTATTATAATAATTGTGGTATGCTCTATTGTTCAGTTTGCCTTAGTCACATAAGCCACAGCATTAAAAAGCCGGAGCCGTTGACGAAACCTAAACTCTCAAAACCAGTACAGCAGTTAAAATTAAACTCAATTTGCGAACATTACTTGACTACTGAAATCAGTCAAATACCAAAATGTTGTTGGGATACAGTGATAAAGCACAATATAAACATGGATAGTATGGAAACTACCTACAAACGCTCGAAACGGCACACTCACACAAACATGACGAGAGTCATGGGTGACCGGCGCGGTGCTCTCAGTATTGAGTACCGCGTCAAAACAAGTGGTCCCGCTAAGTTTACCTGCGCGATCTTTTTAAAAATGCCACGAACGTATTGCGTAGTATACGGCTGTTTGAACTCGGCTTCATTAAAACCAGAGCTATCGTGTTTTAAACTTCTTGCTGATTTTAAAAGGTAAGAATGATTTATTGTTACGAGTATAATCGTTATCAAATTATAAGTCCGTGTGATCGATCATAATGAACTCGTGAACTTATTTGTACATCCAGAATGCGGTGGTTTTCACGGTATTTAAAGCTGATAAATATAATAAAATAGAACAGTATTTTTTTTTTACAAAAGTTCTGGTTTACCTTCCTCCTGAGTTGTAAAAGTGGCCATCAGCTTGAACTTTTTGTTTATTAAACAGATTGCTACACCTACAAAACTTGTAAAACTACTTGTACGCCGTAATAACAAAGTTAAAGATCTATAGTTCTACAAGTTGTGCGTTATTATTGTTTACCGTGTTTAAAATATCGTCTTTTGCTGAGATTAACCGACGCCATGAGATTACCTATTTAAATTGTATTTGTAAGCTAGTTATTTAAGTTCGATTGATTGATCACTACAGAACAAAAATGTAAAAAAAACAATATCAAAAACATTAAAAGTTACAACCCTATTGCTTCAATGGAGCGTAGGTAATTATGTCCTCAACTAGGCTTAGTTTCCATACTGTCCATATTTATACTGTGGCTAAAGGCTGCTACAATTTCTGCTCAATGATTTTCTCGATGCAAAATTATCATCCGTCATTTCAAACGATCTGTCGATAACCCGGAGGCGCAGTGAATGCAGGTCTATGCTTCTCGCGCAAAACGATTAATGAATGCCAATCACTATTATCACCTGCAATCCCGTTTGCTACTTAAGGAGGTTTTATTTCCTTTTTATATCCTTTGTTTACAGGATTATCTATATATATATTTGCAGTAATAAAGTTATCCCGCCACATCTGTCTTAGTTGTTGCATTTTAGATTCAAAAACAATTTGAAGTTGAGGCACCGGTACGTCTTCATCGCACCTCTGAACTTGGCTCTCCGAACGGATTTTATTGAAGTTTTCACTAAATAAGTACTCAGATTGTGTTCGGAGAAGGTTTATTATGTCTTCGCCCGCGAGGAGTTCGATAATTCACCCACGGGATCGTACTACCGGGATAAAAAGTATTTTATGTGTTAATCCAGGTTACTTATAACTTATCTGTGTACTACCATGTATAATTTTATCCCAATCCGTTCAGTAGTTTTTGCGTGAAAAAGTAACAAACATCCTCATGAATTTTCGCAATTTATAATAGTTGTAAAAATCATTCTTAAGATGCTCAAGGTCAAGCGTTATGGATCAGTCAATACATATTTACCAAATCATTTCTTTATTCTATCTTTTCTGTTGCAGCCGACGTACGGGACCCCAGTAATGGAAGGGTTTGCTCAATTGAGGGTGTACAACGGATTCAATTGCAATTTCACGCTCAACACTGCGAACCCTAACACACTGGAGGTGAACGCGACCCGCAACTTTGAAATCGGCCCCCTCTCGGCCTACGAGAACCTCAATATCTTCGCTGATGAATTTGTAGATCTACCATATTATCTAGAAGGTCAACCCACCACGGAATGCGCTGATATACTATTCAGCGGATACTTCCATCTGAAAGAGAAAACTGCAAACTCTTTCTTTATCAATAAAGAAGGACTTTATAATTTCACAGACAATAACGAAAAAGCAATCGACGGTGTTGGTGTTAGGTAAGCTTTATTTAAATTAAGTGATCATCACACTATAGCTCGTCATGCTTCGGTTTACAATGTTGTTCCTCATAATATCGTTCATAAATAGCATTCCAAAATTCATATATTGAAAGTTCTGGTTTGAAATCGGTCGTTGTGAATGATTTTCTCATTAGTAGTACATTATTGCCTTCTAAACTCATCGGCGGCCATGTTGTGTTGCCGACATAACTTGAAGTAGTAGGATCACCATATTTTGCAAAGTTGCTCCATAATTCTGACATTTCTGTAATTAATGTTTTGTCCCTGTTGTTCTCTTCACGATTAATTTTCACATAGTTTTCCCAGAGTGGCTCACACTTAAGAACGTAACAAATTTCATCGCCGGTTGCCACGCCTTTTACTTTTGTTTGTGATTCGCCAAGTGAAGTGGCTTTAACTGCGTTGAGAGATCCCCTATAATCGAATTTGTACATAAACATATTGGGGTCGCCATTACTTAGTTGCAAATATGTTTTAATGAACTTTATTATTGGAAACTTAATAAGATCTGATGTGTATCTCATGAAGCTATCAAGCGATTTTTCAGTAATACCACCTTTAAAATATCTGTGTTTAATTTGTTCAGCGACACGTATATAAACTTGTGATGTACTGTTGTAACTGCACCCGTCGGAAAATGGTACCAAGAACTTAAAAAACTTCCTAAATAGTCTCAAGAAATATGGATTTTGTATAAACGGTATGACTTCGGATATGCTTTCTTGGGTATTAAATCCTATTAGTAAAGGTTTCAGTTTTGTACTTTTCAAAATATCATAAAACTCTTTTGGAGTCCGTGTCAGTAGAGCAGTTCTAGATTTTGGCTCGAGAATTGGTGTGAATGGTACTAAAGGTCGCTGATAGTTTTGCATTTCTGAACGAGTGTAGATACTCTGCGAAGCGTCAATTATGTCTTTGGTTCCTGCTTTACTTATTTCTAAGTGCTTTATACTAAGTTCTTGATTTAGTCTGTCTCTCTCTAATTTATGGTCACCTTGCAATATAGAAGGAGAGTAAATCGCACCACTCTGTAAAATAATCTTGGAAAATAGCTTGCTTGCTTCTGTTATCAGCAGCAGTGATATGAACGTTGCAGCTGAATTACTTCCCATCAGAGTAATATTTTCTCTATTACCACCAAATTGTTTAATATTCGTTCTAATCCATTTCAAAGCCATAACTATATCTTTCAGTCCCATGTTTGCATTAGAGTCATCATCATTAAGTTTTAGAAATCCGAATGCTCCAATTCGATGTGTAACAGTCACTAAGACAATGTCATTGTCGATCAGGAAATCTGCTCCGTGAATATGACTGAAGGATGAAGCGAAAGCGTATCCATGAAGCCAAACGATGACAGGTTTCAGTTTAGTGTCGCTTTTGGGAATGTCAGGTGTGTAAATATTGAGATACAAACAGTCTTCAGTTCCGAACAGGCCGTGCTTGTGGACGATGTGAGCTTGTGCACACGCCCCGTGGAACTCTTTCGTTGCATCGTAAATACTCGTCCATTTTGGCACGGGCCGGGGGTCCTTAAATCTTAGTTTGCCGATAGGAGGTTTAGCGTAGGGCACTCTATAAAATACAAAGTAGAGTCTTTTATTAAACACAGTGGATTCTCTATGACCAATTAGCTTCCCTTGTTTGACCTTCACTTCGATACTATATGATTTAATTGACGAATATAACACGAAGAACACGTATATTTCCCGATACATCATTCATTTTTTAATTCGAATTGTAGGTTCTTTTTGTAGTGGAGTTGATTAACGAGTTGTTAATTAATTTCACTCGACTGGCAAATGTTTACGTTAGCAGAAATTGATTATGTAGCATGCAACTACTTCTAACATAACGGTTATCTTTGCTAAATGCTCTTGAAGACTTGCTATCATGGTACCCAGTAACTGGGATGTGGAAGTCAGATTAGGCAAGAATTGGGGTGCATTTGGTTAGACTATAAGCCGACCCTAACATAATTGGAAAATGGCTAGGCAGATAATGACGTACTGTTGATCTTGGTACATTATTGATATTAGGGGTTAAAGTATGAAATTGCCGACTTATACTGCAATATTAAAAAATATTTATTTAATCAAAACATTTACCCTCATCATCTATACATTGCTCCCATCTAATTGGAAGTTCATTATGCCTTTGCGATAGAACTCTGGGGATCTAGATTCGACAAACTACGTGAAAGCATTATATCACGTAGAAAATTATCCAAATCACGAAAAAAAAGGTTGTCAGTTGGATATATATTTCTAACTGCAGCTCCTGTAGAGTTACAACGGTGTCCCGTGCAGTGTGAGGTCTTGCGTTATCGTGGAGCACTAATGCTGAAGATCGATTCACGAGTCGGGGCTGTTTCACTGCCAGTTTCGCCATCATTGTTCGAAGTTCGGCACAGTAAACATCTGCTGATATTGCTTCACCAGACCTGAGAAAGCTCTAGTGAATAACACCATGAAGAGACCACCAAACAGTTACCATTACCTTTTTATTGGTAAGCTTGCGAGCACTGTTGCGGCGTTTGACCTGGGGTCAACCATTGCATTTTTTGCTTACGGTTATCGTAAAGAATCCACTTTTTGTCACATGTCACAATTCGATATCTTATTGATTTGATGCAAATGAATCAATATTGTAACTAAGGTAGCGATAAACCATGTTGCTAATTCCTGGGTAGTTCGACTCGGATCGGCTACCACCATTTGCTTCAATTCAGCGTTATTCATCTGTGTGGGCGGTCTTCCACGTGGTTCTTTCTTCAAGTCGAAGTTTCCATTACGAAAGTATTTAAACCAAAAATGCACGGTGCGTTCATTAGCAGCCTCCTCTCCAAACGCAGCATTGATATTGCGAGCCGTTTGTACCGCGTTAGTTCCGCGTCGGAACACTAATTATTATTCAAAAATTACTCGGATTTTCGAAGTATCCATCTTTTCCGTCTAAGCTGAATAAAAAAAAAACAATTAAAATTCGAAAATCGAATATTGCACATTTTTAAAAGAAAAGACCATGAAGGTTTAATGTCAATTCAAAGTATCTATTAAGTACTATAAAACGGCAATTTCATACTTTAACCCCTATTATTAACTTCACAGGCTAGGGACATCACCATGGCGATGTCAGTTTCTTTACCCAGAGTTGCCTTTACAATAGTTTCCTTACAGCTCTCCTTATGTTTATTAAAACTTTAAATATTTTAAACAGTGTACCAACATGATAACTTTATAATTATTGTTTTTTAGATTTTTAACGAACCTAAACAGCCAGGTAGAGATAAGTATAGAAAATTTGAAGAAAAATACAACGTTGTTAATTCAAAGTAATGACACGGCACAGAGGACGATTGCTAAAGGAGCGAGCAATGTGATCGTCGCAGGAAACGTCGTGTTGAGAGAAATTAACTTTAAATCTGGGGCTGTCTATACCATAAACGTCTATGAGGACGCATCTGGGGTTTACGTAAGTACTATCTTATAGTTATTTTTCGACAGTCGTATAACGACGTATTAGTCTTATGGTCTAACTAAGTTATCAGCAGAGATCGAAATAGGTAGAGTATATTTGCCTAAATTTCAAGGAAGTAAGTAACTTGTGAATAATACCAACCTCTATTGGTTTGAACCCAAAATCAATTTGACGGGAATACAATTCAATACTTCATACCAGTTAAACCACAAAATAATGCATCATTCTTCTGCCATAACCCCAATTTTTTTTTGAGTCAGCGCAGCATTTCTCCTAATTCCATACTTCTCTATAACTCGTCATCTCGGTAGTCACATCCTTTCTAGCCATATCATCATTCACATATCCATCCAGCGTTTCTTTGGCCTTGCACTACTTAATGCCATATATACACTCAAAATTTTCCTAACGACATTTTCCCGAAAATACAGCATTAAATATATATAACATTCTCCCATATTACAGCACGCAAACGCAGTAATAATAACGCCATCGAACAGCATCCACATTCTATGGCTGATTCCCCAGTACGTGGTGATGACCATGGGAGAGGTCATGTTCTCTGTGACTGGCCTGGAGTTCTCGTTCACCCAGGCTCCGGCCAGCATGAAGTCAGTATTACAGTCCGTCTGGCTGCTCACCGTCGCCTTCGGGAACTTAATCGTCGTGCTCATTGTTGAAGGAAACTTCTTGGACGCGCAGGTAAGATTTCCTACTGTACATTAAATTTTTAGCATCGGCATGAACTGCTCCTCAATGGCACAACAAAACATCAGTAAAATTATTTTCTATCAACAAGTATTTCTTTATTTTAAGTTATGAAAAATTGTTTATTATTTTGACAACAAATGATTGGAGACTCCTATACAGTTATACATTGCAACCTCGACACGTGTTCCGTTGATTAAGCAGTTACCCCAGAACGTATAAATTGGGCGTTTATTTTATATCTAAGATCAACTAGCGATCGCGGAAACATTATTAAAACATTTTACGAACATGTCAATTATATTAAAAGCGATAACGGCGACATGCGACATCCGAAACACCAGTGTCCGAAAAATAATAATAACTTTCATAATATAACATCGCGCCTGCACTTCCCCAGCTAAATAAGCAGAGGTGTACTTACTGTATACCCACGTTTCGCTGTTTATGTTTAAGCCCCATGTAATAGCGGCGAGCCCATTGCCATCAACCGGGCTCATTTCAAACTCCGGACTGCAACTAAGAATTTTCGTCCTCATCATCACAATTTCAGCCCAGAATCACCCACTGCTGTGTCTAGACCTGCCCTTTCTTCTGCCACACTCCCGGTTTCGAGCATCCCTCAACTTAGAAATTACTGATAGACTTCTAGTTCGCGAGCCAGCAA
The DNA here is from genome assembly GCA_964057025.1 of Standfussiana lucernea. Taxonomy (NCBI): domain Eukaryota; kingdom Metazoa; phylum Arthropoda; class Insecta; order Lepidoptera; family Noctuidae; genus Standfussiana; species Standfussiana lucernea. The sequence continues at coordinate 9,707,857 of OZ059784.1, forward strand.
CAGATATTCATGACCAAGTTCCTCTCGGGCGATAACTTGCAAAATGCAAGTTATCGCCCGAGAGGAACTTGGTCTGGCTTCAGAGACTTTTCGCCCGATCTGCCTTAATCCACTTCCCCTTCTATCTCAATATCTTTTTTGTAAATTATCTTTGTTCACAGTGGAAAGAGTTCTTCTTGTTCGCGGGTCTGATGTTGATAGACATGCTGATCTTCACGACGATGGCCTTCAGGTACAAGTACAACGAATTGAGGTCCAGCGAAGAGAACCTGGCCATCGAAGAGATCAAACTGCCGGAGAAAACAACTGTAGATAAACACGAGAAGAACTAATTGTTAAAGTATTCATTAAACTTTTTATTATTGACTATAACGTTGTTTTATTGTGTTTCAAATACCTGTAGCGAGGGGATGTGGATCCTTAGGAGGGTCCTCTAGCCCTCCTATGAAGTTCTTAAGTTTTACTTTAGGTTTTTTTACAAATTTCTCTAAATTAGTAAGAAAACCTAAAGTAAAACTTAAGAAAAATCATGAATTCAATCATCAGAATTAACTAACTATAGTAAGCGCCAGATAAACGTGCAATAAAGTTCATTGCCCTTTCCTTAATTTCTCTGCGTTGGTACGTGACCAATTAATTAAGAATCGTTTTTCATTACTATAAAAAGGAAACGATCACGATAGCACAGCTTTATGTCATTATATCTGTTTTCGGACTTAAGTATGTCAACAAAATGTATGTTAGTCAATGACCGTTTTTGCAAGTTTGTCTGATGTTGACTTAGAGAATTTAGTGTTCATGTGTGTGTTTAGTGTTTAAAGCGTTTGGTTATTACAAAACGCTAGCTTAAACTCAAAAGTTAATATTTTTGACATAGAATAAAAGTAGAGCCGAATTGCGAAATAAAATCTACCAACGTCAATTTGTTTCTTAGCAGAAATTGAAATGGAGCATGAGACCCTAAGCATATTTGAATAGAAAGTAATCGGTTCAAGCACTTAAATATCATAAGACAGATTATTTATCCACTGAAATATTCAAATGCAAAATTTAATAGAAAATTGTCTTGGCTCTATACACATTTTGCCGAACTGTTCCTACAATTACATAAATACCGGCAAAACGTTTTACATTTGCTTGACATATAATTCTGCTAACCACGCAAGAAAGAGCAAGCAATAGCATAGGTTTTACATGCATTGACATGCAATCAATACGCGAATGAAACTTAAATCCCTAACATTCTTGCGAGACGTCGTGTAGCCGCCTGGTCGTACGTAGACATTTTATCAAAAGTTGATAAGAATGGGTCTTCCGAAAGATGGGTCGCCTACTATCAGACCAGTCAGAGAAGAGGCGATCGAAAAAATGTAAGTTAATTTTTGGAATTATTTGCTCCAATTTTTTTCAGTTACTTTGCGACGGTTCGTACTTTTGCATTAATTTCTAATGCATCTTGCTAACTTCAGCTATAATTATAATATTCTTTTAAACAAGATTATAGTGTGTTTTTTACGTATGAGCTTTACGTAGGATAAGTTTTGGAAGTTTAAATTTTTTCCTGGAGCGGGAATTTTTATGCCAAAGTTTTTCAGTACCAATTATTTATTTATTCCTTTAAACTTCTGTATTATTAAACCGATGAAAACGTTTATACCTACCTAATCTATCTATATGCTAGGTTTTTTTAATTTGCCTATTAAGGCCTAGTGGCAAGTGGCTCCAGTTTAGTTTTCTCTCTGATCTTTTCAACAATAAATCTTACACCTTATGCTGTGAGAGGGAGGAGGGGTGGCCTAAAATCTCTTGACGTGGGTATCAACAAGGGGGAGGGAGGGGTATAAAAGTGGCCTGAAAGCCTCACGTGATTTAAGGATGGCTGTTTAGCAGTGTCCGCTTAGGTTAGGCGATCGATACAAAATTCCCGACCGGACTATTAATTATTCAAAGGTTTGTGGTTCGTCGATGAAGATAATTGCAGACTTGAAGAAAAGGTCGCTTTGAATTACCAGACTTGTTTGTACCTTATTAAAGACTAAATTGACCTAAAAACCCTTTCAATCTATTACTGGCCTATTTACAGCCCGTTCACACGGCTTTCATAATTGACGATCCGTGCTAAAACACGATACGTCATGACGGATGGACGTTCACATTGCATATAGAATCGTGTTTTATCACGACCCAGCAAAAATTGCGAATTGGTGTTCACAAGTTAGTTCCGTGATTTCTCGGGGGGGCACGGGGGGGGGGCATTAGCGAACCGTCACAAAAATATTACGGTTCTTTTTTTTTGACGTACCAAATTTTTAGAAGAAGATACGTGATTTAAAGAGCATTGCCGCCGTTAAAAAATTGATAGATCGTCGTCGTGTGAACGGGCTGTTACGAGACCTTAGTAAAGGTTCCTTTTTACATTTCGAAAGAATGATATTTACATTTCAAACGTTGAATTTAAATGGTGGTCTAGCCAAACAATAAGAAGTAGACAAGCGTGCTCCACCCTAGACCGCCTCATCGCTTCACATCCGAAGAGTTACGGCCAAACGCTAGCCAATTTAGTATAAAAAGTAGCATTCCGCTTATAATTAAAAAAAAAAAAAATTCGTCGAGGATACCCAAAACAATAATTGGTAGCATTGCTTCAGTGATAATCGATTGGCAAGTGAGAAGCAGTTATCTCACGGCACTCACAGATGAGAGTTTCTCGACTAACTCTCGACTAATTTCGGAGACTTATCCAACCGTAGTAAGCGGAGCAAAACAAAAGCCCCTCGGGGGCAGATACTCGTCGAAATAGTTGCTTCTCACTTCTGATTTCTTCCTCAGCTGCAAGCGCAAACACCGACCAAAGACAAGCCTAACTTTCTCTTTTGAAACTTTCGAGCTTCTTGAGGCTTTTGCCTCAACGTAATATAGTCAGACTCGCTCTTGGTTCTAGGGTAAAAACCCTAGAACCAAGAGCGAGTCTGACGCGAACACTTAGGATTCCATAATACGTTATTAAGACCCAAAACACGTTTCTTGAATAGGGGGGACCTCCTTACAATTCGATCTAGTCTAGGTTATATTTTTCCATCTTTTTTTTTTACAGTTGCTCTGATTTTCCAGTGGAAACCAACATTTATTTATCAAAAATTGAAATATATATTATTACGTCCCTCGCGAACAAGGTTTATCGATATCCTTAACATATAATTTTATACAAGGTAGCCTACACATGTATTCACGTAATTATCCATTTATACCATTGCACCCGGCCACTTAATGAGCGCCATTGTCGGCGAAAAGCCTGTTATTAGTGTTCAGAGCATAAAACGGTATCAAAGACAATAATTTTCATAGAACTTTCTTTGTCATTTTAGGTATTCGAAAGGAAAGGGGAATAACTGCTATTCACTACTAGGAAAAACAAATCGCGACCCGCCTCGGCTTCGCACGGGTGCAGTATTCTACTACATACTCGTTTAAAGACCAAAAAATGAAGTGCGCTTAGCAAAAAATAAATCTTCCATACACACCATAACTGGCAATCTTTGTAATTTTCAGAATAAGATTTGTATCATATTTAGGTTAAATGTTTAGTTTTAATTCCGCGAAATAAAACTATTTTTTTAAACCATTCCCACCAACCGATTGAGCTGAAATTTTGCACACACCTTTGGTTCTGGTAACAAAACATTTTTACGACAGAACAGATATTAGTTGATCCTACCGCCAGGAATAATTTATTAAAGTATAAATAAATTCCTGTTTTCAAAGAAAAAACTTAGAACAAACTATCTCATTATCAATAAAAACAACAAATACAGCATCATTAATAGAATTATTGTTCTATAGTCTATTAACCACGACGATCTATTCACAAATATTTAGCGAAACCTCAAAATAATGTTCGCCCGCTACAAACACAAAACGACCACAAAAAACCACTCGAAATGTTCAATCTGTTTAGTTAAATGGCGTTAACATATTAAACAATTAGTTTTGGGTAATTTGTGTGTTGTTCCCATAGGACTGCGGTCTTTGCACAGTGCGGCATGGTTGGGGATGGGTGGCCGGTCGCGTGTACTCGATCGACCCCTCTTGGTACGCTGCAGATGCTAAATGGTGTGCAAATGGGCCGATGCTCAAACTATCTATTAAAACAACCCCCTTTTTTGTGAAGTAAATGCAATATATAATATTAATCACAGTGAATATACTACTCGTATACATGTGTATGTTTCATCGGAGGAACATCGTTAAGATTAAAAAGTTTTAGGCATGAATTTTTGGTCTTATTTGCTGAATTGCTTTCGAAAACTTGATAAAAAAAAATGTACCTTAGCTTAGCATAAAATGGTTGGGAAAACTCACATAAATGTTACTAATAAATACAATTTTGTTCAAAGGATTTTTTACCAAAAACATCTGATTTATTTTTTTATCTTTTCCGCAGTACATTAGTTTATAGGAAGAAAAGGTATAATTTAAGTTGGTATGGTATTGTTTGAAAAACGAGCACAAATAGAAAATCAAAAACTTTGAGAGCCACACTCCCCCGTTGACATGTTCGAATTTGTTCCCGACTTGTTAATGATTGCGTTTAATAAATGCTCAAATACAACAAACATACAGACAAATACGGGTTGGGGTCTCATCACTAAGGGAGCGATCCAGTTTCCAGGCAATTGAAAAAACTGTAGGCCTATACATTTATCTTGTAGAGATCTAGAATTACACAGATTAAATTGCATGATAATTAGCTTCCTTTTTCGTAAACCAAATTAGGGTTACTTTACTTATGAAATCTTTTTTTTAAATAACTAAATTACCCACAGAAGAGTGTCAAACAGCATAGACATACTTACAAAACTATAATATTTAATTAAGTTAATACTTAGGTGGATATGTGTACCTCAATGTTAGTTACTCGAATGGGATGTGAGTATCTAAAAAACAATTTGAGTTATTCGAAAAGTTATTTGCATTGTGTCCTAACTGTACAGTACAGTCTATAACAGTGATCAAAAGTAGTTGGCGACACGGATTAATTAAGTGCCGTCAGAAAAACAGTTTTGGTAAAGGCGTCGGTACACGGTTCCGGGCACTTTGAGCGGCGCGTGCCGGCCGCGCGCCGCCCGCCACGCGGCGCGCGCTCTCCGCACAGATCTCCGGACCACGTGCTCCTTATGCTCTTGTGGACCCACTGGATAATCCCCACCCAACATATGCAGACAAATAAATAAATTAACTCAAGCTGGTGGTGGGCAGCTTTTTAAAAGTTCAGTTAATTATTATTAAAACTCATGTGAAAAATGTTTGCAATTCAATATGAAACTGCTGCATGCAGTGGTTTATGATGTAAAATTAATATACCTAATTGGCTACTAAATGTCATGTAAGGTCGATGAGTCGTGGTAATTAATGTCACTATCAATAACCGCGAAAGTAGAAACGAAATAATTTTCACTTTGCAATTTGCGCGATAACAAAACTTTACCCATATCATAATTATATACATAGTTCCTGTATGCGATTTCAGATCAAAGTGCATGATATAGGCAACCCTGTCAGCTGTTAGATCAAGCGAACTTTCTTCTTGGTTCAAAAGATTTGGCGTTCCTTATCAAAATGAAAATGCCCAAGGCCGTCGCCAGCTTTTGAGCCACTAGAAGGATGCGAGAAAAACGGATTTGCAAGGGATAAGTTTAGTATTTACATTTTTTTATTCAGAAATAGTTTTTACTTAATCGAATTAGGGATACCATTTAACAAAAGGAACTAAGGCTACAAGAGCGAGCAAAACGAGCTCGAAAATTTGAACACCCTTCCTTGGACAGGTTAGAATTGGTTCGACCTACCGGAGTAACTGGAGCGAGTTATAGACAAAGTGGACAAAGTTAAGATTCAAATGAAAGTAGGCTGCAGCAGCGATCGAAGCGAGCTGGGAAATTTTTACATCTTGCCATCTTCAAGGTTAGAATAGTTTCGACGCTTCACACACAGGAGTTACTTAATCAATTCACCGACAAAGTGGAGACCCAAGAGGAAGTAGGCTTCAAAAGCAAGCGAACCGAACTCGAAATTTTTTTACACCTTGCCTTCGACAGGTTGGGATTGTTTGGATCCTTCATAAAGGAGACGCCTGGTCGCCTGCAGAGCGAGCGAAGCGAGCTCGAAAATTTTTACATGTTACCTCGAATAAAATCAGTTATGTTATTTGAGATCAAAATGTCCACATTCTCCATTTTTAGCAACCTTGTGTTTGCCATAATTGCTTATTAAGGCCTCGGGCAAGGGGCTCCTTATTAATTTCAGCCTCTGTTTATACCAGTAAATGAGAAAATCCAATAGGAGTGCCAATCCAGAGGCAGAAAAAAGGAGCCTCTGTGATTAAAGTTTTTTCGCAGGGTTCAAAGAAAGAAACAGCGTTGGTGTAAAGAAAATGTGTAAATTTTGCAATAGTAAGAGTACTCAGATACTCATTTTGAGCGTTAAAAATATTTTAGTTTCAGATTGATTTTACTGTACGCTACAATTTATTACGTACTTACTATTTCTGTGGCATCAGGCAGGAAAAGTTAAAACTTTGTTTAAATCCGGAGTCTCTAGGGGGGAGGGGGCAGCCGCCGCCCGACGACGCTCCTGAAAATGCCCCAAATATAATTTCACCCGCCTTATTACTGAACATCGCTTCTTACGGTGCATCATCTACGAGGCCCAAATAATATAAGATAGATATATCAACAATATGAAAAAGAAGAAATGTTTTGATCTTGGTCTACGCATTTGTATATTGAACTTAGTTTACAATACCACAATTTATTTAACTTAATCAGATCGCTGCACACAACGCAAACTAAGCCGACATGAAATCTCACGCGAAAGACTATCAAACACGGTCCTACGGGGCGTGGCCGCGACACGTGGCAGACACGCGTGCGACATCCGCAGGTCGCGGGGTTGCGCGACTCCGCGACAAATCAATTACAGGGTCGATGAGGGCCAAACTTCCGAGCTAAATTAGCAGCAAATTATAGTAGTTGTGGATATTTCTTGTTTATGAAAGGGTGGCCCGCTAATTTATAGTCATGACAAATTGCAGCTAGTTTGTTGCGAGTGTTTTGTAGCATCATAAACAGGAATCATTCTCACGCTCTGCAAATATTTTTAGAGATGTAGATTAAATGGTAGGTGGACGCAACTGGTCTACTATATTGTTATGAAACAAATGTGCAAGTTTAAGAATAAGAAACTTTATTTGTTAACATAGGTAGTTACATGTTGTGTCAGATGTTACAACGTAATTATCTTCTCTATGTTTTGCCGTGATGCGTACAATTAAGGGGTATTAATAATTATCCATTACAGTTTGCAATAAGTAATAAAATGACAAATAATTAAAAAAATATAAAAAATTAGAAACCTGTACCTAATAAATTATCAATTAATTTGCAAGAGTTAATAAAATTAAAGATTATATGTCATGTAATACAGAAAAAAAGATTTAAACAGATGTAGTAAAAAAATGTAAAAGATTCAATAATATTTCGTCATAAGAATAAACAAGTAATTTTTTTTTGTATGTTTTATTAAGAAATATTTAAAAATGTAAAATAATGTGTATAGGAAATAAATAAAGAATAACAAGTAAAATCAAAGGAACTACACAATTGGAAGTCAAACAATAAATTGCAATAATAAGAAATCAATTAAAAAGGCATGTCAATGATTAAACATTATACTAATATTTTTTCCTTCAGAAACTCATTTATATAATAATAGGATCTACTTACCAGAAACTTTTGAATAGGTATTTTAATTGATTCTGGTATATGGTCATAAATAATTGGTGCCATACAAAAAACACTATTATGCATCAGAGGTGTTTTGGACTGTCTCGGGCACATTGCATATTGACGTGTCTTCGACTCCGGTTAATTCTGTCAGATTGTTTGGGAATAAATTCGGGTTGGTTTTAACAAATAATGCAACTTCAAATATGTACATACAGGGTAGTGTCAGTATTTTACAATTAATAAAAAAAGTAACTATTAAGTTACCATCTTCTTTGATATTTCCCTTTAGTTATGTTTTTGAAACCGTACAAAATGTGCATATTTATGGCTGCTATCATGGCAAATAAAAAGTTGAAAACTCAATGATCTCCTTAAATGAAAATTGAGAAAAACCTCCGATTAATGATAATGCCTTAAAAAAAATAGTGTACAGTATTTATCAATTTCGTGTCACCTTTTAATATATTTTTTTTTGTCTAATTGCACTCGGATTAGAGTTTCTATTTGGTTAAGAGTTGTTTGGTTAAGAGTGAATCCACGTTTGACTTGTTAGATATAATCGTCGGCAATCTTTATGGTGCCACAGCAGCGATAACAATGACCAATACTTACTTACTTTTTACCTTATAAAATACAAAAAATCAAAACAAAATTCCAGCGCACGCTTCAATTGTTTCAAGGGTGGCCCGCTCTCCCGCAGACTTGGGACGACTGCGGAGCTGTCAGAAACACTCGCACAGCCGCCAATGGGAGAGCGGGAACAGCATCGATCCGACACGAGCCACGACCCCCAACTGAACCATTACCACATGTTTCTTTGAGAAAACGATGTAGATATACCTCGATAGATTATCTCTATCTCTATAGATTTTAGCTAGCGTTCGCATGTTTCCAAGTATGACCGAAACTGTGTGTATGAACGAAAATTTTAAATAGAAAATGGTTTATTTTCTTACAGCTCTTTGCCCAGCAGTGGGACACATGAAAAGCTAACAAAAAAATAAACAGAAAGCAGGCGTTCATAGGCTAACAAAAGTTGTAAAGAAATGGGTAGCTTAATTAACTTACCTCCTAATTTTGAGCTAACCATCATTTGGTTTTTACATTCTCAATTCAGAGATTTAGATTAGGTACTTAATTAACAAACGAATTATTAATTCGCTTGATTTTGTAATTTTTTATGTTTCGTCGCCCAAGATACTTGATGCTGAGTGTATCGTGTATGTAAGATGGACCTACATAACCACACGCAGTAATGTTTTGTTTGCCAAATCAATTAGATTACAAGAATTTATTTTTGATAAAAACTAGTTAAGATGGTAGGTAGTTTAACAAGAACACTTGATAAGTTCCTCGGTAATCAGACGCCAAAGCTTTAAGTTATGAACACTTTTCATAATTCTTACTACTACAGACTTCCACAAATTCCAAGGATCACGCCTACGATAAAAACGATTTAAGAAAATTCTCGAAAAAAGTACCAGCTACTAATTAAATGGAAGTTGGTTCATTTATTAATGGTCCAAAATAAAAAATAAATCATTTTGGAAATATGGAAGGAAAATTAAGCTTGGTTTGGTCACAGTGTATGTGTATTGGTGGGTTGCATTTTGCACTAGATAACTTGGTAGCTGGCCGCCGTCAAAGCGAAAGCGGACACTGTTAAGATACAACACAACCAAATTACAACCAAGAGTAATTTACTGATTATGCGCACTTTATAGGCCTAAAAAAATGTCGGTTAACGTTACCTAAACAGTTATAGGATCACTACCCAGAGATAGGACCAGAGATACACACATCAAAAGTGTCTAGGGATCAAGCATTTTTATGCGGATTTCTTGAGATTGAGATGTGGCTTTGTAATAAATTTATGATTTTATAAATTTATATGGATCCTTTTTGGTGCATTTCATAATTTGAATCAGGAACTCTCAATCAAATTCGAGTAAAAGATGAAAATAAGCTGTCAATATTTTCCCTATAAAAACATACAACGCATTGAAGACATTATTAGTGCTACTGTTTCCCTACTACTGATTAAAACCAACGTTATTATGGAGCGGCGACGTCATTTAAGCAGGGAAGAAATGCTCAGAGCCGTGGGAATGATAGAAGCTGGTTCCCGGCAACGTACTGTGGCTTTAGCTCTGAATACAAGTCAGAGTGTTATCAGTCGACTTTGGACACGTTACCGAAGCACTGGTACCGTGGCTGAGCGCCATGGAGGACGGTATCGCTGCACCACACGGAGACAAGACCGATACATTCAAATCTTAACTCGAAGAGCTCCAACAATAACCGCCATGATGTTAGCCGTGAGGCTTCATCACTCTTCAGGGAACTTAATTAGCGACCAAACAGTCAGAAACCGCTTGCATGAAGTGAACCTTCATTCCCGAAGACCGCTACGGGTACCACCTATAGCAATGCACAATCGTAGGATTCGATATCAATGGGCTCTTGAACACAGAAATTGGGCAGAAGAACAATGGCGTTTCGTGTGCTTTTCTGATGAGTCTCGTTTTGGTATGAGACCGGATACAAGACGTATACGACACTGGAGAACCCCTGGACGCCAACAGCGATTAAAATCCTGCCAGGAAGTCCATCCTTATAGTGGTGGAACCATCATGGTATGGGCGGGTATTTGGATCGGCGGAAGAACTGAGTTGATTTGGATCAGAGGCAACCTCAACGCTCAAATTTATGCTGAGACGATTGTATCAGACGTCATCGTTCCTCTACAAGTGCAAATCGGTCCCTTTTTTCAGTTAATGCATGATAATGCACGACCGCACACCGCAAGAGTTGTAAGACAGACTCTCGCCGCAGCTAACATCAATGTCCTGCCCTGGCCTGCTCAGTCGCCAGACTTGAACCCGATTGAGCATGCATGGGATATGCTACAGAGAAGAGCTCTGCCGAATATGGAGGGTATCCAGTCGCAAGAAGACCTTTTTTTGTTGTTGCAACGAACATGGGCGGCCATTCCACAGCGTGATTTGGATGAACTCATTTTGAGTATGCCAAACCGATGTTCTTGTGTTGTTAGTGTTCGCGGTAGAAACACGGATTATTAATTGTTTAAGTTACCCAATAAAATTTTAAAGAAAACTGTTATTTCAGTCTTTTTTTCGAACTTTAATGTTAGTGGTTCAAATGTCAAAAATCCCTTTATTAGGAAAATGGCAAATTTCTTTATTAATGCAAAGGTGACTTGGTTTATCGTTACTGTGACAAACGAAAACACTTTATTTGATGAATCCTTAAAGAAAATTTTAATTAATCAGGAGAAAAGTTATTGCAAAAATATATGTTGATCCCTAGATACTTTTGATGTGTGTAGTTCAGAATATTGCGAGCGAGTAGCCTCAAATTTCAACTCGGTAGCTGTTTGTAAGACTCCAGTCTCAATATCAAAATTATTAACAGACAGGCAATCTATACGATCGCATACGCTATCGTTCTAGCTCTGAGATGTGGAAATCGAGGGTGTCGTGAATTTTGGATAGACGCACATTTATACTAGACCGACACCTAGTGGTCTGTTTTCCGATGAGCTTTGCTTTGGATTTCATCCTAATTTAAGTAGAGAGTGTTTGGCGAGATCTTGGTCACCAGAGCTGATTACTGGGATCTTCAGGGACTTCATCGCTCCTGGTCTGGGCTAGAAATTGCCCGACGCCTGGTTAGTAGAACCGATTACGTTTTGATAATCGGAATGCAAAGCAATACCGTGACGAGAATGCGTAACCTATGGCTATTCCTCATCGATAGCAGTTTGACTAAGATTTTTTGGAAATGCGAAATAATGAGCCTGCATACATCGAAAGAAAAGTAAAAAATTTGTTCAGCGAACACAATATCACGGTATTAGACTGGCGAAAAACGAAAATTTTATCAGTAGGCTGATAAAATTTTCGTTTTTCGCCAGTCTAGGGTAATTTAGGAACAGTCACTTGTGAGCTTCACCAACATTTTAACTTACCTGAATAACTTTTTACACATCTTTCCGGATAATGGCGACTTATTACAGAGGTGATTATCGAAAACCTTATATTCGGTATATCACGGCGATGTAGAGCCGTCATTTGTACCTTAGGAGTTCCAACTGAATATAAAAAGTTCCTAGACATGTTTTTTTCTAATTTAATATCCGTAACCGTTCCTAAATAGAAGGATAATACATAAAATAAAAATAAAACTTGTGATGGCCTCAGGATTTCACTTCAACAATTGATGGGTCTTTGCAACGACCGTTTAGTCCTTCTAAATTCGACCGCTTTCTTTTGAGTGAATCATCTGTAGGTATGTCTGTATGTCTGTTTGTGTGTTGAACCTTCGTCTTGAATGTAGGCCCCGCCCTTGCCATCCTCTCATTTTCGAAAGCTCCACCCCAACAACAGGGGATGAAGGACACACTCGCGTAGACCGTCGTTTTTATCAACACATAGTAAACGTTATCGTCATACAGTTAGGGTGAGTTTTTACGCGGCACAAATAAGTCGCCACCATTTTCACACGATTGTAAACGGGGAAAAGTTATAAACTTATTATAAACGGTTCACGCAGATTCAGTCGAGATTCGAATTTGGGAGGACGTATTTATCGTGAAGCATTGATACCGATAGTAATAATGTCAGCTACCAGGACCCAGCTTGCAGACTCATCTACCTCACCACCGTTGAGGTAATTTATTTAATGTTTTTTTTTTTAATTATTTAACAATTTTTAACGTGTGCAAAAAGTGAACTAAATAATTTCGTCATAATTAAACCGGTTTGCCTCACTTTCTGTGTCTCATGTGATTAGAAGCCCTGTGATTGTTGAGTGATTCCTCTCAAAAATGGCCTCGATTGAAAAATAATACTACTTTACTATGTTTTAATGACACACAACAGCCAGGAAATGTACCGCTGTCTTCGTCAAATACCTATGCGTGTTACCTTAGGACAGAGGCAAGTGTACCAATAATAATATATCCAACAGCCTCGAGACAATGCGTAACTTTGAAGGTATGCGGCGATGCGAAGATCGAGCGGCAGTTGTTCTTTGGATTCATAAACAACAGGAAGTATCCGCGTAGTAAATAAATCTTAACAGTTTTCGTAAAACTGTTGAACTCATCTCGGAAAAGCTCTTCATAAACTATCAAACCTATACCAGCTTTAACTAACCAAATAAACAAACAGTGAAATACTAAAACTTTCGATCCATCCTCGCAGCAATGTTTACAACTACTTCTCATGAAAATACGTCCACATTGACAAACCCATATGAAACTGAAAAATTCACCATCTCTCCTAATTTATGTTTAATGTTACTAAGTTACTAAGTTCAATTGTTTTTGTTTAGTGATTCCCGTCGCTTGGACTACTCGGGCCTCAAGTTCGCGTACGCCGACGGCTCTGATGATGAAGGGGCATCGCTGACTTCGGAACTGCCGTCGTGTGTGTATGCTGCAGCCAGGAGCCGACTGCAGCTACCTCTAGCAGCTTACGTGCATCAGCACGCCAGGCAGCTACATACAGGTCAGCATCGTTAGTATTTTTATTTTGTTCACACCACCTTCTCGTAAATGTTAAATTATATGTCATGCAAACCTAAAGTAAAGCAAGTCACTAAAGCGCTAGGGCAGTAATATTGTACTGAATTTCATTACTGCCCGCTGGGCAATAATGTGCTCAAGTTTTAGTTGCCGCCGATGAACAAAATAATTAAATTACGCAACATAACAGTAATATTATCTGAAATAATAAGAAACAATAATGTAAATTAATTAAATTATTATAATGTATATAGTTAATGTAAATAATATTTTTTAATAAATTAAAGGCATATAGTAGATTAAATAAATTAAACAAAAATAGTTACAAAATTAAAAATAATTGTTTTTTGCAAATGATCAAGTCCAAAATGATTAAATAATTGACTCGCATTGACTTCTGAATTTACCGCATATTCAATCTATGCAACTTTATTCCCCGTTTTATTTTTCAAACAGGAAATGAAACAGAGAGAGGTAAAACTATTTTCATTCACAAAATGTACCACTTAGTATCGAATTTTGTTTCTGTGTATGTATTGCGTGAACGGGTCACGCACAACACTCCCTTTATTCGAAAACGGTAATGGACGTCAGATTCCATGTACATACATACGTCATTTTCCAGCTAGGACATTTTCTAACTAGGTCAGATTTTGAGTTAGTAATGGTTTCTGGTACACTTACTCACATATTCATCGCACCACGTCTGCGAGACTTTTTTAGTGGCACCGACTCTATAGTCTAGAAATGATGAAACTAAATGTATGTAAACTCCTTGATTGTGTTATTATTCATCTGCGTCTGTACCTGGCCGCTTAATTTATTTGATGAGCTAATAATTATTCAGTCAATATAATGTCAATCAATGTCATGATTATTAACCGGTTGAGTGGTATTATGTAAGTGTTACTTCGTTTTTAGTACTTTTACATACTTTTGATAATGTTTATTTTGTTCGATTTGTAAGATGTAAATTTAGCAATTAAAATATAAGAATAATAAGTTTTTTTAATAGTGCATTTTCGTACTTTTATTTTGAGTTTTTTTTTCTTCAAATTATGCCTTATATTAAAACAGGGTTGATGATTGCCTTTTTGACTTTTTTTACCGTTGGAGCAACCAGCAACCATGTATAGTCAGTTCACTTAAAAGGTTAAAAATTAAAAAGAATAGCTCTCTAAACAAGTCCGGTAGATTAATAATTAACTGTACTTTAATTCTTGCGTTATTTATATTATAAAATAAAACTGTAATTATAATTTTATGAAGCACTTATCTATTTTTTTAGTTAGTATTTAAATCGCTAATTGCTAAAATATGTTTTCCTTGTAAGTAAAGGATATACTTGTGTATTTGAATCTATTAATTACGTTACATGAAAAATGGATCGCGGGAAGATTTTAAACTGATTAATACGGCGAAAGGTAAACCGTGTAGATCCCCCCCCCCCCCCCTTTATATATCCTATATAAAGGGTATACATATTGTTTTTCTGCTGCTGCTAAAAACAGTGACAATGTTCGCTGCAGTAATCGCAGCAACTGTAGGTAATGCTTCCGTGACTGTTAACGATAAATACTCTTTTTCTAAGGACAGTGTCCATACATGTTTGCAAAAGTTTGGTCGTAATGACATTGAATTAGCATAATATTCTTGAAAAAAAAAGTTGTCACATCTTTAGCGCCAGTGTAACATATTTTTGAAGAATCAGTTGAACATTTAAAAGGGTCTCAGTACTCCGGTACTCGCTCTGTAGACCATCGTTTACTTCAAAAAAGAGTACATTGTATAATGCAAGAAAACGAGAACTACACTCATCACTAACTCTAAAGAAGTTGGAAGACGTAAAAATTCCGGAAATGTTGTCTAAACATTTTTTAATAAAAAGATAAGATATTGGTCTTGGCTACTAAAACTGCATTAAAAGCAGTCAAAAATATAAAAATATTTTATGTGATGGTACATTTAAAATTGCTCCCAAACCTTTTTTTCAATGTTATACTATTCACGCAGAATTTGATCACGCTACCAAATTTTAATGTACTAGTGCTATCTACTTCCTAACAAAACACAATCAACTTACATGCGTTTATTAAAAATATTTAAAAACGCATTAAACATTTATATCGAGTTCTATAAAAGCGATTTTTAATTGGCAGTCATGAACGCTGTTGAAGAAGTTTCTTCTAAATTAAAAAAAAATAACTGATTGCTTTTTCATTTTAAGAAAGCAGTTTGACGAAAGTCAAAGAAGCTTGGATTAAGTAATACTAAAATGGGCAGATGATTTACAAGATTCTTGGTAAATTTGACGTTACTCCCCAAAGTGTGTAGGTATTCCAGAGGCTTGGCTGACATTAAAAAATTAATTTAAAAAAGTAAAGAAAATTGATCAGTTTCATAAATATAGTGAGAGTTATTGGCTTGGAACAATTACGGTCGACGTTTTCTCTTGCGAAAAAGAAACGCATCGTACTACCAATCACTTGGCATAACAAAATGAATCGTAAGATTCTCAAGTATTCCAATTTAATTTTTGACTCGGATGGCTTGGACAGAAAAAAAATGATGCATTTTCTTTTATGTTTTACAGGAACTAAAAAATTGTCGCTGCTGGTTTGGTTTTAAATGTGCCGTTAATAGCTGGATGCCAGCCGATGCGATGACGTCGACCAAACGCAGTCCACGATTTGATGCGACTAGGTTTCATCCAGAAACACATATATGTATTTCATAAACTTATCTAAATCGCATCTTTCACTAAACTCGAGCACTTCTGACTGAATATATTCCCAGCCTTCCGTTACTTGTTCCGTAACAGGTAACTATTCCAGCGCATTTGGTTTTCATGAACATCGCAGTTCGCACATCTCCATAACGTGTTGCGTGTCACGACAAAAAAATAAATAACAGCTTAATGAAGAAGGGAAATTAATTTTCGCACGACATTATAAACTACGTCTAGCGTTTATTCATAATATTGCTGTCGGCACCTGTAGTTCCCTGGAAATTAACATTTAACGCTGTTTCTAGAGACTATGGAAGACGTTAAACGTTTGAAGTTCAGTGAAACTAGGTAAATGTTTCGCGTTTACATTATGTTTTTATTGTAATAATCATCTTTGGTAATCAGTTTTTCATAATTTAGTATAATTAAGAACATATTTTATGTAATCAAATTATTTTTCAAAAACAGTGTTCTCACAAACAGATAAACAAATGCTTAACTGCAAGCGTAATCGTTGACGAATGTGAATAACCAAATTTGTAATATGAAATTTTGTCATTTACACAGGAAACACGTACTAAGTGAAATAAAAAAAAAACTAAGGAAATCGCCAAAAACCATATTTTTCTATTTTAAAACTAAAAAACGTAGTGTTGTGTTCCAACGACTTAGCTAACTAATAACTGTCATGGTAGCGCGCGGATCAGTGCAAGAACGATTGTGATTGGTCGATTCGTGTCTGATTTAAAACGGCTACCCCGTCTTACCCCCCCTTCCCCTATTGTTATTGTGATATTATCCCTGGAAATTAACAATTAACGCTGTTTCTAAAGATATATTAGAGATATGAATATTGTATAGTAGTATGTGCATGTAAGCTACCAAAGCAAAATCCGTTAATATTACCATGTAATTGGGATAGAAGAGAGGAAGCAATTTTTATTAGTCAACTAAAACAAATAATGCAATATGTAAACAATAAATACCAAAAATTTAACGTCTTATTAAATAGGAGGAGACTTTAACATAAATACTCAAAAAAATTAATCAAATGGTTACTAAATCGAAGCTACGCCGAAACGGAAAAAATCCTTGAGATAGTAAAGTGACAGGGTATTTATTTATGTATTTATTATAAACTTAATAGTATAATATATTATTGTATATACAATAAATGTAGGCATACACATACAAACTCACTCACACACACACACACACACACACACACACACACACACACACACACACACACATACAAACATACACATACCATCAATCATTTGTAATTGTTCTACTTTGACAACCCTTACTATGTGTTAAAATGGGGGGCCTGGAGATCTAAAATACAGGCCTAGGCTTAATTTAGACTCCAGATCTCCCACAAATTACAATATTTTTTTTGTCGAAGTTCCTGTCAACTTAATAATGTATAAGAATGTAATTTGTAGAGATAAATTAACGTAATTTATACAAAATATTAGAGAACTTACGAGTATCTCATAAACTGCGTTAACATGCTTAGATTTGATATTCACAAACTTTAATGATTATAAAATGTACACGACAGTAGAAGAATTAAGCTTTTCAGGCCACTGCGGAACAACAGTAATATGATACTCGAACAACAAAGTAAACAATCCATTTGGTGTGCCAATAAAAGACTGTTTAATAGAAGTAACATTCAAAAATTCTAATCCAAATTAAAGACACTAAACTGGAACGATATTAAAAACATCGATGAGAACTATCAGTCGTTCCATAAAACTCTGATAGCTATACCTATCTTAGATGCATGAATCCCTAAACGTAGACTTAAACTAAAAACACAACGTAAAACACACAACGTTTCTGGCTAACCGTTGGTAATAAACAATGTTCTAAAAACAAAAGACTACTAAAAGTTCATTCGTCAAAAATTAATAATTCAATATTTACGAAATACTATAAAAAAATATGCAAAAAATCCTAAAAAAATCTGTAACAGCGGCAAAAAAATTACATTACATAAATAAAATGAATAAATCATCCAATAAAGTTAAAACCATGTGGAACATTGTAAAAGAACGGACAAACAAAAAAACCAAAAAGAAAAAACAAAATATAACACTACAAACAACAAACCTAGTAAATGAACCTAAACAAGTAGGTACCTAGCTAACGTTTTCAATAACTTTTTCTCATCCTTTGGGGAAAATACCACCACAGAACAGATAAAGGAGGTTAGAACGGAAATAGTTCCTGATTTGTATCAGAACGCGTGTCGCCGCATGTCTCCCACTCTTTAACTTCACTACAAGCAAGAGACCAATGCCTACGCGGATTATGCACACAAATAAACAACACGCACTTAGATCGTGAGTTTGCTATTGGTTGTCACACTAACGCAATCACTGCGTTTGACGTACACTCGTACACGCGTAAAAGCTCTTGTATGCTAGGGCGACTAAAAGGTCGATTGTTGACATCGATAAAATTAATGTAATCTTGCTTCTAACTTTGCAAGTATTGTGGACTATGCGGACTTCTGTAATGCATCAATAATGTTCAATTCTGTTGTGAACATTGTTCATGCGAAATTAGAAACAAATAAAAAATACATACTTAACTGAATTTTAAAACCAATTTTATTATAAACATTAGGATAACATGGAATATTTACCGTGTTTATTGTATGTTCATTAGAGAAAGTCGGTTGCCTCTCAACCTTACATTTCTGATGCTTATCATCAGTTAAAAAAAAAAACCAGCACGTCAGGTTTTTGAAATATTAATTAAGATTTTTTTTTTACAAAAAACTACATTTAAATAATCAATAGAGAGTTAAAAATGGGTAATTTATGCTTCTTTTTACATTTTTTTAATCTATATCTCTCACAACAGACCAACAATAGTCACCTAGCATATTTTGAACCCAAAAACCTGGATATTTTTGCAGAAATGATTTTTAATCTTGGTGAAATCGCTCACCATGTCCATAATTTACACTACCAAGTTGGATTTACCAATCTGGAACAGATTTACCAACTTAGAACAGATTCATTTTTAAAGATTTTTTTTGGAATGAAAAATTCGAACCACGTGCAGGATTTGAACTCGCGACTTCCGAATTCAGTACATCCGACGCTCTTTCCAACCGAGGTAACGGGGTTCTTACCTACTGCGTCGAATTTTTCAATCCATTTCTAACGTCTCAAGGTGACGTCTTTCATTTTTATCTTGATTTGACACCGGAACTTCAAAATAATGTAAATAGGCTTCTTGCAATGGGTTTATTTCAAGGAAAATACGGTTTAATTTAAGAATTTCCCCACAAACATAACAAAACCGATTTGGATGTAGTTCATACACTCTAGATGACATTTTTAAATAAAAATAAGACTTTGAATCACACAGTTATTTTCAAAATAGAACGATAAAGGTATATAAACAATTGCGGGTACATACAAAACAAAGACCTCGATATGTCAGAATTGTGACGAGCTATTGAAAAAAATATATTCGTTTAAATACCATACAAAGCTTACATAAATAAAATATGTATCATTTCAAGGACAAAAAAAAAACATAATTACCTATGTCAGTTTCAATTGAAAAATTATATAGAGTTATATACAAAAAAATGTACAAAACCTCACTCAAAATCTAAATTAACAATTGGTCATAATAAATAATATTATTTTAGTTATAAAGTGTACTATTGATAATAATCAATTGTATCATAGTAATTATCGACATTGTTTACAAATTGGCACAGCACTATCGAAGTGCCTAGATTTCGTGGAATTGAACCATTGGTTCGGTACTCGGGACTCTCGCAGTGAACGTAATACATTGCGCGATCGCTCACGTAATAGTGCAAAAGGCATCCATCTATTGCAAGCAATATTATTCTATTCGTCTGCTTGCGATTATTTCGTTTTTGTCTACAAACTTCATAATGCTAATGTTATAATTACAAATTTTACATGTATTTTAATGTTTTTGGACTTACCGGTGGAAAGAAATCCCTTCTCGTGCTACACTACACACCTGGCTTCTTTTCCGACACGTTATAATAGCACAAGACGGCATAATTTGATATTTTTTGCGGAGCTTACGTACGCTGTCAAAACAAGAGAGCGATTGCTGGCCGGTAAAGTAAATTTCGGTTGATGTTGAGCATTTGCTCATAACCGCGGCGCGCGTGCCCCGCCCACAAGGCCCTTCTAATCTCCTTTATATGTTCTGTGAATACCACCAAAACATCCGGCAGTGTAGATACAGAGAGAAAAATCAGTGATTAACGCCACTGAAAACACCATGTTTCTTACCCCAGTCGACGGATACGAAGTAAACCAGATCTTAAAGAACCTTAAAAATAAAAATAGTCACGACATAGACGAACTCCCACTGCCTCTGTTCAGTGCGCTGACGAAATTACCTTACCGTTCTATAAATTAATAAATCAATCCTTCGAAGAGGGCACTTTTTCCAATCAACTAAAAAAGGCGAAAAAAATAAAACCTATCCATAAAAATAACGCTAAAACAGACCCAAGCAATAATAGACCAATATCCCTTCTTCTTACAGCATCCAAAGTCTTCGAAAGAGCAATGTGTGATTGTGTATATTCCTTTTGTGAAAAATACATAGAATATTTTCGATGACTGCCAAAATGGATTTCGCAAAAACAAATCTACAACACTAGCTGTGTATAAACAAACATCCAAGAAGCATTTAATATAATAAATAAGAAACAATATGCAATAGGGATATTACTCGACATGACAAAGGCCTACGACAAAGTGCAATTTAAAATATAATTAAATAAGCTACGAGTATACGGAATAGGAACACGCGGAAAGCCCATGACTTGTTCTCATCATATTTAATAAATCGCGATCAATTGGTTGAGATTGAATATTACAATTAAAAACAATAGAAGCACAGTCAGCTCATTAGATCTGATGTTAATAATTATTAATTATAAATTAATACATGCTTCAATGAGGGCTATCATTTTTGAGCTGACCAGATGGCGCCACTGGCGAGTAAGGTCCTGTCATTACTTCTATTTTTAACTTTATAGTACCAATAACATCATAAAAAGTTTATTTTACTGCGTATAACAACCTAGTGTAAACTTCAGATACGTATTTACAGTATTGTCCCTAAAATTAGCAAGAAAGAAACATTTAAATCATTCTTCCTCCAAGTATTAACAAATTAGATCCGAACTTCATAATTAAAATCTTCAAAACGTAATTAATAAGGAATGGCTCAGTCTAGACCACAATCAATAGAATATTAGTAAAAATACATGATAAAACGCGCGCAACGAGCGAACACGCTATGACATCTGGAATTTCTGAAGACCTTACTCTACACGAAGGCCTCTAGCGGCGAACTCATGCGCGATAGCCCCCATTCCCCAGGGAAGTATTTTAAGTTGCCTCCTTTTCCTGATATACTCGTATATAAACGACCTCCCCAAAACCATGGACGGGCCATGTGTACTTTTTGCGGATGATATCTCGATCCTGACGGCTGCCAAACAAATGCTAATAAAAATAAATTTAAAAAATAAACTAAATAAATTAAATGAAAAACTTCGACTATTCTTGGAAAAACTATAAACTGGATGAGCGACCATAATTTCAAAGTAAATTTTACCAAAACCAAATTAATAGCGTTTCACCCTCAGCAGAAAAACCAAATAAATATAGATTTTACTTATTAGAAACAGTTAACAATTTCACTCTCCTAGGCTTAACAATAGACACACATATAAACTGGCAAACACATATACAGACAGTAAAATCGAAAATTTCAAAATTTTCATATGCCCTCCGCGAAAATAAAAAAAGACTACAAACCGCACTAGTCATATGGTACGCGTATGACCACGCTTGGTTTAACTATGGCATTATCTTATGGAGAAATAGCACAGACGCTCCCTCCCTATTTACCCTCCAAAAAAAGCTAATACGAATAATAACCAATATAGAACCAACAGGTAGTTTGCAAGCCTTACTTCCTTAAACACAAGATTCTCACCTTAGTTAGTATTTATATTTTAGAACTATTGGTCCGCAAATATAAATTAAAACTAAGCCCTACGGTCAATCGCTTCGTTACATAGAAAATGTCCAGAGCATTAGACATCGATCAGCTTTGTAAGGGCAACATATCGGACGGTAACTCTATTAAACCAAGCTTTGCAAGCTCAACAAGATGATTTGGTCGTCTCCATGTCCACCAGCTGTGCTCACACTGGCCAAAGAATGTAATCCAATAAGTTCTGATTAATTCTACTGTCGTTAAATAAAATTCCCTGTTGATATCGCCATCAACAACTCCTCTATGCACGCGAAACCATTAGGAGCGAACGTAGGTATCCCGAAATTTTACCAATGTGTTTGTTACCTTACCTACCGTATTTAACCAAACACCTTGTTACTTGAAAAAAAGTTCTGTGCATGTTCTGGGTTATTAAATAAAAAATCGCGCTACACGATTAGCGTGTACCCACGAACATATTCGTGGGTGCACGCTAATCTCTGAAACTACCCCACAGATTTCAATGAAATTTCGTGCATGTGTATGGTTGGTTCCAGCTTTAAAGATAGGATAGTTTTGGACCCGTAAGGTGACACTGTGGTTGTATATCAATCCTCATGTTTCCATTGTTCCCGTGCGAAACAGGATGGGTCACTACTAAGATTACTTGTAAAAGTTCCGTCATCTATAGGCGAGATCACCTTTTTAGCTCTTCTGCCATAGAGGTTTTTTATGACAACCCGTATCTTCCATGTTGTACAAGAATGAGTTTCCCAACCAGATGTCCTGCTGGAGCCATCAGCGGAGCCCGAGTACCAGTGTGGAGGCTCCCCTTACCGCGTCCAGCGAGCAGCCGCCAACGTGCGCGAGCGCCGTCGGATGCTGAGGTCCGGACCCAATGGGTATCCTTCTTATTTGTTGCACGCTCCTACATGTTCTCATTTGATATTCTTCCCGTATCATAGAACTCTACTTAAAACTCGATTCAATCAATGAAATTTTAACTTTCTCATAGCAGATATGAGAAAGTTAGATGAAAATTTCATTGAGAGTGGTTTAAAACAGATTTAACCTCAACGCGACTTTCTACTCTCTTTTCTTTCTTATGTTTGGGTATCATTCAATGATACGGGCCTAAGATTAGGTCAACTCAAAGACAAATACATACGTAGGTACCTACTTATTATGGTAGACAGGACAAAGCGAACAATATCGCAATCCACTTGCAAAAACCAACTGATGCTTGTCGCTATAAGTATAACGTATCAAACTTGGCAATTTCGCCATTTTGCTATACTCGTATGTTATGGCCATGATATTATGGCCTCGCTAAGACATGGGAACACAGATTTTCTATAACATTTCTTCTGATAGCCTCTACAAAGTAGGGATAATTATTGTGGTTCACCCTGAAAATTGGAAAATATTAATTTTATGTTTTGTTTGAGCCTGAGATAAGTGACAGCGCTAGACAGCTGTCTAGCGTCATCTCTTACCAACTCTCACAGTTACTGACTTGAGCAATAGAAGTTTAGGAATTGTCACACTCTAATTGTTTGAATTTTGAACGCTAACCTTAATTAGTACATTGAAAGAATGAAAGAATTTAAATACTCAAATCAGAAACTGGCAGTTCCACACATAAGATATTTTTTGTGTAGAACTAAGGCGATTGTGCAGATGCTTAGGTACAAGATACACACGTTACACTTTGACCAATATTATCTATAGATTCATCATTCTATTTTACTGAATCTAGCGGTGGGTATTCCGCGCAGATTCAGACATATGTAGATAGGTACATATACTAACTACCTAGGCCTACGTTGTTGGAACTCATGTACCTAGGTCTGTACATTGCTTGACTGACTTGCCCGCTGAATAACACTGTCATATCCCATTTTCACTAACTCGTGTCGTGTTAAAACCATGCTCATGTAGGCTATTTTCTTCTGATTATTTTTGCCTTATGTTATTATTCCTTTTGGGTTGCCTCCCAAGCTATAATGTTGGTGTGGTGTTGTGATTTTAGCAGTATAAACTCGGCGTTCGATGAACTGCGTGTGCACGTGCCGACCTTCCCGTACGAGAAGAGGCTCAGCAAGATCGACACGCTGAGGTTGGCCATCGCTTACATCGCTCTGCTGAGAGAGGTACGAGTCCTAAGTTAGTTTACATAGGTACTTACCTATTAAGTAGATTGTAGGTTAGCTCGCCCCGGAACTACGATTCTTTTGAAGCGAACAGAAACTTGATAGTGGCCTCTCTCCTCCAGTGCTTGAGAAACCTGATTTAAGAGCGTTTACGTCTATCGCGCGAAGTCAAGTTTAGGTAATTCAATGCATTTTTTACACACACAGAAGCGCGCGTGCCTGTGTGTATAGCGCTGGCGCGCTCTCGCGCGCTATAGTCAAACTAACCCACTATGATCCGTTCGAGTGCAATTGTTGTAGTAAAATTTAATTTGAATTTGAATTTGAACGTACACGGATTACTAAAGTACGAGTGCATAAAATAAGTATTCAATAATATATTGCAAGTATAGCTATAATTATGATTAATATTATAGTCGTTTTTTAGTTATTCAAACATGAATTTGTTGATCTAAACTTTAGAAAGAAACCGAACTTCGTTAATTATTATTGATTTGTGACTGATTAATAAATATTTCTTATTCTATTCAAATAAATCACTTTATACGGATTTACTTACGTTTATTTTATATTATATTTTAACCTGACGCGATGTTCCTCTTAGTGACACCTCTTATGAGGGAAATACAATAGGTTGGCGTTAACTTTAAAAACAATTTATGTTCTTATTTACAAAAAAATAAGTAAAAGTTTTAATAAATAAAATTCGTATGTAAAAAAATTGGGTAGATATTGGTTGTCACTAAAAATATTGTCAGTCATCAAAAATAATAATAAAAAAATTTAATCATCAAAGTACCAAGATTTTTTAATCACACTATAAACGTCCGCTATCCTTCCAAGTACGACTAAGGTCAACTCGGGTCAGGCAGAGCGCCGAGCGACATGTCCTCTCTCTAGAAAGCCTCGCGGCGGTCTGATTTGAAATTGCTCGCGCGCAGTGATTTATAGTAGTTTTCAAATATTTATAGAAAAATAATCACTGTAAATTATTTGAAATTTTAAATTGGATGTTTTAAAGCATATGTTCTTCTATTATATTATGCTATTATTATATTAAATCAAGTAAGATATATCGGTGAAAAAATCATTTTAATTCCTTAATATTTTACATTGTTTGAACTTTAATTTCTTATATAAAGAAACCTAAATCAAAAATTTTTCTTCTCCAACTATATTCCTTAGGATCTTAGCAATAGGTAAAAAAAAAAATCTAATTAGGTTTGCCAGTGGTTTCCTATAATTAGAGCGTCGAAACTGACGCTAAAAGGGAAATTAAGAAAACCTCTGTTGAGTTATCTTGATACAATTTACCAATACTCTATTAATTGAAATATTTTTCTCCCCAACTATTGAGACAACGAAATTTCCTAAAGTTATTAGTAATTATCATTTTTGTAAAATAAAGGGTTGATGGTATTAAAGGGTTTGAAAAGTACTGTTTTGGAGTCAAACAGCGCATGGACGGCGTAAACGCTCTTAACTAAATCATTCTTTGTATTTTGTGTGACTGAGAGAATATTTGATATTTCCCGACCTGGGACCCGAACCCAGACCTCATGCTCAGCATCAGCCTTTCCGACCACTAGACATAACGAAGCCATCCGAATCAAAGAGGTTCAAGGTATCTGTGAAGATTTCCAAGACTATTTTTTGCGTCTGAGAAAGGCGAAGGTCCATGTCTGGCTTTGAATAATTAAATACTTACCGCCGTGTCTGTGCTGAGCTCTTGTAGAAGATATCTTGCTATACACACGGATAGTAGCCCTTATATACCAGGGACCATTTTGGTTAACCGACGCGTTTTCGATAGGTGATGTTTCATCTCAGCTTAAGTTAATCAAAAACCCATAATAAGTAGAATAGAATATCCTTTATTGTACACCAAAAATGAAATAAAACTTTTACAATACTGCTAATAACCAGCAGCAGCGGCAGTTTGCTTATGCTACTATAAGTACCTAGGTATACAATATGGCTTAATTTAGGCCATACGGAATGGTGTGCCGCAAGGGCGTGATCGCTGGATACGATGTATGTATGTGCTCAGGAATGTCCATGCGGCGCTGACGTCCTACACACTGGGTTCCAGGTGTCTGCACGAGCATACGACGATTATGTCCCGCGAGAGTGTGAAGGAAGAGGTTTTTCGGTGAAAATCAAAGTCAAAGGCTAATAAGTCTTCATAAAGTTTCAGGAAGCGGTTTGCGTAATTCTTCAGGAGTATTGAGTTAAAGATAGAGAGAGATATATATGGTCCTTGCCGATAACTACAAATGGTCTGAAAATGCTAATCGCTTAAGTACTACGAAACTTTACGTTAACGAGGACCGCGAATCGCTTACTGATTTTCTCGTTATTTTGCAAAAATTTTATCTCACTAAGTGTGGTAAGTAAATGACAGTTAAAACTATTTCATCATTCATGGATTAGGTCATGTCATAGCCTATCATTGTAATCCTCATCGGATTGTCTATCTCCTGAAACTTTAACCTCGATTGCATCTATTATGACTGAAGAACAGCAGCAGTGTAAAGCAAAATATTCTATAAAATTGCACTATAATTTTACTTTACAAGTCATTATTTCAAGAGATACTATGGCAAATCCCTAGTTAAAAGTCATGTTAGGTAGCCTATCTATTCCCATTGCGTGATCTAGTATTTATATCGATACATCTATATTTTTCAGGGTGTCAGGCCCCGTTTATTGAATGAGGAAAAGCACAAAAGAACGATTTTATTAAATGCAAACAAATTGTGTACATGACATATTATAACGACGATCAAGTGGGTTATCGAAAGGGCTGACTATGAAAATTAGGTCCAAGGCTAGGTCTCAATCTCGGTTACCTGGACATACCAAAATCAAAACTATATTACGGCTTATAGTCCACTTAATCGAGGTCACAAGGTGCACTGTACTTACGGTTTTCACACACTATCTACTACTACTTACGTACTTTCTAGGTACTATTTTAAACACTATAGGTATATCTTTATACAATTCACTAAACAAGTAACACTTTCTACTCTTAAAACTATCTGATGCCTAGTTTCCCACAACCTACTTACTGAGCACAAGTTTAATTCATGGTAACCCGAACAAAACCCTTAATTATAATAACGGCTTATTATCAGAGGCAACCCTTTCACTAGGGGTTACATCAGGGTAGCCTCATAAATGTGTTACCTGTCCTTTCCAAGGCTTAACGGGGTAGGATGTACGGTCCCCGTTATATGTATGTATACTCTAGTACCTACCTAACGTTAGACATTATTTACAGGTATTGGAAGCAGACTACGACCCGCTGACCTACGTGGAGAAATGTCTCCGTGGAGAGATAAAAGCCGATCGCGCTCATTGGAATACCAGCGGTAAATATAACTCCTATGTATCCATTACGGTAGCCAGATTTCTCTACATTAACCTAGTTGGTATTCTCACATCTTTTATCGATCCCACTCTCTTCTACACTTCCTGTCACAGAGAAGAGGCCTTAGTGGCCTATCGGTGAGAACGTTAAAGGTCGATTACTGATGTTAATTTTTACTCTGTTGTGCAGACTTGACTGCCAGGTTGTCGTGGATCAACTGGGAGAACCTCGGCGTGAATCCGCAGCGGCGCAGCGTCCTGACATCTCTCGCACTGAGTTCTGACAATCTTCAATACGGACACAACTAAAACTTATACAGACAGGCCTGCCTCATGCCCAGTACTAACAAAATCATGTTGAAACGTACCTGATCTACGCACCCGTTTTACGCACCAATAATAAATAGATTTTAGAAGTTTGTTCACTGTTGAATAATAATACCTATATAATAAGGTATAGATATAGTGCAGTTTAACTAGAAAAGGTATGCGCTTTGACTATCTTCGTATTTCCTAATTTAGCAGGAACTTCGCGTAGCTTTTGTCCTGCCGAATTGTAGTAGACTAGTAGAGCAGGACTTGCATGGTTTAAATTTTTCTCTGTCTGGTTACCTTATGCGTTGCACTCGTTTAGAATTGCAGGGTTGTTAGATCTGCTAATTATTTTGTCATCATTGTAATCTATACTATTATTATAAATGCAAAAGTTTGGATGGATGGATGGATGTTTGTTACTCAATCACGCCAGTACGGCTGGGCGGATCTGGATGAAATTTGGCACAGAGATAGATTATAGTTTGGAATAGCACAAAGGGTACTTTTCATCCCAATAGGATGATCCCGTCGGTTAATTATCGAACTCCAAGCGGGCGAAGCCGCTGGCATAAGCTAGTACAACAGGAAAAAACTTAGGTACTTCCATGGCTACTACAGCTAATTATTAGAACACATCGTCACGCGTTCCGAAGATGGACGGTGATTCCCGAAGCTCATACTTTTCCTAGGAGATCTGCACCTATCTCTCTCATATCTAGTCTTTTGAAATATCTATAAAGTACCTATCATACAAGCTTCTATTTTAGTAGGTACACTAAGTAGGTACTAAATAATGCACTTTGTACACCTTGTTATCTTCAATACTCGTATGACTTACGTATTTATTATTTGAGACTTGTGATTATATAAGTAATCATTTATTTTTAATTTAAAAATATTATTAATGTTAAGTTGCTGTGCAATATGTAGCGTTATTTGTTTAGCTCGTAATTTAATTGATAAAATAATGAATTAAAACAAAATCATTAGAGATCATGGTTTTATTTCTTCTAAAACCTACACATCTTTACACTTTTTTTACGTGTGGAAATCTTCATGAATGTCCTCCGCGGGTGGGCGAAGGGGTCTCTTAATGACTAAAGTGCTATTCGCTGAACATTTAAACAAAAATAATACAACATTACCTACCTATATAAAAATACAACATTGTAAAAAAATACAAAAATAATTAGACTAGGTATATTATAAAAAGCTTGTAGAAAGAAACAAACATTAAAAACAAAAATTAATAACAGAACTCTTTCGTGTATATGTACAGAAAAAGGTAAGTAAATACATTAGGAATGTATTCTTTAAGTAAGAAGATATATTGTGTAAGTTAAATGTTTCCTTACACGGCTAATCTCAGGAAATGATATTAAAACAAATGCATTTCTATCTACTATTTACTTACCACATAACAATACTTGGCCCGATTTATGATGTCCAATATAATAAAATATAATAATTCAAAATAATACAATAATAGTTGTATTATAAGGGTTCGATTTCCAGTCATTTCAAAAAATCATTCAAAGTAGATTAGTCTTTTCTAGACGAAAGAAAACAGTCTATGTACCTACTTTTCTCTGTATGGTTTTAGGTACCGACTACAATATGATTAAATACCAGTATTTACATAAATGAGAATTTCATAGTCAAAGCTAGGAACCTGTACCTATACATTATATACTATACTATGCAGAGTGATTCTTTATTTTGGACAACAGGGGGAAATCCGAATCCATAAAAGATAATATCTTGATATGATAATATCTTGTTTTTAGTAAAGTGTGAGTTGTCCATAAAAATCAGTAAAAGTGACTCTGTTTCGTCTAAGGATCATTTTATTTATGGAAAAAAAAATGGATATAGCAGAAGTTGGTCAAATTTTATCAAATGTTTATTACTTACGATGTGCAATAAAACGACATTTACTTATTTTTGGCCCACTTCTGTTGTCTTAATTATTCTCACCATACAATGAAATGGTTCTTAAATGAAAAAGTGCTGACCAGAAAAAAAAACTCTGTATAGTCAAATATGTTACATGTTCATGATGTACAAAAGTTATTACCATCGGTAAAGTAACCTATAACTAAGCTAACGAATTCTATGTGAAGAAAATAAATTCGCTTATAAATAAATACAAAATATCTTGGCTTACGCAAATTAGTGCGAGCAATCAGCATTATTTAAGAAAAGCCATATCTTTACATACTTGGCCTAGCAAGACTTCAGTCTTAATGTTATCCTTATCTTATATTTACATCATAGTCAAGTTATACAATCACTTACAACTATCTATTCGTTCAAGTGTTACATATATTGCTTTTTATAGCGAATGACCGTTTAAATGTTAAACGTTAAATGAATACTAACTGTTTCTTTGAAATTCTGGAACTAATCCTGAAACCATGCACCACCAAGCACTGCTCAGGATACGGAGCCGAAATAGTGAACGCTCCTCCAAAAACTTATGGCATCAAAACTCCAATTGCAAAAACTGTTACAGGAGATTTCTCACAATTCAACAGCATCTGCTGTTAGAAAAATCAGTCAATTTACTGATGTAGATTCCGCGAATCTGTTTTTTTTTTTTTTGTTTCTTTCATCATAGTAACATGCCTTACAATAATTTACAGTGGGTTTGGGCTGCAGACATGGAGTCCATTTTTATTTTGCAGAAAAGAGCCATCAGAGCCGTATATGATCTCCATCGGATTTTATAAGGGAACTGTATAAGGATAATAAATTATTAACAGCCTGTCGGTACCTTCTCAATATATTTATGGAAACAACATACAGTATGTTGGAAAAATTCTTCATCTGTTTTGTAAAAGAGTTAAAAGACACAATTAAAAGACTAGAAATAGGGATCAATTAGTGCAGCCAGCTTTCAGACTAGCTAAAGTAGACTTATCTTTCATGTGGTGCTGTTTAAAATGTAACAATAAAATACCTCCCCACATATTTCAAGCGAATGAGAAAAGCACACTATGCAGGCTAGTATATTGATGATAAAATGCTTGGCTCAATGTTGGACCTAAGCCACACGCACTGGAGTAAACTGTAACATGTGAAAATATTGTGGAAGCTGCAGAAAACTATCTTTGCATTGTATATATTCAATCTCTTAGAATTATATAATTGCATAGCACATGAGTTTCGAGTTTGCTTGCTACGAAAATTGACAACCGTAATTTTTTTTGCATTAAATTATACCTTATAATCCAATAAAAATTAAGTTTGAATCATTAAAATGCAGTATCAGTACATGGAGTGCGAAGCGAATGTTTCTCGAGTTTATTACCAGTGATGCAAACATCTTAAATGTTGGACACTGTTAATATGCAAAGGTCACATGCTAAATTGGACACTACTATATCAATTATTGATCTAGTAATCCTATTTATATTGTGCACTGTACTAGAGATATAATAATATAAAACGTTCAAAAATATTACTGGAAAATACTAAAAAAAGCCCTTCGTTCTATAGAAACATCTTGTGACTATAATGATTATTTTTTAGCAAACTTTCTTACTTACTTCTTGTATTTCAATGTCACTTATAAAACTGTATTATTTATTAACTACCATCTATACTGTATAGACATAACAAGTAATAACTAATCTAAAACAATGTACAATTGTATCATTTATATTAAACACTAGGTTCTAAGGTTTGGTCCGAACGCTTGCTAAAAACTGACTGAGTTGATTACTGACAAGAAAATGCCTGCAAAAACTTCACAACTTGGATTTAATATCTAATACCTACAATTTCATATCCAAAAAGAGTTCGCGCCTCTTTTAAGTCACTAACTAGTGCACAGCATTAATTTGACGAATTTGGCAGAGATCATCAACAATTTATAGATGGGCATCATAAGTTAAGGCCAGTCTTCGAATCTGCTTCGGACGGTATGCCAAGCTAATCCGTTGCCTGTCGGCGCGTGACCAGAAGGCAGCAAGACATGCCTAAAGAAGGTTCTGCCTTGAGTCAGACCCAGGAACAGCCGCCAATTTTTTCTTTTTCCAAAATCATATGGATTCCTATAGGCGCCTCTTGAAAGTTTTCGCAGTTTCTCGTTAATGTGTGCTTCCACGCTTGTTTCTCCTCGGCCAATATTTTTGCCATGAACTATTGTTAATGTTCCAAGTGCGATAAATACGGCGACGCATGTGAGCGCCATGAATATGACGGCTTTTCTTTTATAAGGATGGGCGCAGATTCGTTGAGCTTCGGTGATGGGCGGCACGGGAAGCTTGTGCTCCCGAGGAAAGTTGACGGAGTCATCGTACTCCACTATCACCTTCACTGGCACTAAGGCACCGGTCTGGTTCAACCTCACCGGATGACCAATCAGATCTGGGTCGTTGTTCGGGATGATACCACCTGAAAATAAAAATGTCCAGTTATTAGTAAGTCAGTAATAAATTGTAGTGTACAGTAAAACCACACTCACACTATTAAATTTTTTAAGGCTCAAAATAAACTTCTGACTAATCTTATTACCTCAACAAATTTACACATTTTCTTTGAACTTTTTTCTGCCTCTGGATTGTCACTCCTATTGGATTTTCGCATGATCGACCGATGTTAACACAGGCTAAAATAAATAAGGAGCCCCTTGCCCCGAGGCCTTAATGGGCATGTTCATCGTGTCATACATTGGTTACAAAAAATGGAGCATGTGGACATTTTGATGCTCGCTTCGCACGCTCTAGAAGCCTAATTTCTCTTGAATGTTATCCTTATCCATAAGTCGCCCATGTAACTCCTGTATGAAGGGTCGAAACAATTCTAACCTGACCCAGATAGTGTTTTAAAGTTTTTGAGCTCGCTTCGCTCGCTCTTGCAGCCTAAGTCCTCTTGTATCTTGACTTGGTCTGTAAGTCATCCAAGTAAATCCTGTACGAAGGATCGAAACAATTCTAACCTGTCCAAGGCAGGGTGTATAAAATTTCTCGAGCTCGCTGCTCTGGCTCTTCCAGCCTACTTCCTCCTGGATCTTGACTTGGTCTGTAAGTCGACTAAGTAACTCCTGTATGAAGGGTCAAAACAATTCTCCCTGTCGAAGGTGAGGCGTTAAAATTTTCGAGCATGCTTCGCTCGCCCTTGGAGCTTTATAATTTTTTTGTTAAAATTGTCCCTATGGTAATATTGAGTAACATCAATTTCTGAATAAATGACTAAAGAAAATCTAAGTTTTCTGGAGTGGAGAGTTTACATTTTCTTTTAGTTCCTAGACTTTTCTTCTATATGAACTATATGAAGTGTAAAAAATCTAACCAATCCGAGGTGCTAAAATATTTGAGGTGGCTATTGCATTATATATTCTTAGAAGAACCTCAGCTGAATCCGTAATTAGTAAATTTATCCCTTAAGAACCTTTTTTTCTGATGATCCTGCTGCCCTTATGCCCCCAGCTCAAAAGCTGGCGACGCCCTTGGAGACAATGTTAGTTTAACATAGGACACAAACAACAATGATACAGTAAACTTAACAGACAACCAATAATTTGCAAAAAATTACCTGTATCATTCAGCCAAATGACTTTATATCCAATGTCAATACCAGCGGTTATGATGAAGCCTACTCCTATCACCATGTAGGTCATGTAGAGGAAGAAGAACCTTGCATTGTAGTAGCCCACACAGTTGTTGAGCCAAGGACAGTGGTGGTCCATGGCCAGGATGCATCGGTCGCATACGGAGCAGTGGTGAGTGCGTGGAGGCCGCGGGGATATACACCTCCTGCATATACTCGCTGCGTCTGATATCAGTGTGCTCTGTGAAAAGAGATTGTGTTGTAATTGTTGCAGAAGAATGAGGAAGTTCACACACTGTATAGAAGAGAATTATCCTCGTGGCTAAGTAACAGCTTCAGGGCTAGTGGATAGGTGACCATTGTATTGTATTACGGGCTGGTGTTCGCAACTCCACATCCAAAGCACGTATTTGGTAATGGAAAGAAGATCACCCAGCCTCCATAAATTTTTGGGCTAATTTCAAAAGTTAAAAAAGCCAACAAATATAAACTTATTACTTGGAAAGAGCATAACATAATAAACATTTTTTATTATTCCATCTAAGTCGTAAGTCAATCCACCGAGAAGTTATTCAACATTTCAACCACAAAATATCTGAGATCCCCCAGATTGGGCGATTGTTTTTCACGGCCAACAATAATAAACTTATTATTGGAATAGAGCATAACATAATAAACATGGCAATACACCAAGAAGTTACTTAACCACAAAATATCTGAGATCACCCAGATTGTGCTTTTTTTTGCCAGCCAACAAAACTAAAACTTATTATTTGGATAGAGCAACAGCTGTTATGCACACAACCAATTTGTAATTCAATTTTTAACTTAACTTATTTTTTTTTTAAATCTTTTAATTTAATTTACTTTTTGATTGATTTACTTTATAATTTTTAATATTTTAATTTGTATAACTGTATTTCTAGAATGCTATCTTACTTGTCCCCTATAATATTCTGAGAGTGCTGTGTACTTCTGTAAGTGATGAACTCACTATGCCTAAAATTGTTCGTTACTTCTGTTTGTATGTTCTAGTGAGTAAGTCGTTGAAGTACCATAAAATAAATAAATAAATAAATAGAGCATAAAATAATAAACATTTTTTATTCAAATTCAAATTCAAATTCAAATTCATTTATTTCAGGTTTCATAACCCATATTAGAAAGCATCTTAAATTATTCAATAATAAATACAAAAACACACAAATAAATACATCGGAAATAATCAACTTTAAATACATCAAACAATCAAATTAGACCAATAAAATAAAAAAAAATAAAATAAATTAAAATAATTTCAATTAATACAATATTTATGCCCAATCAAAATCAATCCATATTTATTACAGTAGTCCCTTACATGCGACACTATATGTAACTTGTCTGTCACAGCAGTGTCGCACGTAAGGACAGTCCAACCTATTTGCTATCATTCTCAGAACGGTATTGGAGCTGGCTCGCACTCTGCGCACAAGAGACGCGCAGCGCTTCCGCATGATCGCATGGAAACAGTCTGTGCGCGCCCAAGCGAACATACCTGAAGCGCTGCAGTAGCGAGGCAGACCCAAAACCGCTCTGAAAGCGTTGTTAAACTGGATGCGGAGAGTGCTGTAGCTTTTCTGCGTGTAATTAGCCCACAAGCTGCAGGTGTACATGGACGTGCAATATGCACGGAAAAGAGTTATTTTCACTCTATCAGAGCAACGCGCGAACCTACGGGCCAGCATATTAGCTCTTTTAGCTAAAGCCCTCCGCTCCCGTTCCAAGTCCGCATAATCCCTGAGGTCAGCCGTGACTATGTGCCCTAGGTATTTAAACTGATTCACCCTCTCTAAGGGTATACTATTTAGACGTATAGGTGGTACATTTATTACTACACCTAAGTCGTAAGTCAATACACCGAGAAGTTATTCAACCACAAAATATCTGAGATCACTCAGATTGGGCGCTTTCTTTTCCCGGCCAACAAAAATAAACTTATTATTTGGATAGAGCATAACATAATACACATTTTTTATTGTTACACCTAAGTCGTAAGTCAATACACCGAGAAGTTATTCAAACACAAAATATCTGAGATCACCCAGATTGTGTTTTTTTTTTGCAGGCCAACAAAAATAAATGTCGCACTGTCTTTTAAAGAGATTGTAAACCTCAAAAAGCTCTACTGGCGTGAAGGCGGTAGTTGATGCACGTATAGGGGGTGGTGATTGTCTCGATCCTATTTTCCCTTTTCGATGCGACTAGCTATTTCGCAGCGTACATCTGGTGGAGTTATACCCACCAGCGAACTCACACACAAGAGGGGTAGGTATTAAGCACCCCGTTACGATGCGACAGCACTATTTCAGCCTCTTCAGCGTGGGTGGATCAATGCCACACTGGGCATGCAAACTCCCCTGCAGAAACGGAAAAACTACTGGTACAGGGTACTGTTAAGCTTAGTTTGTGAAATAAAAACTTACCGGTGGTGGATATCCGGGTTCAGTCACAACACCCTTGTAATAATGAAATATGATGTTGATAAGCAGCCAGTTGCCAAATATGACTAGAAAGACTGTAGTGTAAGGACATCTTTGCCACCAGTATGGCAGGCCCACCCAGTAAGCAATGGCTACGACAGCGCTTGTTAATACTGTGACACAGAAGACAAATACCTGAAAAAAGGAAATAAATTAGTTTATGGTATGGTTGTTCTTATTATGACTATAGCCTGTTGAGACTGATAAGGTCTGAAATCCTGCCTAAAACCGACTTCCACTCATCTGTTGACCGAATGAAAACTACTTTATGGAAATCTTATTACATGAACAAACATATTTCAAATGCATTGCCTGATTTAATTTAAGTCAGGACTCTTTAAATTGCGACAATCATGAGTCTTGACCGATTTTACTTAAGCAATCTTACTTAACATTGTGTAAATTAATAAATGTGAATAAGGATATTTCCTTCATTTCATAAGATCTTGTGGAAGATTAATCGACAATGCATACCGAGAAGGACATTACTTATTTTTATTAAACATTAAGCAACATTAAAGGTACAAAGCCAGCCAAAGAAGGGTGAAAATGTGATAACATAGCAGTAGCATTGTCGTTATACTTGCTATTTATCCAACACCAACTTATAAACGATACTTACTTTTCCTAAATACTGGGCGAAGTTGTCAACAAACCAAAACACTGGTTCCAATAAGAAATCTATTGCATAGCTTTGGCTCATGTGCTCATTGTAAGTAAGAGAGCGAACACTCAGCAATCCTTGACGTATTTTCCAAATCATATAGTCTCTGAAATTCAAGCATATTATTGTAATAACCCATGTAATAACTTCAAAAAAATTGTAGTCCTGTAGATGGTTCGACACTTACTTTAATCTTCGAAACAAGCCTTGAAATCTCCATGTTATGATCACCATATTTTCGAAATATCACATTTACTTCTTTTATAGGGTAACTAAAGCTTTTATTAATAAAATCCGACTATTTTCCACAAAATAATTGAGGTTATATTTTTTATTTATATTTTAGCAAATATGTTGCCAGAAAAAAAAGAGAAATCGATTTCAATAGGTGTTGAACTTTATAAACTAAATAAATAATTATTATGGCATTAAAAAACGAAAAGTTGATTTCAATAGGTGTCGAAAGTTAAAAACTAAATCAATAAAGCAATTTAATAGAATTATGAAGACGCCCACTTTAAAAAAAAAAAAACAAAAATGTTTGTTTCAATTACATATGGCATGACATGTTACTGAAGATCATCTTTTATGCAAAGAATTGTTTGTGTTAGGAGACACCGCACTACCACTTATCATTATCTTAAACAATTGAAAAGTAGACAATGTAAAATAATGTAAACATGCAAAATAGAAAAAAAATGAAAATATGGTTTACTTTAAATTATACAAACAACACTGTAAGTGTAAATGAATAAGCGTTTTGCGAATCGCGCGCATACATGTGAAATGTGTGAATATGGGTGTGATGTGAAGAGAGAGATTTAGTAAATTTAGTTCTCATATCCATAATAATAATCCTGACCAATATTATAAATACGAAAGTGTGTTCAAGAAGCGAAGAAAGTGTAGGTTGTGGGCTAGCCCTGCGATAATGTCTTGAGATCGGACTAAGCCAAATAAATCTTCTTCCACTGACCGTGCACACATCACTGTGGAAGTGGTTGGACAGATCGTACTCGCCTTTTAGGAGGTCCCAGACGTGCTCAATGGGGTTAAGATCGGGGCTCCGCGCTGGAAAACCCAAACATCCAATACCGACCTCTTGCTTATAAGCATCTACGTCGCTAAAACGAGCCCGAGCATTATCGTCCATAATTATAAATGGCATCTTCACCAATTACAGTCAGTGCGGGTTGGTGGACAAAGGATTTATGTTATGTACCTTTGCGCATTTAGTGAGCCATTTTCAATGAATACTATCTCGGTACGATAGCTGGAAGTTACGCCCGTCCAAAACATAATGGACCGTCCACCATAAGGGGTGATTTCTTCGTAACACTCGCCGACGTCGGTCCTCACCATTCAGACAAATTCGAGCCTCATCGGAGAAGAGTACGCTACTCCAGTTACCTAGTGTCCAAGTTAGGCAATTTCTAGCGAACCTCATTCGAACAATCCGGTGCTCACGGAGTAACTTGGGGGCCCGCGGTGGTCGTCGACTGTGTATATCAGCCGCTAAAAGCCTACTCACTGTTCATAGGCTAACTTGTGCTCCTCGTACCTCTTTAACGTTTTTTTTAGGTCTATGCAACTGCATTAGCGGTTCCTCAGAGCCTGAGTCAATAAAAAGCGGTCGTCTCGTGGTTTTGTGCAACGTTTTCTCCCAGAACCTTGCCTTCTCTGAACGGAACCTGTCTCTTGGAATCGAGTCCAGGTTCCTTGGAAGGTTGAACGACTAACGTTTAACCGCTGTGAGAAGTAACATTGGCTACACCCCTCTTTCAGCAGCGCTATAATTTTACTAGCTCTTACTGCTTTTTCTGCCATTAGGTACAATCGACGTAAAGATATCTGTTTTAAGTCACAATAAGGCAGGATTATGCAACAAACAAAAATAATTATTCTACAAAAAGGCAAAGTCAATTTTTGCAAAAAAAAAACCGTCTTTTTTAGTGTTTTCTTTGGAAGTCGGTTTTTTTTTTGCAAAAAAGTTTTTATTTTACCCTTTTTAGTTATGGTATCACACACAAATCCTTGTCAAGTATCAATTTCGCAATTTCTTTTACTTGGATGACATTTTTTCCAGTTATTTTGACTTCAAAACCAAATTGCTGAACCGATTTTGATGAAATTTCTATGGGACCAATTGGGCAGTAGATCCATTCAGATAAAAGAAGAATTTTTCAAATCGGTTCATAAATGACGGAGATATGAGGTAACAAACACAAAAAAAAAAACATACAACCGAATTGAGAACCTCCTCCTTTTTTTGAAGTCGGTTAAAAATAACGAGAAGTTAGTTTTAGTTGCCTGATAACCTTTAACCGCGAAAAGTAAGTAACTAAAAAGTCACAAACTGAAAAAGGGATTATTACCTATTTTTTAAAACAAAAGTTTGTCTTTATTAAGTGCCAGTAACTCATAGTTTGGCTATTAAAACCTCTTTAGAACTAATAACCAACAAACGAACGAATCAATAATGTAGAAAAATCAAAACCGCCCGTTTTTTTGCAAAGGAGTGTATTTTTAAGGCTAAAAATTTGCATCTGAGTACTCTTACTACCGCAAAATCTTACACATTTTCTTTAAACCAACGCGCGCGTTTTGTACTTTGAACCCTGCGAAAAAACTTTAATCGCAGAGGCTCCTTTTTTCCGCCTCTGGATTGACACTCCTATTGGATTTTGGAATGATTAACCGTATAAACAGAGGCTGAAATTAATCAGGAGCCCCTTGCCTGAGGTCTTAATAGGCAATTATGGCAAACACAAGGTTGCTACAAATGGAGAATTTGGCCATTTTGATATCAAATACCTACACATATATACATATCTGAATTAATTCGAGGCAATATGTAAAAATTTGCAAGCTCGCTTCGCTCGCTCTTGCAGCCTGCTTTCTTTTGAATCTTATCTTTGTCTCGTCATAAGTCGCCGAAGTAACTCCGTTAGGTTGAAACTCGAAACAATTCTAACCTGTCCAAGGTAGGTAGGGTGTTAAAATGTTCGAGCTCTTTGATTTTGTCCGTGAATTGATCAAGTAACTCTTAATTAGGATCGAAACTATTTTGACCTTGAAGATCTAAAAAATTTCGAGCTCGTTTCGCTCGCTACTACAGCCTACTTTAATTTGACTCTTAACTTTGTCTTTATGTCGCTCAAGTTACTCCGGTAGGTCAATATAATTCTAACCTGTCCAAGATAGGTTGTTCAAACTTTCGAGCGCGCTTTGCTCGCTCTTGGAGCCTTAGTTCCTTTTGTTAAATGGCCTCT
Source organism: Standfussiana lucernea (assembly GCA_964057025.1). Classification (NCBI taxonomy): domain Eukaryota; kingdom Metazoa; phylum Arthropoda; class Insecta; order Lepidoptera; family Noctuidae; genus Standfussiana; species Standfussiana lucernea. Next base: position 9,747,816 of record OZ059784.1, read on the forward strand.
CCAAGTCGATTAAGTAAAATCTATTTCTGAATAAAAAATGTAAAAAGTAGACTTAACCCATACAAATCCGTTTTTACTCGCACCCTTCAGCTGCCCCCTCCCTAGCTCAAAAGCAGGCGACGCCCTTTATTTGTAGAATCTGTCAATAGTAGACTGTGACGTCAAAGTAGAATCTGTCAAATGTATGCTAAACGATTGAACGTTTAGTCTACATTTGACACTGGCTTGGCCACCGTCAAGGATTTTAATTTTGATAACACAAATCATTTGTCGGTAATTAGTCGAAATTTGTCGCCCAATAACAGAATTTGTCGGTCACTGGTTCAAAAGTTATAAGGGTTTATAGGTGGCCGATCTGTAGAGACTCTCCCCAGCTTGGCCACATTTATATCTCAAAAATTAGGGCACCTAGCGAAGATCTGTTGTCTCCCAGATTTAGTCGGCAATTTGTCGGAATTTGTCGCCAAGCCTCAGATTTAGTCGGGTCTTAGTTTAGAAGATATAGTGAGTTAATTTTTTATGGTATAGTCCAAGAGCTAGATCGAAGAGTTTAAGAAACGATGGCAAGAGAAAAAATATTTCTAGTAATATGTGTAATATACTTCTAGTTTATCGGTCTTAAGTCCTTAGAAATGTCAGGGAGAGATAAATTCTCAATTAGATACATGTTTTTATGCTTTAAATTACTAGGTTAGAGTGTCTTAAACTTCTTTGAAAACATTAAATCTTGCTCTTGGTCTATTTGGTGAATTATTGGTGTCAACTTGTCAAGATGTACAGTCGCATGCAACTGTGTTACCAAATTATAGAGTTAGGCTGTTACGTTAGAATAATAAAACTTCTGTTGTCGAAATATAAAGAATTTATTATTTTAAAATTATTGTACCTACTCACTAAAATTTTAAAGATACTTATATAATTAAAGATGTAGGTAGGTACCTAGATACCTACCTATTAAGTATATAATATTATCTCTCAGTAAAAATAACAATGGGTGTTTCTTCATTGCACGACCCTGGCTGAAACCAACACTGATGCCGATCGATACCTACTCGACAACACGTCATCGAAATTCTTCATTTCGTCACCGACACGACCGCGACCCGATACGACGCTATTACCCATAATGCCACCCGCATACAATTAAACTATATAAACTTTATTCAGTCGGAATATTCGGTAATCTATTACATATTGATAATGAAGTAGGACAACAAAAAAAGTTTTTGATCATTTGTGTGCGTTTTTATATAAAACGCACACAATTCGGTAATCTATTACATATTGATAATGAATTAGGACAACAAAAAAGTTATTTTTATCTTACTACCTTTTTCCTACTAACTTTTTTTTATCACCTCACTAATTAAAAAAAAAACCGTTATTACCCGAGTTCCTAACTATTTATAATGAGTTCCACTGTAAACTGGCTCGCATCTATCTCTTTCCTCTCACCATAAATGAAACGGAGCGTAGCGATTTATCTGCCAGCGCCTAAGTGCACATTTTGTTCTATAAATAATTACATAATTATATATTTATTCTCGCCAACTATCTTCATAGCGGTGCTACAGGCCATCATTGGCAAACTAAATTGGGAAAAAGTTGGCATAAATGTAAAAGGACGTTACTTGAGTCATTTGAGGTTTGCTGACGATATAGTCCTGCTCTCAGAAGATACAAACCAACTACAAGGAATGATCAACGCTCTACACGAAGAAAGTCGTAAAGTGGGCTTGGAAATCAACCTAACAAAAACTAATGTCATGACGAACCAAACTGAAAGACCAATATACCTGGAAAACTCACCCCTAACATATGTAAACGCCTACATCTACCTGGGAAAGCAAATTTCATTTAGCCAAGAAAATAACGAACAAGAAGTAGAGAGAAGAATCAACATCACATGGAAAAAGTTCTGGAGCTTCAAAGAAATACTCAAAAGTAAAATGACTATGCGAATGAAAACGAAAGTTATGAACATCTGCCTACTGCCCTCATTAACATACGCCTGCCAAACTTGGAAATTTACCAGAAAAGTAAAAAATAAAATTATATCCAGCCAAAGGAGTATGGAGAGGAGCATTCTGAAGATAAGGAAAATCCAAAAGATCCGCCACACTCATATAAGACAGAAAACTCAAGCCATTGACGCTCTCAATTACTCACAAAAGCTCAAATGGCGATGGGCAGGTCACGTAGCGAGGCTAAGCGATAATAGATGGACAAGAGAGACAACACAATGGACAGGCCCACTAGGACAAAGAAAGAGAGGAAGACCAAATGCACGCTGGGTAGACGACATCATAAAAGTAGCAGGCACTCATTGGTTACGAGCGGCAGAGAATAGAGAGTACTGGTCTTCTCTGGAGGAGGCCTTTACCTTTCATGGAGAGGGTTCTTGCTAAAAAAACAATAAATTAAATATTGTTACGTTATTATGTCAATTTCATCAATCAATTTACTTATATATTTCTAAATGAAACTATAAAAATGAAATGGATTTGAGTATATTATTATTACATTCAAATTATTTGCTAATCATAATCACATTAACTGTAATTTATTTATTTTTTAATCTATTTTTTGCATGCACACTGTAAATGAAATTGTAATACTTATGGAATGCAAGAAATAAAAGGCTTTTTATTTTATTTATTTATTATATTTATTGTAGATCTGTTTATAGGTAATTAATACAGTTTTCCTTTGGTGGATACAAATTATAGAATAACTTTATATTTATATAAGTATTTCGAAACAAAAATTCCACCATATGACATCATATTAGATACTGTCTAGAAACTACTTCAAATATTTTGTACTTGATTGTACCAATGTATGGAGAAATTGAATTCTTTAATATCTTTTTAATTACACACAGACTAAATCTGTGGCTTAGCGACAAATTGCCAACTAAATCTGAGGGAAAACAGATCTTCGCTAGGTGCCCTAGTTTTTGAGATATAAATGTGGCCAAGCTGGGGAGTCTCTACAGATCGGCCACCTATAAACCCTTATAACTTTTGAACCAGTGACCGACAAATTCTGATATTGGGCGACAAATTTCGACTAATTACCGACAAATTATTTGTGTTATCAAAATTAAAATCCCTGATGGTGGCCAAGCCAGTGTCAGTCACACACACTAATTCACAATAGTTATGAAGTGTGATTGACGTCATTGGTCATACTCAGTTCGTGTACTTAATGATAGACTAATCAATGTTAATCAAATTAATCATGATTCAATTTTTTGGTATATTAGACATTTAATATGTACTAACAGGTAAAACGGAAGTGCACTTCAGTCTCCTAATTTTCTGCAAAGTGAATCAAAGTAAAATATTATGTTAAAATTATCGATCATGTGGGTAAACTGGGTTTACTAGGTATACTTACATTAACTTACGATTTAAATATCATAATCAAAATGTGTTTATAGTTTTTATTTTGGAGGGTACGCTTGTGGCGGCGCCCGCCAATGCATCAATTCATCAGCCTGCAGCACTACTCATGATTGATACTAAGGACCTTACTCAAAATTGTGACTAGTCTCAATAATGGTTTAATTACTCATAATTGATTGAAAAAAAGTTGATTCACACAACACTGTATACACCTAAATACCCATTGTAGCATTTGTAGCTGACTGTAGACTTCAATTTATGGAAGCTTGAAATAAAAAGTCAAATGAGTTATAAAAGACTTTATTAGGAAAAAAAGTATCATATCACAAACTAAGCTTAGATATGAGCGCTTTACAAAACTGTACGACTATTTTTCTGTACAATGTATTAAATCTAAATTCAATCACAGCCTCAACCTCCTCAGCTTTGTTGAATGCAATGAAATATTTTGTCCACTACTCATGTAACTATACTATGAACTACAAACTCAAGAAATTTGACATACAATGATGTATTGATAATGAGATCATTTTTATATTAACAAAAGGAATGACATGGATAATTACATATGGAGACTGGGCAAATCTATGAACCAACAGAGGTACAGCATATTAGGTATTATACATAGATGTTATGTCCAACGAACATGAGTTGGGTTCAATATCTATCGAATTGCAATACCTCTGCAGGTACATCACTCAGTCTCCAAAAAATTAATGGCTGCACTCTCAATAGCCGATTAAAATGTTTTTACATAGTCATTTTTAAACCCGAATGTTAAAATAATGCTTATTCTAAATATATCGATGAGATCTTAACTTTGCGTTTTCTATTATAATTTATAAGACGAAAATATAATCTTAAGACTTAACCGAGTTCGCAGTTGCTCAGATTCATTTTAATACATAATCAGGTTACAGGTAACATTAACATGTTCCGAAGACTTGGCCCTAAAATAGATACACTGCCTGTTTCCACATCACATTACACTCTTAAAGATACATTAGTTATCAGTTATCCTTATAAATTATTACTTTATTTTTATAACATAAAATGTTTCTGTAACTTCTACTTATTCGCTAAGATTTGCAAACATTTTCGGAACATTAACAGTAATGTCACGATATTGATTAGTTGAGACATATTCTCCCTAAAAAATATTCTAAATATCAAATATGAATTAATCTATATATCAGAATAATAGGTCATAGTCTACACTTCTGCAGGGTGTTTCTAAGATGGGATATTAGGGCTTCTTTTCCAAGACATATTTCTTAAGTTATAGTAGGTGTCTTAACTGAAGTCATGACTGTTCATGGTTCAGCTCATAGTGTTTCCTATGGTTCACTCTTTACGTGTCACACTTTACTTGTGGAGACCGCTGTGGTTCCGGATTCCGCCCTGAAATCCTATCTCAAACATTCTATTCATATAGGTACACAGATCAACTAGATTCCGCATAGAAGGCAACTTATGCTCACCGCACATTTGTGGCTTAGCACTAATTTAACTCGATGCACGTATCTATCTCTTCAGTGTCGACCAGAAGTTAGACCCGTGATGAAGCTAGCACGTTAGAGATGTATTATTATTATTATGCATTATGTATGAAATACGAGTTATAAAAAGATGGGATAATATTCAACTATTTAGTAAAATTATAGAAATCAACCATTTAAGAAAGAGCTCAACTTATAGTGGCTGTGGTAGTGACTCTCGTTGATGTCTTTCACTTTCACTCTTATGAGTGTGTTTACAATAGTACTTTATAGTACTATTGTATTGCTGTCTTTTTCTCAAGTAATAGTGTCATGAGCAATACGTTCTTGTTTATCGATAAATAAAATATCGATGCTATCGATATTTTGTTCTTTATTTGGACAAAATAGTTCAATTAAAATATAAATACACAATTAACGGTTAATTCTGAAAAAAAAACCATGTGAATTCAACCGTCAATTAAACCAATGCCATGTAAAAATGTTACAGATGAAACTTTATTCATTAACAATATTCGGTAATCTATTAAATATTGTAATGAAGTAGGACCTATACAACATAAAAAGGTGAACATTAATTGGTCACTCTTTTAAAAAAATATTATCTACGTTTAATGCTATCGATATTTTGTTCTTTATTTGGACAAAATAGTTCAATTAAAATATAAATACACAATTAACGGTTAATTCTGAAAAAAAAATTCCATGTGAATTCAACCGTCAATTAAACCAATGCCATGTAAAAATGTTACAGATGAAACTTTATTCATTAACAATATTCGGTAATCTATTAAATATTGTAATGAAGTAGGACCTATACAACATAAAAAGGTGAACATTAATTGGTCACTCTTTTAAAAAAATATTATCTACGTTTAATGCTATCGATATTTTGTTCTTTATTTGGACAAAATAATTCAATTAAAATATAAATACACAATTAACGGTTAATTCTGAAAAAAAAATTCCATGTGAATTCAACCGTCAATTAAACCAATGCCATGTAAAAATGTTACAGATGAAACTTTATTCATTAACAATATTCGGTAATCTATTAAATATTGTAATGAAGTAGGACCTATACAACATAAAAAGGTGAACATTAATTGGTCACTCTTTTAAAGAAATATTATCTACGTTTAATGCTATCGATATTTTGTTCTTTATTTGGACAAAATAGTTCAATTAAAATATAAATACACAATTAACGGTTAATTCTGAAAAAAAAAACCATGTGAATTCAACCGTCAATTAAACCAATGCCATGTAAAAATGTTACAGATGAAACTTTATTCATTAACAATATTCGGTAATCTATTAAATATTGTAATGAAGTAGGACCTATACAACATAAAAAGGTGAACATTAATTGGTCACTCTTTTAAAAAAATATTATCTACGTTTAATGCTATCGATATTTTGTTCTTTATTTGGACAAAATAGTTCAATTAAAATATAAATACACAATTAACGGATAATTCTGAAAAAAAAAATTCCATGTGAATTCAACCGTCAATTAAACCAATGCCATGTAAAAATGTTACAGATGAAACTTTATTCATTAACAATATTCGGTAATCTATTAAATATGGTAATGAAGTAGGACCTATACAACATAAAAAGGTGAACATTAATTGGTCACTCTTTTAAAAAAATATTATCTACGTTTAATGCTATCGATATTTTGTTCTTTATTTGGACAAAATAGTTCAATTAAAATATAAATACACAATTAACGGTTAATTCTGAAAAAAAATTTCCATGTGAATTCAACCGTCAATTAAACCAATGCCATGTAAAAATGTTACAGATGAAACTTTATTCATTAACAATATTCGGTAATCTATTAAATATTGTAATGAAGTAGGACCTATACAACATAAAAAGGTGAACATTAATTGACCACTCTTTTAAAAAAAATATTATCTACGTCAGAATCTACGTTTAATGTCATCACTACGGCGATAGGTGACGTCAGCTTGAAATAGCCAACCGGATTGCAGTTGCCACTCCCCGCGCACCGCATGCCTACCGCTAAATTTAGTGAACTCGAATGCAAACAAAATGTTTATCATACGGAATCTAGATAGTGATATGTGTATCACTACATAGTAAGTCGCTTCCCGCTGTCTGTCTGTCCCTATCATTGCTTAGATCTTTAAAATTACGCAACGAATTTTGATGCGGTTTTTTTTTAATACATAGAGTGATTCAAGAAAAAGGTTTACATACATACATATTATTGTAGAGAAAACATTAGTATCTACATTGCCCCCGTGCGAAAACGGGGCGGGTCGGTGGTGGGTACTAAATGGCAATTAACAAAAATAGGCAACTTTCTTGGTTTTATTCACGTTAAAAAAAAATTGATTACCTACTAAATTTAGTGAACTCGAATGCAAACAAAATGTTTATCATACGGAATCTAGATAGTGATATGTGTATCACTACATAGTAAGTCGCTTCCCGCTGTCTGTCTGTCCCTATCATTGCTTAGATCTTTAAAACTACGCAACGAATTTTGATGCGGTTTTTTTTTAATACATAGAGTGATTCAAGAGAAAGGTTTACATACATACATATTATTGTAGAGAAAACATTAGTATCTACATTGCCCCCGTGCGAAAACGGGGCGGGTCGGTGGTGGGTACTAAATGGCAATTAACAAAAATAGGCAACTTTCTTGGTTTTATTCACGTTAAAAAAAAATTGATTACCTACTAAATTTAGTGAACTCGAATGCAAACAAAATGTTTATCATACGGAATCTAGATAGTGATATGTGTATCACTACATAGTAAGTCGCTTCCCGCTGTCTGTCTGTCCCTATCATTGCTTAGATCTTTAAAACTACGCAACGAATTTTGATGCGGTTTTTTTTTAATACATAGAGTGATTCAAGAGAAAGGTTTACATACATACATATTATTGTAGAGAAAACATTAGTATCTACATTGCCCCCGTGCGAAAACGGGGCGGGTCGGTGGTGGGTACTAAATGGCAATTAACAAAAATAGGCAACTTTCTTGGTTTTATTCACGTTAAAAAAAAATTGATTACCTACTAAATTTAGTGAACTCGAATGCAAACAAAATGTTTATCATACGGAATCTAGATAGTGATATGTGTATCACTACATAGTAAGTCGCTTCCCGCTGTCTGTCTGTCCCTATCATTGCTTAGATCTTTAAAATTACGCAACGAATTTTGATGCGGTTTTTTTTTAATACATAGAGTGATCAAGAAAAAGGTTTACATACATACATATTATTGTAGAGAAAACATTAGTATCTACATTGCCCCCGTGCGAAAACGGAGCGGGTCGGTGGTGGGTACTAAATGGCAATTAACAAAAATAGGCAACTTTCTTGGTTTTATTCACGTTAAAAAAATTACGCAACGAATTTTGATGCGGTTTTTTTTTAATACATAGAGTGATTAAAGAAAAAGGTTTACATACATACATATTATTGTAGAGAAAACATTAGTATCTACATTGCCCCCGTGCGAAAACGGGGCGGGTCGGTGGTGGGTACTAAATGGCAATTAACAAAAATAGGCAACTTTCTTGGTTTTATTCACGTTAAAAAAATTACGCAACGAATTTTGATGCGGTTTTTTTTTAATACATAGAGTGATTAAAGAAAAAGGTTTACATACATACATATTATTGTAGAGAAAACATTAGTATCTACATTGCCCCCGTGCGAAAACGGGGCGGGTCGGTGGTGGGTACTAAATGGCAATTAACAAAAATAGGCAACTTTCTTGGTTTTATTCACGTTAAAAAAATTACGCAACGAATTTTGATGCGGTTTTTTTTTAATACATAGAGTGATTAAAGAAAAAGGTTTACATACATACATATTATTGTAGAGAAAACATTAGTATCTACATTGCCCCCGTGCGAAAACGGGGCGGGTCGGTGGTGGGTACTAAATGGCAATTAACAAAAATAGGCAACTTTCTTGGTTTTATTCACGTTAAAAAAATTACGCAACGAATTTTGATGCGGTTTTTTTTTAATACATAGAGTGATTAAAGAAAAAGGTTTACATACATACATATTATTGTAGAGAAAACATTAGTATCTACATTGCCCCCGTGCGAAAACGGGGCGGGTCGGTGGTGGGTACTAAATGGCAATTAACAAAAATAGGCAACTTTCTTGGTTTTATTCACGTTAAAAAAAAATTGATTACCTCGTTTATTTTATAAACAAGTAATTCGTTTTTAAAAGTTTTGTTGACTTAAATCTGTCTTCAGATTTAAGTAAACAAAACTGTTTTACAGTGACATATGAGAGGCAAGTTCTTCACACTCCATTAAACATTTTAATTGAGTTATTAAATACTCCATTAAACATTGAGTTATTAAATACTCCATTAAACATTTTGAATGTCGTGTAGGTTTACGTACTGTAAAAACAGTCCGCCAAAATGCTTGGCATCAATTTATTTACTTTAGTTTGATGTAATTGGCCCTTAAGTTTCTATTACATAGTTATACGATTAAAGATATCTAACGTAATTACTAAACTGTTTGATTACCTACGAATAAATCGTAATTGATACTATAAACGGAAAAATCGTGCTTTTGAAATGTTTCCATTGAAAAAAAATAACGGCGTTAAGTAAAAAATAATGCATATTTGCGGAATGGAAGTGAACCCAAGAAAAAAAGACAAATTATAGGCAATTCTAATGAAGATTTCATATCGTATAAAAGATCGCCGTGCCCCAAAATACAGCATCGAACAAAAATTAAAAGATTTTTGCTATAAAATGATGTAAATAATTAACATATATTTCCCTGGGGTCATGGCTTTGGAATGCGCATAAAATACAAAAACAACAAACAACCCTAAAACAATCGGAAATAATATTGGAATACAATCAATATATATATAATAATATATATACTGAATCCACAGTAAAGAATAACCATTAAAGTCAATAACATTCCAATAATATCAACAAACTCCAAAATAATTCAAATGCAAATAAATAATGCATTACCAGGAGCTGTTCGGCAGTTGACAACAAGTCACAGCAACGCTTTGTTAATAAATTGTGCCGTACGCAAAATACGCGCGTTGGTCGTGGAGTTGCGGACACCGGCCCACTATACAATACAATAATACAATTGTGTATTAATTGTGTGTTTTGAGTGCAATTAGACAAAAAGGTGGAACATATTTTATAGTGGTCGAATTTTCTTGGACTTCTTTTATTGAGTTCGTAGAGGTGTGAAGAAAAAATTAAAACAAAAACTTTCGTCGCTCGTGCGCTTTTAGTTTGTTCTCTGTCAATGGTTAATATAATATGGATTTTTCAGGATAACATATACGTTGACCGTCATAGAAACATTTGGAGAAAAATGGCCAATGGGCTTGATATTTGCGAATGAACTTTTAGTCACTTTACTGACTTTACTGATAAATGTGTTATTCTAGAACATTTTAAATTAAAATCTCAAAACATGTTAGTATTGGAAATCGGTATTTTAGAAATAATTTAAGAAAATAGGAAATTAAAATTATCAAAAAAAAAAAAAACTAAAAGTAAGCATTTCATCGACAACAAATAAACAGACTAAATTGGCTTTTAATGGATACACACAGGTCACACTATGACGCCACAATACAAATTCGTCGAATTTCAAGTCATTTAAAAACCACCTCTCCACACCTCTAGGAACTCTAAGACCCATGAACATCCGATCACTATAAACTTCGTTCCACTACTTGCACTCGGCTAATAGTAATAGTAGTCTAGATTATAGTGTACATTTTGATATATTTGTGAAACTTTTTTAATATAAAAATTACTCCTGGTAAACAAAAATGAGTCGAATTTTTGTTTACCAGGAGTAATTTTTATCCTTCAGTACAGAAGTACTGAATTCTGTCAACTATAATGTTTAACATTTTTTTTTTTTTGCGTTCTCCTTTTATCTGCGATCGGCTGTCTAGCCATAATCAGATGGATTCTTCATTTGAGAATTTTTTAATAATGTTTAACATAAATTATTAATTAATGCAAAGTTTGTCACAAATGTGTCAAGTCTCTTACATGGAACTGCTGATGCACCGCTTTTGAGGCCAGTACTGATTTTTTGGGATGTTGTTAGGATAGATACCAATAGTGTAAAACCAAGTTTGCAGCTACGAAAGACTAGTGAGTGGTGCTTCAAAAACCAGTTAGACAACAAAAGGACAAAAAAGGACCCTCCGGAGCCCCAAGAAGAGCTGTCTGACAAACCTTGGCTTTCTCAACAGAATACGCTAAGCATTGCTTTGCGACCTAACGCGATTATTGTGACTACGGTGACTGGCCTATTAACAGAAGAAATACAATGAAACATGGAATGTATTATATATAATATATAGTCACGACACACTTCTAAACGTTTTAAGGTAGGAAGAGGAAGGGTAGCCCGCGAAATTTAAATTTTCTCACGGTTTTTTTTTTGCAATTTGCAAATCAGTGTCTGGTTGTCAAAATTTGAATTTCGTGGGCTACCCTGGCGCTTCCACCAAATAAAACTAATTTTTATAGACAAATATCATGGAAAAATTCCAATATAAAGGTCGACGTAAGTTCAGTAATTTAAGAGTAAGAGTAAAATCTATCTAGATATCAGAGGAAGGCTACGCTAAACTGTTTAAATCACATTTAGGACCCTGCAATGTATTAGATGGTTCAGTCACCTACTATGGTTTGAGACTGGTCTTACATGGCCGGCTCCTTTATCTATCTACTGTTACTGTATACAGTCTAGCAGCATCACAAAGACCTAAACGTACGTAGTTTGTTTAATGGTCTAAGGTAGCCCATAGGGTATCTGCTGACGGGGTGTTTTGGACCACCCCCAAACAAAACCGTTGGTAAACGCAGAAACCAGACGATGGGGAACTACAGTATACCCTGTTGTTACTAATTAAAGAATGTGAAGCAGTAAATTGTTATCAAAAACTGTTATTTAAATAGCTATGAAATATGGCGGTATTTATAAATGTGGCACACTAACTAGTTAGTAGTTGGGTAGATCTATTTAAAACATATTGTTATGCTGATATTGAAAAGAGGTTCATAATGTTGGCTCCCTCATAGAATGTGCACTAAGTAAAATGTGTACTGAAAAAAAAACGTGCATTTCGCAATTGGTGCACTTCCCATTAGGGGCATTTCTCAAAATGAGCACATCTCAAAATGCGCACATTTTATTGACGACGCACGCTTTATCATAAATTTCATTCTTTTAATCCGACATAAGACAATATCAATCGTTTGCGTTACACGATTTTGTTTTCTGAATACGGAGTGCTTGATACCGTATTATGTCGGATTAAAAGTACAAAATTTATGAAAAGGTGAGTGATTTTTAATTTAAAACCATCGTCAAGTCGAAGTGCTCATTTTTTAGTGCTCATTTGCGAAGTGCACGGTTTTTTTCCAGTGTACATTTTTCGAAGTGCACTTTCAATGGAGCCGAAATCTAACCTTTACGTGAATAATACATTATAATACACACTACGGCAGTGTCGGTGGACGAAGATTGTTGTAGTTTGTTTTCTATGCGCCGTCGTGGTCCACTATCTGGGATTCGTCGGCAGGGAGGGTACTTTGCAGTCTATACTGCGAAGGAAACGTTATGGGCGGGTTCTGAATTACAGCTTCGAGAACCCGTGCCACCGCCATCATTCTCTTAATGAGGCTGTTTGTAGATAGGATGAGTATCTGAAAAAGCAATTTTACATTGGTAAGGCTAAAATGTTGATGCTTGTTAGTGCTTTTTTAAATGTGTTATTTTTAACATGGGTCGACTTTAACACAGGTATTGGAAACCACTAAAACCTCTAAGTCAAAATCTACAGTGGCAAACACTTAAAACGAGCCGAGACAATTGACCTAGATTAATCATTGCAAACAGTACGACGTGGTAGGAATCTAGTTATATGAAGCCGTACGTAGATATGTACGTTCATAGATGTGTGATGGACAGCATAGCATACCTTGATCTCCGATCGAAGCGGTAAGACGGCTACAAGCCACCAGACCCACGACGGGCCGTCAGTACTCTCCCACCAGGGATCATCCAAAAAGCCACGAGGCTGCATGACTCCGAACGCAGCCTCGATGTCGGCGAGCACCTTGGCATTCAGCCGACTCAGCCACAGTAGAGCTTTGAAGAAGATTCGTTGCCCCATATTTCTGACGTCACATACTTCATGGACGTCTCTTGGTATCACGTCGGTTATGGGCAAGATGCGGGCTACTTCACATCTGTAAAAATATTATTTGATGTTATCAAACCTCAAAAAACCATAACCCTGTCTTTGCTGTCGCGAGATTGAGTAAACAGACATTACTTGGGCGGGATACGTGAAACCTCACAAGAAAACTCTTGCCAAGTTACAGATACATATATTAACCCTGAGGAATAAGATGTTTCATAGAATAATCCCTTGATTACAATAATCAACAAACTCACTCTAAGCAGTTGGTTGGTGGGCTGGTCGGCTGTGTGGTGAAGAGTCGATCGTGGCAAAGAGTTATGAATTACATTATTATTGTGTTTATAGATAAGTTATAGATTCTGGACAGTCATCCCATTTGAAATACTAGTATTGAACTGCATTCGGTTAGACTGGAGTCTGGAAGCCGACGAAAAGACTAGGCCGATGTTGATAGATATGGTTATAAAAATGTATGCTCACCCATCTCTGACTCCTCGTTCTATGACTTTAAAGCGAGACAAGCCCATGGTGGATAGGATAGACCTGCCATCCTCCAAGTGAACGCAGTCGCGAACCTCCAGAATCTGAGAAATATCACACAGCTTATGTTAGTTTCTACTTTCGACATTATGCATTAATAAAATATGATTAATTTCTATATACTGAGTCAAATCAGCTAGCGAAAGCTAGATAGCCAACAACTCCAGTTAGGGAACATCTGAAACCGGATTTAAACATACATCCATTAAAACTATGTTTTTTTTCTAAATATTATTTTGCAACAATATTTAGCAACTTGATTACCTATAAAAATTGTTGTTGAATACAGGATCAAGCTACAGTATTTTAAGTGAATTAAACTTAGCATAGTTAAAAGGAGCTCGACAACTACAGCCAGGATTGGTCCACACTAGACCAAAATAGAGTAAATTGGAAAGAAATGGGCTAAAAATAAATAGTTTTAAACAAGTGAATACTAACCGTGCCATAGTGGACGTAGTCCTGTCCTCTGTCGAAAGCAATCATGCCGAATCTTCTGGAGCCTGACTCCAGGACCCGCCTGATCATGAGCCAATAACGCGGGTCGAAGATGAACAGCGGACAAGGAACTCTGAATATAAACACAAAAACATCGGTTGAATAACCTCACGCCTATAATCTCAAAAGAGTAGGCAGAGGAGTACCTTATAGTAGACCCAGATTTCACCAGTCAGGTTCAAGTCCCATGTATTAGGGGCGAACCTATAGCCATCAACCTGGCACAAATTCAGAGTCATTGGCTGGTTTTAAGAAAAACCCAATAACACTTTGCCCGACCTGGGATTCGAATCCAGGAGCTCATGCTCAGCAGTAGCGCGACCATTAGACATATAAATATAGTGACAATAAGCCCTACATGAGCTTATGCTATACGAGTGCTGTTTAACGCGACTTTTTGGTTTATACCTAAAATTGAGCCCATTCTTGGGTATCAAACGGGGCGCATCGCCGCCGATTGTCGGATTTTTTCTAGAACGAGGTAAAACAAAATCACGTTAAAAAGATTCTGAATCTGTAAAATATAACACCCCATTTGCTAAAACGAAAAGTTAAGTAACTTCACCCTAAATAGGAGTTTTATTCTTTGCTAAGGCAAATCATATTTAACGTAAAGTTTTGAAATTGAGTACAATTGAGTGTGTTTAACTCAGGGCTTATTAGACATTGAAGTTGATTGCAGTATACCCGAAACCGAGTTCCAGTAATTGCTGTCGAGATATAAAAATATTCCCCATTCCAAGACAAGTTTTGTCTACTGAGGGGCAAAGTTGATTTTTGAATTAGCATTTATAAAGAATCATAACAAAATTTTGGTTGCAATCGAATTTGAACTTTATGATGTAGGACATTGAGTTTGTTTTACATAACTCGACAATTTTGACAAAGATTCTGCATTCTAGTTAAGAGCGTTTACGTCTATCGCGCGAAGTCAAGTTTAGGTAATTCAATGCATTTTTTACGCACACAGAAGCGCGCGTGACTGTGCGTAGCGCTGGCGCGTTCTCTTGCGCTATAGTCAAACTAACCTACTTTGATCCGTTCGAGTGCCATTGTTGTAGTAAAATTTAATTTAAAGAATGTACACGCATGACTAAACTACGAGTGCTTAAAATAAGTATTTAATAATATATTGCCAGTATACCTATAATCATGATTAATATTAAAGTCGTGTTTTATTTATTCAAACATGAATTTGTTGATCTAAACTTTAGAAAGAAACCCAACTTCATTAATATATATTTTTTATTCTATTCAAATAAATCACTTTATACGGATTTACTAATGTTTATTTTATATTTTAACTCCTGTTTATTTTATATTTTAAGATGTTCCTCTTAGTGACACCTGTTATGAGGGATATACTCGTACAACAGGTTGGAGTTAACTTTAAAAACAATTTAAAAACATTCCGTCGTTCGCGCTCACAGTGACTAGCCGTGCTGTACAATTATTAAATATTCCGAGTAAACAAAGCAAAGTAAATTCTACCTTAGTTTTAAGACAATAAGGTAGAAAGTCCGCTATTCGACGCCACATATCACGCACCAGCCGTGTGGACAAGATAAGAACGACGTGTAGTATATGCAAAATACATACCAAGATGATTCGTTCTCCTCAAGAAAATACAACATTGTCTTCATCTCAACCGGATCTACCAAGTTATTCAGAACAAGAACGTGAATATTGTATATCATTAAGAAAAAGAAAGGAACGTGGTGATGCGGAAGACCTTAACGAATTGCGATCTGAGATCGTTACAATGTTAAGCGATTTAAAAAAATCCCAAAATGATAAGTTATCTTCATTGTCCGACATGATCAAAGACCTAAAACAGCAGAATCAAGAAATCATAAAACAAAACTCTAGTATGAAAAATGCACTTGAAAACACAACACTACTGTATAACGAGCTAAAAGGGAAATATGAAAACATAGTGCTTGAAAATAATGAAACAAAAAATAAAATGATTATACTTGAAGATAAAATAGAAGATGTTCTGAGAAAACAACTTGAAAGTTCATTGGAAATAACAAACATACCGTTAAGTGAAAATGAAGACCTGAACCTGATAGTTGGTGAAATTCATAAATCACTTGATGTATCAATTTCACGGGAACAAGTCTGCCAAATATATAGGAAACGATCAAATCAAAATAAAGTGATTGTGGTTGAATACAAGATGACTCAATTCCGGACCAATGTGATACAGGCTCTTCGTACTTACAACAACAATCACAAAGATGACAAATTCAATACAAAGCTGATCATGCTGCCGGGTGAGAAACAACCAATTTACATCTCAGAATCACTAACTCCCGCCACACGACATCTCTTGTATCATGCTAAACAATCTCAGAAGAAAAATTGTTTCAAGTATTGTTGGATTTCCCACGGTAAAGTTTTTATAAAAAAAGATGATGGAATGCCAAGAATACAAATCAAAACTCTGGAACAAATTGAAGATCACAGATCCATCTCTGATCCTAATATATCTACCCACAATCTAAGCAAGTGACTAGTTTTTAATACTTTTACAACATTTTTTTTTTCTTTGCCTTGTCATTGTTTATGCATGCTTTCAAAATCCGTATTTTCAACAAAAAAAATCTATTACTTAACTCTGCCAGCCATACACACAATACACAAGTACAAAAACAATATATTACTTAAAAACCAACTACACATTATCAAATATTTCAAACACCTAACAAAACTCTGTGTTCCGATAGATTTGGCGAGTCATTTCGTTGTCAATAACCTAATACCAACAACATGCAGTAAAGACTATGGTTGACTTACAAGTAATTTCCTCGGACATTGATGAACAAATCAATGTCGGCAACGCATTGGTCGCCGAATTTCCGGAACACTGTAAATCAGCTCTTCATTCGACTCATCAAAATGTTACTATATTAACGCAGAATATTAGAAGCTTGCATAAAAATGGTAATGAACTTTTAGTTCTTCTTAAGCGTCTGGATATTGCCTATGATGTAATTATATTAACAGAATGCTGGCTTTCTGATTCTACGGTCATACCGTCGATCAATAATTACGTCTTTTATTCCACAAAAAAATATCTAAATAAAAATAGCGGCATCGTCATTTATGTTAAAAATAGTTTAAAATGCTCTATAACCGAACCAGATTACTGTCTGGAAGCAAACTGTTTAATTATCACTAACGAAATCGACTTAGCCATAGTTGCGATTTATAGACCACCATCTTTTAAGAATTTAAATTCATTTCTGGGGTCTTTGGATGAAGTGCTAACAGGTCTAAAACAATATAAAAGTATTATGTTGATGGGAGATATTAATATAAATATCAAGGATAACCTGCATGGACAATCTTTGGAATATATTAATTTATTGGCTTCACATGTTCTCTTAGCATCACACACCTTTCCTACTAGAGAGGCAAACTGTCTTGATCACTGTTTTATAAAAACAAAATTCAAAACTACAACTATAGTTTGTAACAGTACATTGACGGACCATAATTGTGTAATGACTACAATACCTTGCAAGGCAACGGATAAAAAGAAACCTACTAAAAGATTGTACACAAAATGTGACTATGATGCCGCAGTTACAGATTTGGAGCAGTTTGATTGGAAAGATATGCAGGCTCTACTGGATCCAAATGAAATGACTAACCAATTCCTTAATATCATAAGAGACACCTTAAAACGACATACATATACCTATAGATTATCCACACGTAAAACAAATATCAAACCCTGGATAACACCAGGCTTGTGTCGATGTATGAGAAACCGTGATAAACTTCACCAAAAACTTAGATTAAATCCAGATAATGAGGTGTTAAAAATTACATATAAACGTTATCGCAACACCTGTAATAATTTATTGAAAACTTTAAAAAATAATCATTTTAAAACCGAATTAGAAAATAGTAATAATAACATAAAAAAACAATGGGGCTTAATAAAAGATATGTGCAACTTGGAAAAACCAGATACGTCATCAGCGGACCTTTTAAGTAAAGGGGAGGACATTCAAAGCTCATTGAATCACATAAATAACTATTTTGCTACAGTTGGTGCTGATTTGGCAAATAATATACTATCCAGAACTAAAACAAATGAAAAGCATCTTAGCAAAAATTTTAATTTTAATAATCAACCACTGCATTCATTTATGCTCTTCCCAACAGATGAGAGTGAAGTAAAATGCATTATCTCCAATCTTAAAAACACTGGTTCGTCAGAGTGGGATGGTATAACTACAAAGTTTTTAAAAAAAGCGGTCAACGCTATTACAAAACCAGTTACTAGTATTTGTAACACCTGTTTTACCAAAGGGACCTTTCCTGTAGCCCTTAAAAAATCTGTCACTGTTCCAATTTTTAAGTCTGGGGACAGAAACAACGTGTCGAATTATAGACCTATTTCTTTGCTGCCTAGTTTATCGAAAATCTTGGAGAAACTAATCAACTGTAGATTAAAAAAATACCTAGAATCAAATGGGTTTTTTTCGTGCAATCAATTTGGATTTAGGAAAGGCAGATCTACCAGTGATGCACTACATAAGTTAACTTCCTGCATTGTTGATGGCTTGGATGGTGGAGACAGGGTCTTGGGTATATTTTTGGATCTCGCTAAAGCATTCGACACGGTCTCCGTTCCTATTCTCCTTGCTAAGCTGGAATGCATGGGAATTCGAGGTATTCCGCTGGCTTTATTTAGGGATTATTTAAGTAACCGCAAACAGAGTGTAAAGATCAACGATGACTATAGCCAAGAGGTCGATATGGTATACGGAGTCCCACAGGGGAGCGTACTAGGCCCAACGCTCTTTTTGGTCTACATCAATGATCTGTGTGACTTTCTTATGGACAAGGGACAAATTATCACATTTGCCGATGACACGGTTTTATTATTTAGAGCGAAAACATGGGAGGACATAAATAGCATAGCAAATCTAGGAATGCGCTCAGTGGCAACATGGCTTGATAATAATTTGCTAACCTTGAATGCCCAAAAAACCATGTACATCTCCTTCAGCAAGTCAATTAAGACTCAGCCTCCAGCAAACACAATTGATATAAAAGTACATAAATGTCAGAACGCATTAACATGTAACTGTTACGGTATTAACAATACCACCTCCACTAAATATCTCGGTGTTGTGGTTGATCAGTATCTAAACTGGAAAGAACAAGCCAAAAAACTAAGTGCCCGTATACGAAAGCTAATATACATCTTTAAAATACTCAGAAGTGCTTCTACAATGCAATTACGCACTACTGTATATTACTCACTTTGCCAGTCTATTATTAGTTACTGTCTAACTATCTGGGGTGGTACATCGAAAACTAATTTACTGGTGGTAGAAAGAGCTCAACGTGTGCTACTCAAGGTAATGTGCTTTAAAAACTTCAGGTATCCTACTGATCTACTATATAAGGAAACTAATGTACTTTCTGTAAGGAAACTATTCATCCGGCTTTTAATTATTGCACAACACAAAATGAAACCTGACTTCCGGTTTAGGCGTAGGTTGGATATAGTTTATAATACTCCCAAATGTAAGACTAAGTTTGCGCAGAACTTTCCACATTATCTTGGGCCCAGCATATATAATAAAATAAGCAAAAAAACTAAAAATTAGAGATCTAAGCTGCCGTGAATGTAAAAAGTCTGTTGATAAATTTCTTAAAGAACTAGATTACTGTGAAGTGGAAAATATTTTGAGATGATATGTTGTGACACAAACACACACGCACGCACTCACTCACATACACCTACACATACACACATGCACATTTTGTACAAGAAAACACAAAAATGGCATGTTAAAGTAAAAGAAAAAAAAAATGTATAATTATAAAAAAAAAACCTATGTTTTAGTTCACTTATTATCTAATTTTAAATCTGCCTTTTTTGTCTTATATAAAGTAACAAGAAAACAATTCAAATAATTTTGTAAACTAACTTAGCTTCTGGAAATTTTACATATACTATGTGAATTTACACTACTACCTACAAAGTAAAAAGTCAACGGAGCAACAATGTGAATGTTTGATACTTTTACCCTCAGTTTTGCTTTGTATCATTTAAGTTTAAAAGTTCTATAATCTAACTTATTTCTTTCTAATCGGCTTATTACAATATTGTTAACTGAGAACGAGGAAAACTGGCCCACCGTAATACAGTTTATAACTAGTACGGGGGTCAGCGTGAATCGGTTCATAACAACCAGAAATTATTTATTATTGTGTACTGAGTTACTAATTGGGTATGTAATCTTTTAGCATCATAGAAAATAAGTTTAGCACTAGTTTTAATATATTTTTTGTTTGGTTGTTATTCTTATGGCAAATAAAGATTATTGTATTATTGTTGTATTATTAATTTATGTTCTTATTTAAAAAAAAGAACAAGTAAAAGTTTTAATTAATAAAATTAGTAGGTAAAAAAAATAGGGTAAATATTTGTTGTCACTAAATATATTGTCAGTCATGAAAAATAATAGTAAAAAGATTTACTCATCAAAGTACCAAGATTTTTCAATCACACCATAAACGTCCGCTCTCCGTACGTACGGCAAAGGTCAACAAAGGCACAATATAAATATGGACAGTATGGAAACTACCTACAAACGCTCGAAACGGCACACTCACACAAACATGCGCAACGACGAGTGACGACACTCATAAGTGACCGGCGCAGTGCTCTCAGTATTGAGCAGGGTCGTTTCACTCAGTACATTTTAACTCCAGTATAAAATCGTGAACATGGAATAGTTCGAACGTTCGCTATTAGATGGCACCACATGTAATGCATTTTGAACAAAATGATAAATACATTAAAATTTATTTTTAATAATGAACTCAAATAATGTAAATAATATTTTGAAAGCAAACTATTGCATAAAAGAAATGGAAATATCTAATTAGTATTTAACCGAAAATTGCAATTTATAACGCTTCGTTCTACTTTAGTATTAAGAGGTTACTTGATAATTTGTAAGAATTTTCCTCTTGTATGATCTTTGCATAATATTTACCATTAAAAATGTAAAGATATCTCTTATTTTATATGAATTTTAGTCTCAAAATTCTTCGGGATGTGTAAATAGTATAAAATAAATTTTGCGCGTACTTGTTGGAACGGAACGTCAACATCTCTGACAAGTGACAACAATCAAGTAATCAAATTACATGTGTCAAATTTATTCCGTTTTTTTTCTTTTTGAGATTCGGAAGTGCTCATGGTGGTTTTCGCGTTATTTTGTATTTTCTCACGACGATTTGGCTTTGTTTTATGGACTTTGGTGGCTCTGTTACATTTCTTTGACCTGTGCTTTGTTTTGGACTCCGACAACTCTGTTTTAAATCCGAACCCGGCTACATTTCATGGACTCCGATTTGCTGCAATGGCAGCAGAAAAAAAGTGTTGTGTGCCAAATTGTGGTAAGAATAGGTTTTTATGTTGTTTATTTCTAAAGTGGGAAAATAACTTTCTACGTTAATGCTAGATATCATTTGGGTTAACCAAAATATTTAATGACAATTACTGTATCTTTTGGTTAATGTATCTTGTTGTTAAATTTCCTTTAGGGAAGGGGGAGAAAGGGCAAGCAAAGCCCCTGACAAAAGCTAGTTTTATAGTAAAATTTCCTTAACCTGAATCACTTGTCATGAAATGATGAATGATGTGAAAGATCTTGTATTGTAGTGTCACAATTATACTTTGTTTTCAGATTTGGCTAATGAAATTCTTCACAAATTTCCTAACCCTAATAAAGATATTGATCGCTTTAGAACTTGGATCTGTAATGTTGGAGGTGACATTTTGGGAAAGGATAATGAATACATCTTTAAGTACCGAAGAGTATGCCACGCACATTTTGAGAGCAAATATCACACCAGGAACAAAATACTTTCAATTGATGCTGTCCCCACACTTAAGTTATCAAGTAAGAAATTTATATATTTTTTGGATTCTGTACAAAAATGGTAAAAAGTCTAAAACTAAACTTCATCTAAAACGAACAAACATATCTACAGACAAAGTTAAATTATATGATTATTTTCATGTCTGTTGGTATGTTAAATCAATAAAATTGAATACTGTAACACATTGACCACATAGGGAGTGTTGTAAATATAATAATCAGAATTACATCTTTTACAGGGCTTTCTGTCAAAAAACGCTGCCACAGAAATACTACTCAACAAATGTTAGATGTTTCTCCTGCTGCTCCTTCAACATCAGGTAAATTTTAATTTTTGTTTATGTAATTTAAGTGTTCTAGGCATCTCAAACAATATGAATGAATACACTTCTTTTTATAAAAACTACTGTGCTGTGATTGACACTTTGTTGGTTGAGATGAGAGGTACATGAGAGGTATTTTGAAATGTAATAAATCCTGTTTACAGGGCTTTCTTCTGTTGGAAAACGCTGCTTAACGGATATTACTAACCAAGTTTTGAATATGCCTCCTGCTACGCCTTCAACATCAGGTAATGATTGATTTTCATAGTTTACAGATAAAGATGCTCTTGTATTATGTTAATGTTAAATATGAACATCTGTAAAAAATATTTTACATTACTAGAGGTCACCCCATGTCATTGTTTTTCAAAAGCTTACTTAGCACTCAGCAGTTTTATACAAAGCACTTCTGAGCACAGTTTCATGCTTCTAGATCCACTACTGTGTGTTGTCTGTCAATCAGTCAGTTTGATGAATTTTATCAAGTAGACTGCTATCTAACCTTTTTTATTTAACAGGTGAACAATCCCAAAGACAAGATGAACCTATGGATATTGATAATGATGATTTACAGAAGAAAACTGTACATTCTGTGAAATCACGTAAGTGCGAAAATTGTCTAGAGCTCTGTAGTTTATTTAAAAATGATATAACATAATTATTAACTCACTCATTTTATTACAAAAAAATGGACATGTCTAAAAAGAGTTATTATAGAAAAAACTCTGTAGCATAGAAATTATTTGCTGCTAATTACTTTACTTATAATTTAAATCTGTTTTAGGGATCATCAAAAAATGTCCAGGGGCCAGTGAGCAACAACTACGTAGAGAAATAAAGAAATTGCAAAAAGATAAAGACTCTTTTCAACAACGGTTAAAAAAGCCAAAAAGCTCAGTACAAATTCTGCATTTCAAAATGCTTTAAAGTAATTTAAAACATTAGCTGCTATTTTTACAGTAATGCAGTTTAGAGAGATAAATAAACCTAAAATGGGAAGGAGATTTACCAAAGAAGAAAAGATAATGGCACTGTCTATGTACAAGCGAGGACCTCGAGCTTATAGATGGCTCAGCAAAATTTTCATCTTACCATCTTCAGTAACTTTGAGTAGGCTTCTTTCAAAAGCTGGTTTAAAGCCAGGGTTTAATGAAAACATTTTTAACCAGTTGCATGAAAAATTAAAAGGAATGAAAGAACATGAAAAATTGTGTACATTAATATTTGATGAGATGGCTGTCACTCCGCATTTTGACTACAACAGAAGAAAAGACCGAATAACGGGATTTGTAAATTATGAAGGAGAATCAGTAAGAAAAATAGCGGATCATGTGTTGGTATTTATGATCAGAGGCATTGTGAAAAACTACAAACAGCCGATTTATTACTCATTTTCTGCTGGGAGTACACCAAAACAAGTTTTGGCACAACTGATTAAAAAAATAATCCGAGAATTGAACAGAATAGGATTTACTGTTATGGCTACTGTTTGTGACCAGGGAACATCAAATGTTAGCGCAATCAATTATTTAATTGAAGACACTCGACAAAACTACTTGAGAAACAATGAAATTTTAAAACACTCAATATTTGAGGTTGAAGGGAAGTCCGTGATTCCATTATATGACCTCCCTCATTTATTGAAAGGGTTACGAAATAATCTTATCACAAAAAACTTGAAATACTCCATGGATGGCCAAGAAAAAGTTGCCAAGTGGGAACACATACAATTATTATATAGAAACAACCCAACCTACAAAAGACTGAAACTTATAAAAAATTTGTCTGAGAATCACTGCAATAAAGATAAGATACCAAAAATGAAAGTAAAATTTGCATCCCAATTGTTTAGCCAAACAGTTGGCAAAACCATGGGTTATTTAGCTGGTAAGCTATGTTTTATTATTTAATATTTAGTATGATTCCTTCAGATACGTATTTAAAAAATGAATGAATACTGTTACGATCTTTACTAATATTATAAATGTGAAAGTAACCTGTCTGTTACGCTTTCACGGGAAAACGGCTGATCCGATTGAGATAAAATTCTGTGTAGACATAGATTGAAACCTGGGGTACATAGGATAGTTTTCATTCATCCGGGTGCATGAAGTAGTTGGATACGATTGAAACCGCGGCAGTAGTGTAACTTTTTAATTTGTTTTTTTTTTTTCAACATACAAAGTACACTTTACTGCAGTTAATAAATTAGTCAGTCTACCTAAGCTAATAAACTTTTATTGACACATCTTGGGTAACTAAAAATATTTTCCTTTTTTTTTTCAGAGAATGGAATTCTTCCTGAGGATGCAAAGAATACAGCAGACTTAATAATCTTTATAGATAATTTATTTGATTCAATGAATGGAAGTTTTCAAAATTCAAAAACCCGCAGTGGCAAAGAATTATTAAGAAATGTTACACCAAATTCTCTGCACAAAAATGTATGGACTCAATCAAAAAATGTATTAAAATCAATGAAGTTTGTATCTGTCACAGGATCTGCTGGTACTGTGCCATCTATAAATAACTGGTTACATACTGTAAAAAATATGGAGCTATTAAGAGACAAATTGTTTAATGAACATAACATGAAATCTTTGTGGTGTAGGCATTTGAACCAAGACCCTTTGGAAATTTTTTTTGGCAGCATACGTAGTCACGGTCTAAGAAATGTTTCGCCTACGTGTGCTGCCTTTGAAGCCGCATTTGCCTCACTATTAGTAAATAACTTAAGTAGCAATTATGCAGTTGGGTCGAATTGCGAGGAAGATTTTTGCTCAGTCTTTCATACTTTTGATGAAATATTTTCTAAAAAACAAAGTGACGCTGTAGATGTCAATGAAATTGATTTTCAAGATATCATGTTAGATGATCACATAATTGATTATAAGCAAAAGCAAAACAATCCCACTTTGAAGGCTCAACTAGAGTATGTAACTGGTTATTTGTTAAGAAAAAGCAGAAAAATCATTAAAAATTGTAAAAATTGTGAGACAATATTATTTGAAAAAAAAATGAAAAAGAAAACATGTATATAAGTTGTCGAGAATATAAAAAAAATAGAAAATTTTTGTCGTACCCTAGTGCGAATATGAAAATATTTTTTTCATGTTTACAGGATGTTATTCATAACATTTAAAAAAATAAAAGTCATATTGTAAACACAAACAATTACATTAAAACTTTGTTACATGTAATAGCAGACACTAAATTTATTAATTGTCCAAATCATAAAAGAGATTTGATAGAGTTCTTTTTTGATTTTACGTGCAGATTTCTTTCATTCAGTTGGTGTAAGGCCACAAATAAATTATTAAGCGGTATCAGCAAACACTTTGATTCTGAAGACTCCATTCAAGTAGAAGCTTTTAATTATTGCAATAAAAGAAGAGGAAATAAATGATATTTATCTCATTTGAGTGTTTTAATTAGATTAAACCCTAGAAATTGAATAAAACTGGTAGCAAAGCCCGGGGAGAACGCTCTCTAGGTAAGTAGGTAATGAGTTGTAGTTCGAACATTGCGTAATAGATGTCGCTAGTAGGAGACCGCGACTGAAGACTCTATACCAGTTAATAATAACTTGTGTAGTAACACTCTGTGGTATTGAGTTCCGCGTCAAGATGAGTGGTCACGTTTCAGTTTATCTCCGCGATCTTTTTTAAAATGCCACGAACGTATTGCGTAGTATACGGCTGTTTGAACTCGGCTTCATCAAAACCGGAGCTATCGTATTTTTAAACTTCCTGCTGATTTTGAAAAGTAAGAATGATTTATTGTTATAATAGTTATCGAATAAATTTATACTTTCAATGATACCAAACCCAGCCAGATACAAATAGTATAACCAAAGAGACTTTATTACAAGTGAATACATACTATAATGCGAAAAGACTTTTTCCCCAACCTAATATTATGCTATTATTATATTACCTTAAGTAAGATATATCAGTGAAAAAAACATTTTAATTCCTTTATATTTCACATTGCTTGAACTTTAATTTCTTTTTAGAATGATACCTAAATCAAAAAATCTTTATTCTCTAACTATTTTCCTTAGGATCTTAGCAATTGGTTAAAAAAAAATCTAATTAGTTTTGCCAGTAGTTTCGAAAGAGACGTTTTGCGCCTAAGCCGTTTCCTATAATTAGAGCCTCGAAACTGACGCTGAAAGGGAAATTAAAACCTCTGTTGAGTTATCTTGATAGAATTTACCAATACTCTATTAATTGAAATATTTTTCTCCCTAACTATTGAGACAACGAAATTTCCTAAAGTTATTAGTAATTAACATTTTGGGTTGATGGTATTACAGGGTTTGAAAAGTACTGTTTTGGAGTCAAACAGCGCATAGACGGCGTAAACGCTCTTAAGTGTAATAATGTAATAATTAGGTACTTACGAGGGGTAGGCGACTGTGCACACAAATATATGAATGAGATCTGGTTCCAAAGGTGGCGCCGCGACGTTGATGTTGATACTTTTCAGCACTGCTTGCACGAAGAATGTGTTTCCCGTCTGAGAAATAAATACAAACATTAATAACGGTTTCTTATTGGATATTCTTTAATTTTGACAGCCAAACGTAAGCGTAAGGTCCTGTTTCGACCAAAGCAGAGCCGAGACGCGCGGGAATCGACCAATCACATTGGTCCACATGGCGTCTCTCGTCACGTACCGCTTTAAGTGAAACTGGGCCTAAGTCAGGCTCAAAATGCGGGTTTTTCAGAAGTATTCCTGTCAGATAGACAATTTGGCGAGCGTGGGAAGCAATGTAGTTAGTCCGACAAACGCCCCCCGTTTCTTGGTGGTCATACTGGCATGTCCTACTAATATGACCAGTGAGAACCGCTTGTATTGGTGGTCATACTTGTCGTTGTTCCTCTAAATATAGAGACTCTGTAGATATAGAGGTACAGTCAGCTTTAAAAACATCTGCACACTTTAGTAACATAACATGTCGCTTTAACATCATTAGTGAGCCACCATAAGAAAGTATCCAAGGAGTGAAACCACAGTGTGCCGATGTTTATAACGCTGAATATACAGCGGTAGCTTAGCTGTTTCAATAATAATTGTTTTGTCTTATTAATGATCTAATTTTTGCTGTAGTAATCTAATAGTGTCTAGGTATTAAACCTCTTTAATGTCACACGGTAAATGAAGTTTATTTTCTTTGTTATTGACATATTTCATTGGCCGTCATTGTTATTCCAAGTGACTAACATGGACGAAATTAAATTTATAAATCGCAAAGGTGGAAGGGTATTGCTATTTGATGGCAGACAATTTTATAGGCAACGTTGTTATAAAAATGGAGACACTATATTGAACTGTTGTAAAGTCAGAAGTCAAAAGTGTAGATCATTTACGCTACGAGTAAGTCGATAATAATTATATTTAGTATTTGAGTGGGTGATAAAATATTACTTGGCCTATTTTTTGCGTTAATGGTTAAGGTGGGCTTTTAATTATATTCAAACTATGTCTCGCTCTTTCAGGGTAGTCGGATAATTAAAGAAAAATCTCACGTATGCCAGGTTAATTACACGACAAATGAAGTAGATACTTCAGTGCATGAATTAAGAGGATATTCAAAATACCGATACACCTATTCCTCAATTATACAAAGATACCAAAAAGGGGACGAAAAGTAAAGGCCTTCATTTTGTGACACCAATTCTTACACTTAACAATATAAAAACAGCTCAGCAAATTTTAAGACACCATCAGAGGTGGCTATTCCAAATTTTGCTATTATCAAAGTTTATGGAAAAAGGCAAAAACATTTATATTAAACCGTAAAAGAGATCGAAGGGTTGTGGGTTTGTGTTCCGCCCTAGCACTGCTTCCGGAATCAAATATTGAGGAGGGCTGGATGTATATAAAAACAGGATCTTCCAATAAACCAAAAATTTGCAAATTCATGACATAATTATATGGAAACTTTCTGGCTCAAGTGTTGTGCTTTTCGATCACAATGGTGTGTAAGTTCCGAGAGACACCGTACTAATAACACGGTAGAGAGTTGGAACTCAAGAATAAACAAAGAAATGAAGAAAAAAGGTCCAATTTCTCTCTTGAGATTGCTCAATGCACTAGTGAAGTTAGAGCATGAATGAACTACAGAGAGATTCAGAAGATATGGAAAGACGACAAGAGTATATCGATTTAATTATGCAAGCACAAGTAGAGCTTTTGCATAATGAAATTACCGTCGGATTTTTTTTAGAAAAGCTTCGTTAAATTAAATAAAACCTTTGTTTTGAACTTTGAGCGAATTGTACTTTATTAATAAATATTTAGCAAATATGCATATAGGATGTTTATAAAAATAATATGACCATCAATACAAGCGATTCTCACTGGTCATATTAGTATGACATGCCTGTACGACCAAGAAACGGGGCAAACGCCGGCGACTAGCCGGTTGTGTGCCAACAAGTGACACCTAGTTGGAACCTGTTTACGCAGATAGTTAGCCTGGCATGTTTTAACTGCAGGGATTTAGACCCAGGGCTCTATAAAGAGTGTGCAGTAATCTTCATCCACCAAATGATCTCTGTTGTTGGACCCCTTTGAATTGTTGGTGCGGGATTTTGTAGAGTGGTATGTCGTGATTGCCTTCTTATGAGGTTGTGGGTTCAAATCCGGCCAAGTAGCAATGTGAGTTTTTCAATTCATACGTACTTTCTAAGTTTACCTTGGACATCTCTGAAATCGGTGTAGGAAAACTTCGTGAGGAAACCTTAATTATAATTATTAAGTCTGGAATCGCCAACCAGTCTTGAGGAAGCATAGTGATCAATGCAGACTTCTCTATATGAAGAGGCATTTGCAAACGGTGGGACATTATTACTATTTTATTTTGATGTCTGGTTATCACTATCTTACGACCTACTATATCAGTCTGTCCTAACGCTAAGCTGTTTGCAATAGTATATACTAAACCCTGTTCAACAAGTGGTCACTATCGGCGCAATAAAGGATGTGATTGTTTTCAAAACTTACGGAAACGACTTCCGTTTATACATGAAGTGGAATTCGTGAATTGTAATTCCATGGAAGGAAATCTATACTAATATTATAAAGCTAAAGTGTTTGTTTGGTTGATCGAGCTAATCTCAGGAACTACTGGTTCGAATTGAAAAAATCTATTAGTGTTGGATAACCCATTTATCGAGGAAGGCTATAGGCTATAAAACATCATTTTTAAAACACCATGCTACGACCAATAGGAGCGGAGCATTAATCAAAAATGTTACGCAGACGAAGTTGCGCTGGTCAGCTAGTCTTATATAAATAAGCTACTTGCGGGCCAGGTTTAGCCTAGTTTAGGAGATCATTGAGAATTGATCTAGTCATAATTTTTAACGCAAAACAAAATGTTTTACCCGTACAAAAAATTAATACCTTAATTTCACTGTTTACGAGTATAACACATTTAGAAAGATTAGTTTTGACACCACTTGCTTGCAAATGTCAAATTGTAAAACAAGTCATTATTGACCTACTAAGCTACACCCGGTCAGTAATAATTAATAATTTATAATAATATTGATTTGATTAAATTGCTATTCAGCCTTCTTCCTCTCTCCTCATTTTTGCGTGCCCGACAGGGTCCATATTGAACTTTAATTTGTTTATACCATCTCTGTAACATATGGAATGCAATAAAAAATTGAGTATTGAGTAATATTGTTCTGAGTTTCATTACTGCCCACTGGCTAATAATGTAATATGAATTTAGAGCCTAAACACTTTTTAGGTTGTAGTTGTCGTCGACGACCAAACGACCTTGCATCCTTCCTCCACAGCATGTGTGGATATGAAGTGGATTTAACCTCACCCATGTCTAGGAACTTAGTGGTCTATCAATAGCCTCATGGCACCACATGAAATTCTTGGCAAACGTCGCTGCTCTTCGGGGTTTCAGGTATGCTTCAGCCAGTTTTCTTCTCACTGTACTGTCACTAATGTAGTCCCTTCGGGTCTGAAGAAGCTGTTGCTGGACTTCAACTGCATTTAGGTGGCGATTTCTCAACACAGTGGAAACAATATAACGGTCGGGCACTAGTACACCTGGGTCTGCCATTGACAGGTCTCCTCAAATGGTTTCGAGTCTTTTCGTACCTTCGCTTCACCTTCTGGACCATTGGTAACGTCACACCCACCATTCTTGCAGTATGACACATACTGATGCCTAGTTCCAGAAAAGTCATGATCCTAGCACATTCTTCAGGTGAAAGAGGCATGATAAATAAGTTTATGTGCTGTTGTCTAACTTAGCTTTTGTAACAAGAATCATCGATCAAGAAAAAATTTGAAACCAAAAACAGAAACAAAAAATGAATGGTAAAATTGTAATTCGAAAAGGATTAATTTTGATTATTTTTGAAAGGATTATTTTTGATTTTAAAGTTTTTTTAGCCATTTCTTAAAAGAAGGTTACCGACTATGAAGTATGTACAAAATAAAAGTCTTATTTGAGTCCTTTTTGTTTCGAAAGTATATCTTGTGTACTTAAAACGTTATTGCAATTTTAAAAGTGTGATACTTAGTTTTGCAGGCCAGTGTAGTTGAATATTATCCCATCTTTTTATAATTCGTATTTCATACATAATGAATTATTCTCTAAATTGCTAGCGTCATCACGCTCTCGCTATCACTTCTGGTCGACACTGAAGAGATAGATACGTGCATCGAGTTAAATTAGTGGTAAGCCACAAATGTGAGGTGAGCATAAGTTGCCTCCCATGCGGAATCTAGAGGAGGTTATCTGTGTGATAGGATCTAAGTTTTATCATAAAATGCTGATAAGAAACCCTACATAAAAAAAAAAACTTTAGGGCACCTACTACGTATACACATGATTGTTGGTTACGATTACGTCCGCAGTTTGTGGCAGCCCTCCTATTACGTCCTACCTACATAAGCAAAAGCATCATTAACGCGAGCAAGTTGCTCAACCTGTGAATTTGAACACAACCAATACAATATTTAGAAACTATGAAACTCAAGTACCAAATAATCGTACCTTAGCGATCGGCTGCTAATTACAAATGTTGAAATTTGCGTATGGTATGCTTTAACCGACACAATTGGTTTAGCATCACGCAAACTAAAAATACAGAATGGAAGGGACACATATTCAGTTTCATATATTCTGTACTCACTTCAGCAAATGTAAATCCAATCAGATTACGAAGACACAGGGGGCATCTTTTTCGATAGTCCAGGGTCTTTTCTAAGCATGTTCTACAGAACATGTGTCCACAGGGCGTGGTGACGGGGTTTGTGAATGTATCACAACACAGAATGCATTCCAAATCAGTCGTCCTTATCCAAGAGGTAGGTGACAAGCGACGCACGGAGCGGATCAGTTGCGAGGCAAGACGCCGCGGGTCGCGTTTGTTGCTCAACACATTAATCGCCTGCAATTAAAAATAAAATGAATAGTAAAAAATTGTGTCATGCAGTGAAGTCATACAAAAGAAAGGTGTTGAAGCGACGTCATGAGCTAATAAAGTGTCAAACGTAAGTGTTCTAATTCAAAAAGATCTTTATCTTGTGCCATTTATGAGCCGATTAAAGTCTGAAGGGATGCTTAAACCTATCCACATTTTGTTGTTATTGTGATCCGAGTGTCCTGTGCGTCTAGAATAATTATGATTAGGCACAAATACATTCAGTCAAAAAAGTATCGGGAATGGATGATTTGTTTATGGTTCCAAACTCATTTTTTTTTTGTTTGTTAGATTTGCAAAAATGTTTTCCATTTTGGCGCAGAGTTAGTTGCATCTATCATTTAGATTAAATACAGCGCTGTTTTTAGTTAGATCATATCTAGTATGTATTTCATAATGGACAAAAACATCGAACAAAGAGTTTGTCTTAAATTTTACAACGCCAATGTAATTTCGTGTCCGGAGTCCCTGAAAATGTTACAGAAAGAAAAAACACGTGCTTATGAGTGGTACAAAGCGTTCAAAGGCGGTCGAGATGTGATGGAAGATTTGCCTCGCTCTGGTAGGCCATCAACGTCTTCAACTGAAGTTAAGATCGCAAAAATGAAGGAAATAGTGACTGAAATTCCTCATTCAAGTTTGAGAGAGATAGCCGCTGAACTTTCTGTGTCTCACGAGTCGATCCGTACTATTTTAAATCACTGGGATATGAAACATGTTGTCGCTAGTCCCAAAAGACCTGAATTTTCTCTAAAAACTGCATCGCATAAGAGTCGCTGAGGACATGCTAGAACGAGTCAATTCCGACCCAACATTCATGAAACGCATTGTTACTGGTGACGAGACGTGGGTTTACGAGTTTGACATGCAAACTAGTCAACAAGCTTCGGAGTGGCGCCTTCCAACTGAACCGAAACCGAAAAAACCACGCCAAAGTCGATCAAAAGTCAAAGTCATGTTGACCGTTTTCTTTGACTATCGCGGTGTTGTGCACTCGGAATTCTTGCCGGAAGGTCAAACAGTAAATAAAGAATATTATTTGAGCGTTATGCGGCGTTTAAGAGAGCAAATTCGACGAAAAAGGTGACAAAAATTTGTGGAAAGAAAATTCTTGGATTTTGTACCACTATAATGCGCCTTCGCACAAGGCCATCATAGTGAACAAATTTTTGACCAAAAACTCAACAAAACCTTTGAGCAACCACCTTATTCACCAGATATGGCTCCAGCCGACTTCTTTTTTTCTCCTGACCTTTTTCTATACTCAAATTACCAATCCGTGGCACCCGTTTTCATTCGGTAGAAGACAATAGAGAATTCGCGGCTACAACTGAACTCGATTCCGGAAAAATTATACTATTTTTAATAACACTCCTAAATTAATGTCAAAATACTATCGTACTGTCCGAATTTCAACACTCTGCATTGCTCCGAGCATTGAAAATCCACCAGTGCGCCTTTTTTATGGATTAATTTAAGTTTCGCTAGTGTCAGTGAATACAGGCAATAGGAATCGTGACCCCGGGAATTTTTATTATGTACTTTGACGTGAACTATATGCCTGGTGCAAATATAATTTCATTCACACTACATCATCTGCCTAGCCTTTTCACAACTTTGTGAGTCGGCTTCCAGTCTAATCAGATGCACCTTAATACCAGTATTTTACATGGAGGACTGCCTATCTGACCTCCACAACCCAGTTAGTACGAGGTAATACGATACCCCTTGGTAAGACTGGTTGTCAAACTTTCGGGCCACTGACTACCTATAACGACTATCAAAGATCGACAAATGACAGCCGGGACCAACGGCTTAACGTACTTTCCGAGGCACGGAGGAAACTCGGTATGTAATGGGTGGTCACCCATCCATATACCAACCTAGGCAAGCGCGGCTTAACCTGAAGATTGATCTGAGACTACACTGAACCGTTTTATGTTCTACCAGCGCTTTGATAATCTAGATAATAATTGTTTCGGCCCTTGTAATATGGCTTAAGTAAAGAAAGATAAAGGCAAGCTGCAGCTGTAACTTAGTTCTAATTTTATTTAATGAGGATTCTTGTGCGTTTGCCTTGTGCAGACGCAGAATCAGGAAAACGACTTATGATAAAATTGATGCTGTTGAATTTGGGTAGAGTTCTTTGTTTAAATTATGTATTGGAAAGCGAAAATAATACTACCCAACTGCTGCCGCATATATATTTTTTTCTTCGAGTTCCGACCAAATACAACTTTATTACGGGAACTATTCAGATTCAAAAATCTAAAAAAATCTTTAACGCTCCACCCTATTCCCAAAGTCTGCAGAAAACCGAAAGCACAGTATTGTACTTAGTATCTATTACTATGTTAAAATGTCATCATCATCATGATCAAGCCTACAGTAGTCCACTGCTGGACGGAAAACTCAATTATGGGCAACTCTCATCCAGTTTCTAATAGCCACCCTGCGAAGATCGTCGCTCCACCGCGCCTGAAGGCGTCCCACCTTACGCTTGCCAATTCGCGGTCTCCAATCAAGAGCACGTTCACCCCAACGGTCATCGGTTATACGGCTAATATGGCCGGCCCATTGCCACTTCAGTTTACCTATTCTGTGAGCTATGTTGACAATTCTGTTCTTTGTCGGATCACCTCGTTCCGGATGCGATTCCTCAGAGAGACTCCAAGCATAGCTCGTTTCATGGCTCGCTGAGCGACCTTGAATTTATGGACCTGCCGTACTGTGAGTATCCACGTTTCGGCCCGTAAGTCATAACAGGCAAGACGCACTGGTTGAAGACCTTAGCCTTTAGACTCTAGTGGAATTTGCGACGAGAAGCCTAGCCAGCCTAGTTGAATCCTGTTAGTCTCGCAAAGTTGTTTTTACCAAACTGCAGAGCTTGCCCGAGGTAAACATATTCTCGAACAACCTCGAGAGGACCGCCATTGACAAAAATAGGTCCTGGGGTCACGTGTTCGTTGATCATAACCTGGGTTTTGTTCAAGTTCACTCTGAGACCAATGCGTATTGAAGAATCAACTAGGCCATCCAGCATCTGCTGCAAGTGGTGCAGCGATTCAGCCAGTATGACGATGTCATCTGCAAATCTCAAGTGTTAGATGTAATCGCCGTAGATGTTAATGCCACGTCCTTCCCAGTTCAGCGTCTTGAACACATCCTCCAGCGCGTTGGTTAACAATTTCGGGGAAATTACATCCCCTTGCCTCACCCCCCGACGCAGTGGTATATGCTCTGTTTGCTGGTTCTGGGTTTGGACGGTCTGTGTGGCGTTTTCATAAAGACTTCTCAGCACTTAGATGTATCGCCAGTCGACTCCGTATCGCTGCAGAGACTCCAGAACTGGCCAGGTCTCGACAGACTCAAAAACCTTCTCATAGTCCACAAATGCAAGACACAGCGGCCGTTTATACTCTTCGGACTTCTGTAAAATCTGTCGCACTGTGTGGATGGATCTATGGTGCTGTATCCTCTTCGAAACCCGGCCTTTCGACACCCGGTTTCGCTCAATCTCTTTTTCGATTTCATAAATTTTCCACCATTTGGTCAACCGCCTGGTCAACTTCATTTGTGGTTTCCACGGCCGCGAATCGGTTCTCCAGATCTGACTGGAACGCTTCAGATTCTGGCATGGCTTGGAGTATATTTGGACGGAGCCTAGACTTCATCAAACGGATTCGCTGTCATATTAGAATGTATGAAGAAACAAACCTGACTTAACAGTGTCCGCGCTCTCTGCAATTCTGGCTGGCCCGAGGCGGCGGCGAATGCGAGGTATGGCACGGCCTCAAGGTGCTGGCCCACTCGGAGCAGATCCACGCCGTGGTTGTACCGCGCCTAGATAACATAGCATTCACATATAACAACTATAAAATGTGTACGTGCGCCAGAACAATCGTTCGCTTGTTTGAGATGACTCGCCTCATGATGTCATTTTTGCCTTTATCATGCCCGTATCTTTATTTACAAACTGACGGTACAGTTCAATGCCCTGTCTTTCGAATGTTCTCCAAAGTTAACATTGTAATAAGCATTATGATATGTGATTTGGTTTGATAGGGATGACGAAACGTGAGTGACTTATCGGTGGTAAACTAAGTGCATTTGTGTTCATAAACAAGTTATATAATGATGTTAATAATACATATTGTTTACCCGAGGAGACATGGGAATTCGCGCCCGCATCTGCGTCCGCGCCGCAAATCGCATGTGGCCACGGCACGGCCCGCCTGCACCGCTCACTGCGAAACACATTCAAATTGTAAATAAAGCCAAGTGCAGGAACGATGACGATTATTTTACAAAGGAATGCGTACTGAATTCCAGTTTAAAGTATTAGTCATTCGATGGAACAACTAAACATAACGGAACTTATTCAGCTCACGAGAACTAAGAATTATGTTTTGTATCTGCTGAGCGCATAATGCTGTCGATACGACAGAGCCGAACTTAAAAAAGAAGCCGCATACGTCTTGTGACATTTCGTCCACACTGCTACATAATACACTGTTACACAACGCGCAAGAGTCAGAGTTTGCGTTACGTTACGTAACGCGGCGTGAGTTACGAGCGTGGAGCGTGTTCAGATCGCAAGCAAGCCAAGGTCGCGATCAATGCAATCGTTGACAGTTATGTGAAACACCAACTACGGTTTATTGCTATTTTTCACACGATATGAGATGTTAGTGGGTTTCACAAATGTCTATGCTTTGGACATAAAATAACATAAAGCAGTAGGAGTGAGGTAATGGTTTTTAGGTGGTCTATTGGTGTACCAATGTGGGTTTTTAAAATGTTCTTTTAACGATTGACCAAATCTATGTAATTAACGATATTTAAGTTTTCTCCACAAATCCGAAGTGGTTATGGTAGGTAGCGGTAGCATTCGCTAGTATTGTGCTACCGAGAACATAATTTTATTATAACTTGATACAAAGTACCTATCTATGACGATTCAATGTTTATTTCGTTACGCAAAAACCATTTGAAATGTGTGTGTTGATATTTAATTTTAATCAACGCAAGCCAACATAATATATGTTTTCAACTAATTCATATTTTATCCAAATCACAAATTAAAATTATTTAAAGATAATAAATCGCTGATGGCGCATGCATTGCAGAAATGTTCGTGTACACAATGAAATCATTCAAGTTCGCTGCTGCCACAGTTGACAACGACCTAAGGCTTTCATGATCAATCCTATATTATTACGCGGACAATTGTTACGTATTTTATTTCACAAATTATATAATTTGGAATTACCTAAACTGCTGCAGGAAGACTTGTAGGAGATAGTTATTAAGTTACAAAATGCGTGTAGGCAGGTGTAGTTAAGTTGAAAAACTTTCCATTTAGGTATTAACCACGCTATAATAATCTAATTATTATAATTGCTGGCTACGACAAAGTAGATATAACTGTGTAGGTACCGAATTATTTACTGATCGGGATTGAATAAAAACAGACAGTAGCATATCACCTTGCGCGTAGTGGAAAGTTCTAGTTGAAATACGTAGGTTATTAATGAAGTCATAAGCAATGCCCTGTAACTGTAATAACAGTTCATACAACTTATTAGTGTTTTTGTCGGTGGGTGTAAGTATGTTATAGCATTAGATACACACGACATAGACCGTAGCAATTAGCCACGTTTGATCGAGTCCATCTGCATCTAAACGTGCTCGGCTCCTCCCACGTTTTAGTGGTCTATCTTAAGATGTGGTACCAGGTGGCTTATAAACGGAACTGAGCAGTTGCCAACATCTAAGGTGATAATCTCTATACCATTCTCGTTTGAGCACTTGGGGGATAGTATACTTATGCCGGGAGCAGCAAACACTGCGTTACCGTGCTTTGAGTGACAGATCTCGGCGATAAGCGTAAATCCATCGATGTGTGGCCGACTTTGTGTTTCACCTTGGTGGGTCACTTGGACGCAAAGAATGTCGCAGTGAGTTTTGCGGTAGACATC
The DNA here is from genome assembly GCA_964057025.1 of Standfussiana lucernea. Taxonomy (NCBI): domain Eukaryota; kingdom Metazoa; phylum Arthropoda; class Insecta; order Lepidoptera; family Noctuidae; genus Standfussiana; species Standfussiana lucernea. The sequence continues at coordinate 9,785,707 of OZ059784.1, forward strand.
GGAAAGAATTTCTGATTTGTCTTGTGAGAACCCTTCGATGTTGACCGAGACTACGCACTACAAAGCCGTTTTTATAAGTGGACTTTGGATTGCCATCGTAGTGAAAGAATTATCCGGTCAGCGTGAGTACTCGCTGACTGCCCAGAACGATGGGGCACTTAATATAGTATCCTGCTGCTTGTTCACTACAGGAACTGATAGATACTAATGAAGGCGCCTACCTACTACCTGTTTTCTCACCTTTTAAACCTTCCTTGGACTTCTACAAATATTTCAAAACCATAATTAGGCAAATCGGTTCAGCCGTTCTCGAATTTTTGTGAGACTAACAAACGTCAATTCATTTTTATATATATGTAGATAGATAGATAGATAGATTACACAGGCCTGCAATGGTTTTCCTCTTTGAACTCTGAGTAACGTTTTCTATAGTTTCAGATGTGCTGATTACGAGAAAAATAATAAAAAAAAATCCATTACGATTTTTTGATATTGAATATAGATTTCGCTGAAAAATGTCGGAGCGCCTACATTTTAAAATTTATAAAACGTCATTAAATTACTTCAGCTTAATTTTTATTGCATTTAATTAGTGTAAGGGGACATAGAAATTAATCGAAATCAGTAATAATGTTAATTACTACTTATTGAGTATAAGTAATTCGCATTAACCATGTCGAAAACGGTTCATTTTGGCTTAATTTAAGCTAATAAGCTTATTAATACATAATGATTAGGTATTATTACCTAATAGTTATGATTACTTAGAAAAGGGTGTAATAAAGATAAACCAAAGGGTTTTTATATAATACCCGCACTGATTTAGAAAATTAACAGTTGAAGTGCGCAACTTGCAACATAAACTGTAAAATGTCATCGCGAAGTTGTATAAATTCTCCGAATTGTTTTTGTTATATTTGCGGGAAATTTATGGTTATAAAACAGCGAAACAGCATTACAGACTTTGTAAAAAATATTTACAAAAGTTATTTTGGATACGATTTAAGCAACCAAGACAAAACTTGGACACCTCATAAAATTTGTACGACTTGTTTATTAGAACTTCAAAAGGACAGAAAAATAGCTTCAAAATCGTTTCGCCTACGCTATGGAGAGAGCCTAAAGACCATGTTAAAGATTGCTACTTTTGTTGTTGTGACACAACTGGATACAATTCTAAAAATAAAAGGGACATAAACTATCCAAACGTGTCATCAGTTACGCCTGCAATTTTCGGTGATTCAAACATGGTGCAGCCCCCGTTTTCAGCTACACAAATTGAAGATTCTGACTGTGATACAGATGAACAGGATGTATACTAATCTGATCCTGAATTTCACGTAGATTCTAACGAATGTAAGCTCTTTTCACAGGCACATTTAAATGACTTGACAAGAGATTTGAATCTCCCCAAAGATGCAGCGGAACTCTACTTCCAGAAAATCTAGGAGCCGTTAGCGAAGAACAAGGCGAAAGATTTCACCAAGATTTGAAAGAGCTTGAAGTCCGGTATCAAGGAAGATGGAATACTAGCATGATGGCGGACTATTGTTGGTTATTGAAGCGCGACGATCCAAACCAGAAATTTAAGCGGAAATCGCACAACCGAAGCTTCCAGAAAAAAAGGACCAGGTTGCACAAATAAAATTTACATGTAATTTAGACTAGTAATAAGTTGTTATTATATAATAGTAGTTTTTTAAGTTAAAAGTAATGTATTTTTTTTAAATATATATTTTTTTCATGTGACAACTTGTGTTTTTTTTTCCTATTTTCTATCTGTACCTTTTTTTGAAAAATCTGGAGGTGATGGAGAAAAACTAAGTACATATTCGTAATCAACGCACCAAAATACCCTAGAATCAGCTATCAAATCCCCGAGAGGAAGTTATGACCCTCATTTTGCAGGCCTGTGTTATTTCTACAGATAACTCAATACTAAGTCTAACGTGGTTCAATTTCTATAGGCGGCGGTGAATGATTTTTTTTTCGCAGCAAAGAGGCGCATGTTTTTAATTTTAAGCCCGAAATATTTAAATATTCGAGATATTTAATACAGTTTAAGAATATTTTTTCTCAAGAAATCAAATCGCTTAATATGAGAGATAAAAGTTAATCTTAAAACTAAATACTATTAAGAATAACTTCTGAAGAAGGTAAACGTTCGTAAATAAATAAACTAATTAGTAGACACACAATTATTAATTTCGTTTGATTGATTGATTGACACAATTATTACAACCCTAAATTGGCGCCCATATTTACTCGTATTATATTTATATTGCACCTAATGTTTCGGAAATACAGAAGATTTTTTAAAATTACATTATGAATATTTAAATTGTGTTTATAAAAATAGAGTACTTATCATAAATAAACACTATTATTTATAAAATTATTTGCTCATACGAAAGGGTAAAGTTATAAATTAAATAGACTGAAACAAAAAAAAACTTCGTAATCGTAAAAGACTTTGGGACTATGAGGAACGGGTGTAAAGTTCCTTAATACCCCACATAAAAGGGAGGATCCTCCGACACCAGACGGGTGTTGTGTCTGGTGAGCTACAACAGTTATTGTCGGGTTCTTCTATATAATCGTAGTCTTAAGTCGTGGTCTTGCTTGCGCGATATAGGAATTGGATGTTAGTCCTTCATATTTGTCATAGGCATGTCTATGGCATTAAGTCCGCCTCGTACATTGTGCTTGAAGTGTTAAATAAATAAATAAAGGAATAGAGAGTGCGCCTATGTTTGCAAACATACTTGTGCTGGTTTTCTCCTGGTTACTTGACGGAGATTGGCCGCCGTGGCTGAAATTCGATAGGGACGACATTTTTGTTTTATTCTTACACAATATTAGGTTATGCAGTAATTTATACGTTAGACATAAATTAAGTAAACCAACCGCATTTAGTAGTACTACGTGCCTCACGCATTCTCAAGGTAAGTCGTAATAAATGTTTTCTTTTTAATAGAGAAAAACGCCGCGTACTTGAAAACCACGCCAAAGAAAAAATATAACGTCGATCAAACATTGTAAGCATTTCAGAAGGTAAACCGCATTTCTTATTTACATAACATATAATTTTGTAGTGATTCATCTGAGCGGCCTTATCAATAGAAGATAAGCGGCTGCAAGGGAATGGTTTAGATCCATGTTTCGCGTAAGCCGCGATTACTCACGATTTAGTACGAATGTACTAAATCGTGAGTAATCGCGGGCGTCTAGCGAATACTCGAGACCTATATAGCGGGCGCAACGTAACCTGCGACCCAGCGTTCTCCATTGCATCGTCCACGATGTTGTTGCATAACAACAATGTTACAAACAAATGGCCGATTTACATAATAGCCTTGTCGGTTCGCGATTATCGTCGTATAAACGCCCACGCGAAACTGACGTGGCGCTGATATAAGTCTGTAACGCGCCTTTATTATTATATTGTTTTATAAATAATATCAATAGTAGTATCAAGTATCCCGTTAGATTAAACTCCGCCATTGTGGTTAAATCCAACGGAATGCGATACCGTAATTACGAAACAAGACCACTTTTGTTACGCAGAATTTTAGGAAAGGCGTGTGGATATTTAGCGGCTCGTTGTTAAGTACAATTTAATTTAATCATTGCACCAACCCGCACAGGGTCTGCATGGTGGAATATTGCCCTCACACTCTCAAAGACGGGAGGCCTGTGTTCCGGGAGCGGGAAGGTTCCAGGCTTAATAGAAGGATCAAATCAGAATTTTATGGCATTAAAATTGTAATGCATTCATCAATCCTCTGACAAACTACGGAAATCTATTCTGAAGGAAGCCTGCCTGTTGCGTTTATAAAGAGTTTTTACAAGAACTTTTTACAATAAACACTGAACGATCGTTTCAAGGTTTGATTGGATTACATAACAGATTCGAAGTTACAGCCAATTCTTCGTAACTATTACTATAGAAATGGACGTAAACCTACCTACTTACTAAACAAAAGAGAACATTAAATATTGTTATGGAACATGAAAATATGTTCGATAACTAAATATGTTTACATATATGTAACCAAGCATTAATAACGTTTCGAAGGTTGGAGTAAGCGAGAAAGTTCCAATTTCAGTCCAAAATATTCGACACCTAATTGACACATCCTTTTCTGATGGATTTGAGAAATTCGTAAACTCGACATAGGAAATAACGCAACGAATGAATTGTCAAAATGATAAGCATTGTAATTGCTTAAGTTTATTTACGCAATTACCCAGCTGGATTGCTATTGCTACAAAATGAGGGCAGGTGCTTTGACATCGTCATCATCATCTTCCTGTCCTTGTCCCATTCTACTTGGGGTCGGTGCAACACGTTTTCTTCTTCCATTCTCCCCTGTCAGACGTCACGGCATCATTTACTCAGTTCGACTTCCTTAATTTTTTTCTGTAACAGGCCCCACTTTTAAACTACCTCTAATATACTCATTCTTACTTTATCCATTCTTGTTACTCCACATATCTATCTCTACATTCTCATCTCCGCCACAAACAATCGTTTTTCATGGCTGGCTGCAGAATCAAATCATGACTATCATAAAAATGTATTGTCACCAGAACCAAAGGTGTGAGCAAAGTTTTAGCTCCATCGGGTACCAGATAATGGTCGAAAAATGGTTTGCAAATTTTGAAGCAGACATACGAACAGTGCTAGTTAATTTAAAGCCTGTAATTACGGATTGATGTTACAATCAATCAAGAAAGTACCCAAAACAATTTGATGAAAATGTTAACAAAGGCATTGACTTACAAATTGAGTAATTTGATTATTTTTTTACTTATACCCCCAATCCTAATTCCAATTCAATGGCGTAAGTCAAACGATAATTGTGTCACAAACTGGAAGTTGTTCTAACTTGTTGAGGCAAATTGAGTTCGTTTTAAAACGTTTCAGTTGTTTTGATGTATGTACCTAAGCACGAATTAATGTTACTACTTACAAGTTACCCGAAACGCGGTACAAAAAGTTTTTTTTTTTAATGAAATGCAATCGTCATACCAATTTCTAAACAGCACGATGTTTTCGTTTACAACTGTTATGATCTAATTTACATATACACTTGAGTGTCAACAATATAATTAGAAGCCGTCGCCACCAAATATGACGTGTACAACAGATTTGTTTGAGTAATCCCTGGTGGATGTCTTATGTAACCGACAATACTAGGTACTGATAAAAAAAAACGATAAATAATATGCCCAGCAACCGATATTATATAAAACACATTACAACCGCACTCAAAAATAAATTTTACATTAAAAATAATATAACGTTTTGCGATTGTGTAAAAATTAAAATTGTTACAGAAAAGAAAAAAACAAGTAGGCAGAATTGACAAACTCAAAAAAGAACCTTCGCTTAAGAATTCTTAAATAATAATATAAGAAGATCAACTTAATAAATAACTGTGCTTTGTATAAAAATGATATTAAAGAAAAAAAACACATAAAAGTTGATTAACACAATCTAGAAATTAAAGAACATGCTACACACACAGACCAACACTAAACGCGTAGTTAGTTACATTTGTTTATAGACATTCGCAAAAAGAATGTTAATTTAAAAAATGCTTACTCGGTTGGGGTTTGATGGCAGCACGATCTGCCGACGAGACATCATTATCTTTGGCGTTCATATTCAGACTAGCAGGCACCGGCACAATTCTGTCAAAAAATCAAAAGTAATTGTAATACAGCACCGCAAAATAAACTAGATCAGTTTGGTATAATATATATGTATATCCTACCTGAAACTCCGGAGAGATTGTGCCTCAGAGGTTGTCATTCTCACAAGATCCCGTATCAAAATATTCACGAATACTTCTTCGGGGGCTTCATCTCCACACGGACATCTGGTCTGATCTACGACACAACTGAAAGAAAAATACCAGATTAAAACTAATGATGGGAAAAAGAACATAATATAACTGCGTCACAGAATATTAAAATAGATACATACTCAGTGCATCGCGTATGACCACATTGTCCTGTTATGGGACAGAGAGGAAGTAAGCCGCAGTTGAGGCAGCCCATGTGGCGTTCATACGCATTTATAACGCAGCGAGCATATTTGATGACTCTATTAGCCACTTGGCTATCGAGTCGAGTGGCAGCAGCCATTCTGTGACCAGCACGACAGCGCCGCCTGTCCAGTGTGGCCTCAGGTTTTGGCATATTTTTTCCAGAGTTCCAGGGCATCAAGAGCCTTGAGGCCCGTTTTAGAAATATTGGGTTCAGGTCAGCTTCGTAGATAATTTCTGTCGAAACACTGGCCAGGTCGTCCTCTGATGTTGAGAAGTCTGATTCGTCATCCGTATGATCAGCATCATTGTTCTGCCGATTCGGTGAGCTGACAATATTTCTCTCTGGAGTACTGGTGGGTTCAGGCGGGACGGGGTAATACAACATGTGAGGATAGGGGGCAGTCGCAGGCTCTGCACAACTTGTGGATGCCATTTCCGTTGATAAAACCTGCAGACAAAGAAACGTTTGTATCGGAACTTATGGCTATAATAATCGTCAGTTTAATAATTGCGTGACACAAGTGTTCTGAGAGAAACTTATCTTTTTTTCTGGCTTAATTGGAACAGTTAGTATGGTAAAAGTAATAAATTTATTAGTTTGGAATGGCAGCTTCGGCATATGTATGAATTGATTATAAGGCATACGAACGAAATACGAGGTGGAAGGGACATCGACGCACAAACGAGAAAGAAATCAGAAAATAATCCGCTGTTCGCTTTTTTTTATTGCCGGTGAAAAATTCTAAACCCCCGTTCAGAATGATGTGCTGAACACGTGGTAACCGTTTGTGCGTCGGTGCCCCTTCTACCCAGTTTGAAATTGGTTTCAAAAGTAAATTACCTACTGTTTTAGAAGTATAAATAAACGTTGCATTTAAAACTAATTTAGCAAAGAATTGCGCGTAAAAAAAATATGTAAGAGTTAGAGCGATGTAAAATGGTGAACTTGGCCCAGAACGGTGAAACCGGTTGCGTGGAGGCAGCGGGCTTGGCTCCGACGCCGCAACGCAACGCCAGATGATTGCACGTCACCTCACAAATTTATGCAACCGACGTGCGACGACGACGCGACCGCTACTCGCAGCGTTGATGACTGCACTGCGCCCATCCGTTCTGTCCGTTACTTCAATATTTAGGTCACTAGATACAAAGCAAAGACTCCAACTGGCGTAATGGAAATGGAATACTAGCGATTGTAACTTTAAAGGAGTAAACTCGTGAACGTGTACTTCCCATGAAGGAAAATAGAAGCATGTAGCATTGACATGGCATGCAAAGCAAATTTAAAAAAAACTAGACGCATCCCTAAAATCGACGATTGCAGAGCATAACAGCGATAAATGATAAATTAACATGCACATAATATTATGGTGTCTACACAGACTTTTAGCAAAATTGTAAACATATCTTCGTTAAGGTTAAATAGAACTACCTACACCAAGGGCTATAAACATAAAAAATAACACTACGAAACAATGAATCGTTCATGTTACAAAAGAAATTGGCTACATCCAAAGGCAGTCATAAAACTATATGTATAATTTGATACGTGAGTTGCAGAATGAATATTTACTAAGGCAACTATTCCGTATTCAGACTCTTCTGCTACTAATTCACTACTAAACTGAACCCAAAATAAATCGGATCGTATAAATTGGTACATAAACACAACATTAAACTCTAACTAAATCTGTGAAAACTGCAAAGTAATAATAGTCAACGACAAATGTAGCTGTTCAAATAAAAAAAAATGATTATTTATTTATCACAGAAACAAGTCATTACTATTTTAATGTTCAAATATTAATGTTCATCATACTCACCAATATTTATTTGATATTTTGGTATGCAATTTAGTATGTAATATAGTGTTACCAAAGCTATGTACATTTCTTGCCGCCTGTACAAACACCATGCGACATCGGCTAGCTAGATAAACAATAACGGCTTACTTGCCTTACAGTCTAGAGAGGTGTTAAAAAGACTACTACTACTAGAGAAATTGAGGAGTAGAGACATTAAAAGCGTGATCATTGGAAGGTAGTAAGCGAAGGTAAAAACTAAAGCAGAACATCTACAGACAGCGTGGCAATGACGTTTGACACGTGTTCTACTGTAAAATTGTGAACTAAGTAGGAATGAGAAAAGCGGTGCTGTCAATGATTAATTCAAGCTCGAAGTCATGCTGCTTCCCACCGCTCACCTCTGTACAATCACACGGCAACGGATCCATCGTGGAGGTACTCTGGACAGCGTCCTAGAAGTTTTGATTATATACACTGTGAGACACTTGGATACACTTACAATTACTAATATAAAATAATAACTTCGGATCACTACACCTATTCAAAATACGCTTCACTACCACGCTTCTCAGTCTGTAGGAAAACACTGAACTCTTTTAATATTGCGAATGCAATACGGGAAACCGACCTAAATCCCCATTTTAACTTAAATTATATCAGCGTAAGGTAATTTTGGAACAGTCACATGTGGTTGAACATTATCTTCGAGGGAAAACAGGGTAGGCCGATGCGCGTGCATAAACACCAACAACGAATACTTCAGCACACTTTTAAAAATATTGTTTATAAAACTTGAAACTATATTGTTATTCAAATCACTGCTACAACTTTTGATGTTGCCTGATCGACTGCTAAGAGAACACTGAATAAAACTTACGTATGAATCAATGGAGCTGAATAACAATAAGTCGACGGGCGATTCCGCTCCATGGAAGGCTTCATCATCCGAGTCCTGTAACAAAAGAAAATTTTCCGCTAGAGGATCACATAATCTTATTCAAGATTTCGGTATAAAGCAAAATGACTTTTCTTCGCAGATGAAGATCTTTTAGGGGGGCTATTTGCATTCGACTTTTGTACATAACATACATCACGGCCAAAGAGTATAATAATAATAAGGCAGATCACGCCTGTTTCCTTCCAAAAAGTAGGCAGAAACGTAGACCCACATTTCACGAGTCAAAAGTGGCCAATTACCCCGTATTAATAATAGTTCACATTAATTACGTAACTAACAGGTACTGTACAATAAGTATAACAGTTGACACAATTATACAAATATTCAATAGTATTACAGTTACGGCCGTTACAGGGCGGAGAAACCAGAAGGAAGCCTGTGAACTTACGAGAAGTTCTAATTTAATCTCTGGGTAAGTGTATTGGTATAAAACTGATTGACTGATATGTATGTCAGTCTATCAGTTTTATACCAATACACTTCTCAATACATGGGAAATTCAAACTAAGATAACAGTTTCAATGCAAAAGTATTGTGCGTAACTTAGAGAAGGTATTAGTTTTGGTTTCATTGTAATCCGTGCTCTTAATCAAAAGATAAATGAATTTAAAGTGTTCAAGAAGCAATTATCATCATTATTTAGGATACATGCAACGACATCTATTGAACCAAAATGGTACTAATGAATAAATGTGCTCATAAGATCATTTTTAAATCGACTGCCCGAGTTTTTCAAAAAGTTATGATAGGAAAAGGTACTCTATATGGCGCTGCCTTGAAAATCTACATAATATATAGTGATTGTTACATCGCTTTCTATACATTATATTTTAGCAGTTTAACTGCGTGCTCGTTAGATGGCGTTGTGCATTTGACGCCAGTTTCTGACTCTCGGTGTTAAGATTTTCCGTTAGTGAACTACGCTCGCGACAGTATGTGGCCGTAAATTTTTATTGATTATCCCCCTAAATGTGTACATAAACAATATTAAAATTGTATAAATTCAAAACGATGTTCCGAACTTCCGAAATGGCGCAACAACTACTGCATGTGTTCTACTGTTCACATTTTGCACAAATATTCCTTTCTTAAAAAAATATTTTTCCAAATATGTATTCTTTTTAGGCTACCATTTGAATGCTTCTTCAAATCGTAGCCTATATAATATCACACTGTGTGCTTGCGGAGGTTCAGTCATGACATGCACGACAACGGCTATTCATATATTATACTAACTTCTGCCCGCAGCTTCGCCTGCGTGGCCTACATGAAATAAATGATTTTTTTTTCAGAAACAAACATTATAAGCTTACAATGTTTGTTCACTCCCTCTCATTGAACATCATCATCAGCTTAGCCTTTTCCCAACTATGTTGGAGTCGGCTTCCAGTCTAACCGGATGCAGCTGAATACCAGTATTTTACATGGAGCGACTGCCTATCTGACCTCCACAACCCAGTTAGTACCGGGTAATACGCCCGTGTAATCCCTTGGTAAGACTGGTTAACAGACTTTCGGGTCACTGAATACTTATAACGACTGTCAAATATCATCAAACGACAGCATTTGTGACAGTGCTTTCCGAGGCACGGAGGAAACTCGGTATGTAATGGGTGGTCACCCATGCACAGACCAACCTAGGCAAGCGCCGCTTAACCTGAAGATTGATCCGAGCGGCTGTTATTATTTTAGCCACGAGCTCCTCCCTGTCATTGCACATACGAACTGAAAATATCCCAAACAAATCAATAAGGACGAAGTTCTCTAACTAATCTCTGGGATGAGAGTAACTGTATGGTTTTCACAGAACTCAAAGCGTGTGTGAAAAGATCTAATTAATAGACAGCCACAAATGGATAGTAATCATTCATTTACACTCTTTTGCAAAAAAAAACGGGCACCTAAGGAAATTTACGTTCTAAGGTCGATTTGAGTTAATTAAATGAAATTTATTTCTTAGACGTAGTCTGTATACTTATAATCGTGTAAATTAATGCGCGTGAAGTGAATTCGGGCAATTAAAAGAAAAAAACGATGAATTCTTTAAAACCGATGTTCACGCCCAAACAATAAGAAGTGGTCGGCAATAAAGACAAGATTTTTTTTTTACTTTTTTTAATTAAATAAAGTTACAAATGTAAAAACCTAATAACGAGTGTGACCTCCTCTTGCCAAAATCACAGCTTGAATCCTTCTGGGCATTCTTTCCACGATGTTTTTAATAACGTTTTGAGGAATACGTTCCCACTCTTCTGCAATGACTCTTTTTAGCTCCCTGATGTTTTGTGGAGCAGGTTGCACTGATCTTACCCGTCTCTTTAGAACATCCCAGACATGCTCAATTGGATTGAGGTCAGGACTTCGAGCTGGCCAATCTAAACGACGGATCCCAACTTCTTGCATGTACGCTTCCACGTCGCCAGAACGGTGCGGGCGAGCATTGTCGTCCATAAAAATGGAATCTTCCCCAAGTGCAGTCAATGTGGGTTGTGCATATGGAATTAGGACTTCCATTATGTACCGGTGTGCATTTATTGTTCCATTTTGTATGAAAACTAACTCCGTATGCTCCGTCGAATTAATTGCTGCCCAAAACATAACGGAGCCTCCGCCATAAGGAGTGATTTCTTCGAAACACACTTCCGCATAGCGTTCCCGTGGTCTTCGCAGCACTCGCCGGCGTCGGTCCTCTCCACACAAAGAGATTCTAGCTTCATCAGAAAACAACAATTTATTCCAGTCCTCCAGAGTCCATGAAGCACAGTTCCGAGCAAACTGAAGTCGAGCAACACGGTGCTCACGGAGTAGTTTAGGGCCCCGAGCTGGGCGGTAACTCCTGATATTGGCCTCCTCCTGACCGTCCACAAGCTAACTTCTACTCCTCTTACTTCTTCAAGGCTCTTCTTCAGGTCCATACTTGACGCCTTACGATTCCGCAACGCCTGACTCACCAAAAAGCGGTCATCTCTTGGTTCTGTGCATCGTTTTCTTCCCGAACCGGGTCTTCTTTTGACCGAACCGGTCTCTTGATACCGTTGCCAAGTCCTCTGGACAGTTGAACGACTCACATTTAGCCGCTGAGACACGTAAGTTTGCGAACAACCTTCTTCAAGTAGGGCTATAATTTTACCGGCCCTTATCGCTTTATCACTCATATTAAAAAGTGATATTTAATGTAAAAAGAAAGATTAAATTGTTTAATTTGCAGAAAATATCCAAAAAGTTTTAAAATATCGTAATCAGTTAAAAATCGTTTCAGCAATTCGCGGCATTAGTAAAGCAATTTTAGAATAATCCACATAATCATTATTTTTCTTTTATTAATTTCAAATTTTAAATTTGGAACGTAAAGAATCATGCCAGGATGCTTCAAATAACATGCCAATACATCGTCAAATTAATAAAACCTATTTCTTGTTCTTCTTCATTGAAGTAGAGAAAAAAATCTTAAGTGCCCGTTTTTTTTGCAAAAGAGTTTATATTGTTTACAACGAAATACTTTAACTACCGCAGTATTTCTTTGTAAACAAAATTTTCTTTTCTTTAAGGTGCTAAAATTACCAGGCTGCTCCGGAAGCTTACTCTAGAGCAGGCCACGTATAACTGGCCGTGTTAAAAGCAGTTCTCCCTTAAGTCTGCCAGTGCTAAATTAAGAGTTTGGTCTTGAGATTTACTTATGGTCTTGGCAAAACAGACATTGAGTGGAAGATGCACTCTTGAACTCGAAGGGGTTCGATGATGTTAGAGGAATCCTCGGAATAAACATAGACTTCCCTCGGGAGTCACATAACAGTCGTTACAAGGTTGAAAGTCGTTCGGCTTCTTTCATGACAACCTATCTAATAATAGGGGTTAAAGTATGAAATTGCCGTTTTATAGTAATTGATACTTTGAATAGAGATAAAACCTTCATGGTGTGAGATATAATTCGAGTGAAACTTTTTTTACATTCCTATGAGATTTTTCTTTTAAAAAATGTGCAACAGTCGATTTTCGAATTTGAATTGTTTTTTTTATTCAGCTTAGACGGAAAAGATGGATACTTCGAAAATCTGAGTAATTTTTGAATACGACTTCCAACGCGGAACTAACGCGGCAAAAACGGCTCGCAATATCAATGCTGCGTTTGGAGAAGAGACTGCTAATGAACTCACCGTGCGTTTTTGGTTTAAACGCTTTCGTAATGTAAACTTCGACTTGAAGAACGAACCACGTGGAAGACCGCCCACACAGGTGAATGACGCTGAAACGAAGGAGATGGTGGAAGCCGATCCGAGTCAAACTACCCAGGAATTAGCAGCATAGTTTAACGTTACCTTACCTATAATATTGACTTATTTGCATAAAATCAATAAGACAATATGAAAAATGGGTGCCTCATGATTTGACTTATCTGCAGAAAATAACGCGACTTGAAACTTGCGCTGCCTTGTTGAATCGGTACGGAAATGAAGAAATATTGGATCGAATTGTGACATGTGACGAAACGTGGATTGTTCACGATAACTGTGAGCGAAAATGCAATGGTTAACCCCAGGTCAAACGCCGCAACAGTGCCCTAAAGCAAAGCTTACCAATAAAAAGCTAATGGTAACTGTTTGGTGGTCTCTTCATGGTGTTATTCACTGAAGCTTTCTCAGGTCTGGTCATATCAGCAGATGTTTACTGTGCCGAACTTCGAACAATGATGGCGAAACTGGCAGTGAAACAGCCCCGACTCGTGAATCGATCTTGACCATTATTACCCCATGATAACGCAAGACCTCACTGCACGGGACACCGTTGTAACCCTACGGGAGCTGCAGTTAGAAACCATACGTCATTCTCCGTACACGCCGGACCTTGCTCCAACTGACAACCTTTTTTTTCGTGATTTGGATAATTTTCTACGTGGTAAAAAATTCTTTCCAGGAGGCGGTACAAAATGCTTTCACACAGTTTGTCGAATCTAGACACCCAGAGTTCTAATGCAAATGCATAAGCAATGAATAAAAATGAGGGTAAATATTTTGAATAAATAAATATGTTACATCTTGGAAAAAAACGAGTTTTCATTTTGCAGTATACATTCAGTCAAAAAAGTATCGGCAATGGATGATATGTTTATGGGTTCAAATTCAACTTTTTGTTTTTTTGTTGTTGTTAGATTGGCACAACTGTTTTCCATTTTGGCGCGGAGTTTGAGTTGAATTTGTTATTTAGATTAAATACAGTGCCGTTTTACTTAGATCAGAATATGATTTGAGCGTTATGCGGCGTTTAAGAGCGCAAATTCGACGAAGAAGACCAGATTTGTGGAAAGAAAATTATTGGATTTTGCACCACGATAATGCTCCCTCGCACAAGGCCATCATAGTGAACGAATTTTTGACCAAAAACTCAACAAATATTATCGTGTTCGTGCAACCACCTGATTCACCAGATATGGCAAATTCTTTCTTCTTCCTAAACTCAAATTACCACTTCGTGGCACCCGTTCTCATTCGGTAGAAGACATAAATGCGAATTTGCGACGAGAACTGAACTCAATTCCGGAAAAAGCGTTTAAAAATGTTTTGATGATTGGATTATTCCTTTGCGTAAGTGTATCGTTTCTGAAGGAGCAAACTGAAGGCGATAAAATAACTTTGGATGAATAACTAACATTTTGTGCATTATGGATCGTTTCCCGGTACTTTCTTGGCAGAGTAGTAAATAGAAAGAAAGAAAAGAAAGAAAGAAAAAGTATTTATTAGTCTCACACTGGACAAAACAAAGTGGTAACTTGGCCATAAAAACAAGACTAATATAAATAAATACTTACAATACTTTAACCCCTGATATAATCGTTAGTATAAATATCTCGACTTTTTAAAACAAAAATTCAGTGTGGACTACATGGATATATCGTCGCTTAAATGACAATAATGGCTTATTTACAGCGGGACGTTGTTGATAAAAATATTTTTTTTGTGAGAGTTTTTTCAAATAGTCTTTATTTCGACTGTGGAATAAAACGATATTTTACTAATTAACATTTAGTATCCAGGTTCAATAATTAATAATATTAGATGAAACAAAATAAACCCATTATTATATAATAATGCTAGGTACCTAACTTATAATAACAAAAGCCGACGATACTAATACCGTTACTCATACCAATTATCTAAAGAAACCACACGTTAGACTAATGACTTCAACGAGTAACAAGGGTCATTGACCGATAACGTCGTGTGAAAACTTCATTACAATTTATTATTACCCGTAAACGTGGTAATTTTCAAGTAAATAGTTAGGTATGTGGTTATCTACTTCATCATAGTGTAAGTAAACTGTTTAGTGATTTACATATTTTGGTTAGGTTAAAAGTCTATGCCCTAATCCCGTCCTTGGGTCTAAAAAAATTACTCATAATTTCATATCAATTATGATCTGAGCCAGTCGCGGCTTACCAGTACTTCAATAGACACCGTAATGATTCCTTAGAATACATAAATTAATCATCGTCTGCGGTATAGAATTGCCTACAACGATTCTTACGCAAAAGAAGTAAGCGGTGGGCTTACACAATGTGACCCACTGGCACACTGACTCCGTGCCGCAGCGCATGCTTCGCTTGCACTGACTAGGTACCGCCTCCTACTTACGTTTGTTGCTTTATCGTAACTTACTATTGCAAACTGTAATGATAAAAGCATTGCGATTTGTGAACTAGTTCTGAATGAACGGTGAACCTGTGCGTTCAGCCGGACGGATTGGAATTAATTCACCTAGAATCTTATCCTGAAATTATAACACTCCCTCTCAGCACCTTGTTTCTTTTTCATGTATTTTCACCGATTACTCCGTGATTACTGGGAAGATTTACATGTTTTTTCCATCTATGACAGTGGAAGGTGATGCAAAATGGGATTAAGGAGTGGCTACGCGAGGTTCCTATGTCTGTCTGCAGAATTTAAAGTTCAAACCTAAACTGTCCAAGTCGGGGTGCCCAAGTCCCGATCTCGCTCTTGGATTAAATGTAATACTTATAATCATTTTACTAGATTAGTTCAGTTCGATCACTTAGATAGTTATAAATCCTATCTTCCGGGATATAGCTATATCCCTAGGGATATTACTATAATATCACGGTTATAACTATCTTACTGCGACATACATACGTCTATTTACTATGAAAGACCGCTTTACCGCGTATGATAATATCCTTTTTTTGTTAATACTTACTGACAATAATTATTATCCAAAATAAACCAAGTAGGCAACGTACATACGGGTATGCAAGAAATAAAAATTGGACAACTTGTTGCCTTATCCTGGCTACCCACCTAACAAGTATGCTCTTGCCCGCACACCGAAACCTAACCTTGATGGAGCAGAGCACGTATGTAATTGTTTCATACCTACGTAGTCGTAGGTATTACGTAACTTACGTAGCTCTGATTAGGGAACAAAGGAGGAAATCCAGTTCAAGTTTAGAGGTCAATCAATGCTCCTTCTAGAAGCTTCTTTAACGATTGATGGCTATTTAAAACGATCACAAATCATGTTGTAAGTCCCAATCGATTTTATGATTACACAAAGAGCTCCCTAAGTAGGTACCTACTTGATGGTTATGAAAATTATTCTTTAATCAGAAAAAAAACCGCAGAATGAACCAAATCAATTGATTCTTATGAAACAATTTTCAAGTTCATCGTAAAAATAATTATTAGCGAATCAGTTTGACGTCTTTATGCCTCTAAGTTTTAAATAGACTTTGCCATTTCCAGTGACGAAATTTATGACCTAACAGACATTTTAATCAACTACCACGTCATCTTGAAGATAGACTAGGTCGAATGGATGGTACCTGTTGCTGTTGTTGCTTCAGTATAATTATATATATTCTACTCGTATGCTGTATTCATACACTGTATCCAGAACAATTTGGCGGAATCAACACTAAATAGGTAGTATTAGTATTGCATTGCATTGTGTTTTACATGGATTTACGGTAACGCCTGATCCTATTACATTATTATTACTTGAAAGTAGGAGGTATTCCTCGTAGCGCTCCCGTTTTGAAACGCTCCCATCTAAGCGCTCCCGTTTTGTTCCTCCAAGCGCTCCCAAAAGGAGCGCTTCGAGGAACGATTAAAAATATTAAAATTTATTTCCTCGAAGCGCTCCCACGTTTAAAAATAGGGAAAAGCATGAAGTAATGAATTATATCGATAATTTTTAAAAACTTATGTGTGCATCATCGACATCGAAGTTGCTTAACCAAATTACGAAATTGAGAGAATAATGAACCTAGGACAAGGAAAGTCATTTCTACCATTGACGTAAACGATAGACACCTCATTGCCTTATTTCTACGAAAAACTTCCGAAAAAAAACATTGAGGTGTGCGGGGAAGGGGGTAGTAATGGGAAACATAATGGAGAGAAATCATAAGCTTTCTAAACAATAAAAAAATATGAATAGGTACAGATGTCGGTAGATTATATTCATCTATTTGGTGGACTAAAGGATTTACAATAAAACAAAAAAAAAAAAAAAATTACCAAACCCGTGCGAAGCCGGGACGGGCCGCTAGTTGTATATTATAACAATGTGTTCTACTTATTATCGATAATTTCAGTTAGTATAGTCCCATCTCTATCCGAAAGTTAATCATGGGAGCGCTTCGAGGAAATAAATTTTAATATTTTTAATCGTTCCTCGAAGCGCTCTTTTTGGGAGCGCTTGGAGGAACAAAACGGGAGCGCTTAGATGGGAGCGTTTCAAAACGGGAGCGCTACGAGGAATACCTCGAAAGTAGAAATCAGTTTTCTATTCTAGAAATGCCTAAGAAATTAAGATTCAAGATCGCAGACAAGTGCGTGTTCACCCGAAAAGGTGGTGACAATTATCCCATAATGTATCCACAGCCGCTGATACAAACAGACAGTTTTATAGGTACCTAAACCTGACGTGAACGTCTTCTGTGTTGACAACCTTTGAGATTTAAGTTAGCACACCGTCGTTTAGATTCAATGAAAGCTGAACGTGATTTAGTGATAATCTGATAATAATAAACTTGGGAATGATCGGATTTATTACATTATAAACGAGTGGGTGACGTAAACGTGGTGATCTGTTCTCGCGGTTGAGTATACCCACGTCGTGGAACGTGGTTTTTTATGTTAGGTTTGTTCCTACATAAGAATAATTTCGATAGCTGTTTTGTTACTAACTGACGCCTAGGTACTAGCTGAGAAAAGTTGTTTCGTGACTTTTGACGTATTATTCCTAAGTTTAAGTTCATAACGTGCCACTTGACTACCGGCAAAGGATAGCCCATCGCGTATTCCCTTGTATGTGTCATACATAAGGGGGAATTTTATCTAATAGAAGCGGCGTTCGTCTAACGTCCTAATAATAACAGACTTCCGTCAGCGTCCGCGTTTAGAATATGGCAATAACCCCTACGACAGTTCATTGTAGCGGTCATTGCGAGGCCCATCTACAGTTGATGTGCGGATCTACATATACGAAGATGATGATGTCATGTCATTCTATTAATACATACATATTTTGTTACGTGTTCGAATGTTGATCCCGAGATAAAGATGGCGAGTCGACTCCTTGCTCTAATCACCAGAATCACAGTACTTCTCATGGAAATAGCGAGGAGAACCGAAGTGGAACTAGTCAGTGGGGCGGGCGTTGGAAACTACCCGCTATTGAAGTCTGCATTAAAGCGTCCGAAATCGTCTGTCATCCGACACATACGGCTTGCTTTCGCAGATTTATAAATATTCGTAAGTCGTAGCTTACTTAACACAACACGTCTGTCGTTTGCAGTACCCCTTTTAGTGTTGTCCACCCATAATGACGACGTTAAAGTACCGGTTTCATCATTATATGGTCTAAAAATGGATACTATTATTATACCCACCTGTCGGCACATGTCAGAGTCAAGTTCATTGCAAAGAACGGTTCCCCTCCCTACAAAGAGGTCAAACCCGTATTTGTTTGACAGGTTTGTTTTGTACTTGCTTACTTGTTCTGTCTGGGGTGCAAGTGTATGGATCGACCTCAGAATTTAGAACTGACCCTGGTCTACGGAACTGGCATTATCTTAGAGGGGACAGGTCACGGCTGTTTGCCGTACGAGTATTAAACATTGAGGGGGAACGGCTTTTTTAAATAAATTATAGCCATTTAAAAAAAAAAATCGGTTCACCTGGCATAAGGTCTATATCGACAGCGATTCATTTACGGCTAATTACGAGCCTTGGTAAAGTTGCCTTTTTAACCCGATTTTACAGTTTTTGCTTGGCATGCAAACCAATTTTCTGGGTTTTCCGAGTCGCGGTTTATTTTTGGCTATTATGGCTAATTCCTAGAATACCTAAAACACATTGCAAGCCTAGTTCGAGGTGCCTTAATTATTTTTGTTCGGCGTAACAGCCGTTTTCGTATTGTCGAGATAGAAAATGGAGTTATTTGGAAAAAAAAGTGGACCCCCTGGCTTATGGTCTATGACTCTCTCTATATCGATAGCAGTTAAGTTGCGGTTAATTATGAGCCTTGGTAAATTTGTCTAGGTCTTTTCTAACCGATTTTTGGGTTTTACAGCTCGCGGTAAATTTTTGACTTTCACGGATTTGCGGCTATAAATTGTCCAGCAGGTACTTTGTTTGCCTGCTGCATTTGCCATGCTAATTTCAAAGAGGTCTTATTAATTATAGTAGGTCTTATTAACGTTTCGATCAAAAATATTACAAAAGTAGGTACTTCATAAAACAAAAAATATAAAGACTACCCGCTTAGATACACAAGCGCAAAAATCATTTTAGACAATTAATGTCTAATAAATAAAAGCAATGGCTACCCCCCGTGATAAGCGAGATCATCGTTGGGCACCAACTATTTTACTAAGCGAGACATTACTTGTTACGTAAAATTTACAAGTTATGTAAAACTTATTGACATCAATGTGTCAATCCAAATTCGCATTAACTTTAACAAAGCGACGAAGAACTAGCTCATCGCTCCTGCCTCTTCCAAGCGCTTTGGTAGCAAGAAGAACCAATTAAATTATATAATAATAATTATGCAATTTAATGTGAACAAAGGTTGGCGCTGGTTCGGTGCTCGTCGCCCTCGGCGCCTCGGTCGGCCACGGCGGCGCCGCGCCCGCGTCGTCGTGTTTATGTTTATCTTGTTTACACGCCAGCGGACGTTCAATGCTCGCGCTCCTCCATACACTTCAGTTTTATGTTTTCTTGTCATCATCCCTTGAATTTCAAACTTACATAATTCCCTTACGTAACGACCGCGTGGCGAGGATAATACATGCCCCCCTCGCTCTGCTAGGAGCCTTCCGCCATATAAAATTACGTAACGGCAATAGCATTTTTTTGTCACATTTGTTTAATTTACACATGTTAAAATATAAATGCCGGTATAATTCTGAGAAGGTAGGTACTTTTAAAATTATTTTAATTTGTTACCTCCTCCATTTCCGGCGGAGTAGTCTCCCCCGTCCGGCGACTCGGCCACATTCTAATTATATTATTAAGGTTTATGAAATAATTATTATTGAGACACTACAATACACGGCAATAAAATTTTAGGACTTCCACATCCACTACACACAACACGATGTTTTATACTGAAGTTGAAACTTGATGAGCGAAGAAAATTTTTGGCGTCATCATCGTCACTATTGGATCAATATAGGCACAGATTCACAAGTTTACGGCATTGTTCGACAAATGAATTGCACTCTGTGGTAAGGTCCACAGACAACACACTGATTAACTGATATGAGAACACCCAGTGTAGCCAACTCTACAATTTTAACTGTAGACTAACAGTTTTTTGGAAATGCTCCTAATTTTTAGTTTAGGCCTCCAAATGTAGTTTTTTATTTAAGACTAGCTTCTGCCCGTGGCTTTGCCCGAGTGGCCATTTTTTTGAAGCGTACATCAGAATGACCACGTGTTCCATTTTTGGCAACCAATGTATGAAATAATTTAGTTTAGCATCGGTTTATATCGCTCAATCATGCGAAAATCCAATAGGAGTACCAATCCAGAGGCAGGAAAAAGGAGCCTCCGTGGTATTAGCTTTTTCTCAGGAGTAAAGGACTGACTAAAGTACGGACCTCGCGCGTTAGTTCAAAGACAATGTGTTATTTTGTAGACTTACTAAGATTACTCAGAGGTTAATTTTTGGCCTTAAAAATATAATAAACACTCACACGAGCGTGGTTCTACTGTACGATACAATTTATTACGTACTTACTAATTCTGTGTCTTCAGCAGTGTTCGGAATAGGTAGAGCTAATGTGCCTAAAGTTCAAGGAACAGAAACGAAAAGTGGGGACTTCCTTAAGACTAAAAATTTAACTCGGAAATGTCTCGGAATCAGTTAAGTACATTTAATAATAATGTTACTTATTAAGTCATCAGGCAGAAAAAACGATCACTTTAAAAAAAATCCTGAGCATCTAGGGGGGGGGGCAGCTCCCTTCCTGCCCTCCCTGCCCCCCCCCCCCCACGCTGGCGACGCACATGTTTCTGGGTAAACTAATCACCATTTCCATAAATGAAAATTATTAGTACAAATGTTCTTCTGGGTAATCACAATTACTCACTGAACGAACAGATTTAGATGTTAGTGCGTAAAGTGTTATAGTAGGTATGTGCCCAATCCACGCCATGCGCCCGTCTATGTGATTTTCGAAGCCCTATTTGAATCCGTTGGGGGACGATTTTGGAAAAACTGTGATACACGTATCTCATAATTTTAATTGAAGAGTATGTACACCAATTTCACATTTGTCGCGAGCCGCACGTATTATTAATAGTATCGGAAGATATATTTGGACAAAACCTGCCGAGATTTGTGCAAAGAGCACAAATCATACCTATATAAATTCTGGCAAAAGAGTGCCAGTATTTTCGTTTTTTTTTTGTAGATAAATCGTGTACGGCAGCCTCACAGCCCCCTTTAGAGCCGTAACCTAGCTGCAGGGGCTGAATTTTTTTCGAAACGGCGTGACCATAAAATTTACAGCAAATCTTGGCTGCCATACGACGGTAGACAGTTCCCACGGCAATGGGACGAATGCCGCCATCCCTCTTGCGCAGGGCACATAAATTAGCCCCGTACAAGACGTCGAAGACGGTCTCGTTCACCTTGCCGAAGAGCATGAGGTTAATCAGAGCTGTAAGCTCCTTCAAGTGTTGCTCACCAGCTTCTCCGGCGCCTGAACAGATAAGGTCCTTTAGATACTGAGGACTTAGGCCGTCGAGGCCGGCGGCGGAGCCACTCCGGAAGGAGCAAACAGCTGTGACCAACTCTCGACCTGTAATGGTGAGGGAATGTATGTCCGAATCAGGAGGGTCGGGAAAAGAAAGGCCATCCGCTGGGGCAGGGTGTTTGGTCTTTAGAGCTGCGAGTGTTTCTGGAGAACACGGTGCCACCACATCACTACTGAGGAGAATCCTGGCTGCTTCACTAATATCACCTTCCCTTAACTTGGTTTCCACCAAGTGGGATATGCCTCTTGAAGAGGTATATCTCTGTGTCGGTAATTTTGGATCTAAATCTTGAGCCGAAATGTTACAATTTTCTTTAATTTGGGATGTTAAGGATTTTTTGGTTGCCAAATTTTTTTGTACATGAAGGTAAGGTGAGCAGTGGTTTCCAAGCACTTAACGAGTTTTCCCGGACGGACAAGGCGCACGCATCCTGCTAAGTTTTGTGCTACAAGCGGTCTAGCACCTCGGAGAACTCGCTTTAATACAGTAACGGAGTTTTTGAATTTTGAAAGGGTTTTCCAAAGTGGGTCGAAAGAGGATATTGCCTGTGTTGTAGGTGAGGGTGTTATAACAGGGTCCGTTGTGGGTGCATTTTGTAATTTATGCACTTTCCCAATATGCACATTCAGACCCCGCTAACCTTTAAAAAACCGAGCTGGGGTACAAAGCGGGCATCTCTCCAGAATGGTCAGCGATGTTTAAAATTGACATGCACCACCACATTGCTGCTGTACACTTAAAAATCAAGACTTAACGAAATGAATATAGTAAATTCAAAAACACTAGAGTCTGACGAATAAACAAAAACTGAACAATCGAAACAAAAACGGCAGTGGCCTAGTCCCGTTGGCGGCCCAGGGCGCTGTGCCACCCCCGACTGGTGGGGCTCCTAAGCGCATGCTTGGAGAGAGGCCAGTTCCCGCTTCGTTGGAAGACGGGGAAGCTGGTCCTCATTCGGAAGCCGGGGCGCCCTGCGGACTCTCCGTCCGCTTACCGGCCCGTTGTGTTGCTCGACGAGGTGGGCAAGCTCTTTGAAAGAGTCATTGTAAACCGCCTCGCCGAGCACCTTGCGGGGATGGGTCCGGATCTTGCGGAACACCACTTTGGTTTCCGCAAGGGGCGCTCCACGGTGTACGCCATCATGCGCGTGAGAGCCCTCACGTGACCCGGGGTGGGTTTGTCTTGGCGGTGTCTCTCGACATCGCCAACGCCTTCAACTCCAAGCCCTGGAGCTGCATTAGGGAGGCACTCCGGTATCACCGGGTGCCAACCTACCTTCGTCGTGTGGTCGGGGATTACTTGACGGACAGAGCCGTCATCTACCTCGGTCGCTCCGGAGAGTGGAACCGGCGAGAGATGTCGTGCGGTGTCCCACAGGGATCGGTTCTAGGACCGCCCTTGTGGAACATCGGCTACGACTGGGTGCTGCGCGCCGACCTCCCTAGTGACGTCAGCGTAGTGTGCTACGCTGACGACACGCTGGTGCTGGCACAGGGGAGGTCGCACGAGGCGGCGGCCGAACGGATAACACGCGGAGTTGCGATAGTCGTTGAGAGGATCCGGCAACTGGGTCTCGAGGTGGCATTGCACAAGTCAATGCCACCTCGCCATGACCATGGCCATGTGCTTTCATGGGCCTCGGAATGCGCCACCGTCAGGATCCTCACTGACGGTAGGAGGGGTTTCCATCGGCGTCGGGTCGACGTTAAAGTACCTGGGACTTGTCCTCGACAGCCGGTGGAACTTCGTGGAGCACTTCCGACGTTTGGCCCCTAAACTGGAACGGACTGGGGCGGCCTTCAGGCGGCTCCTGCCCAATCTGGGGGGGCCGAACGCCTTCTGCCGGAGGCTCTATGCGGGGGTCGTGCAGTCCATGGCCCTTTACGGTGCCCCGGTGTGGGCGCGTTCCTTGAGGCGGCGAGCCGCCCATTATCTGAGCGCGCCCCAAAAGGTGGTAGCTGTAAGGATGGTCCGTGGGTTCCGCACGATCTCGGGCGAGGTTGCGAGCCTCCTAGCCGGATTGCCACCATGGGATCTGGAGGCAATAGTCCTCGCGCGCCTACATGAATGGCGCGCGGAGGTTCTTCGCCGGGGGGTTACTCCGCTGCCACGGCTAATTGCCGCTCAGCGGACAAACCTCCGGGCCGATCTCATGGTGACATGGAGAGAACGACTGTCGCAACCCCGTGCAGGGCACGCCACGATAGTGGCGATAAGTCCCCTCTTTGAGGAGTGGCTTGAGAGGCACCACGGCGTCCTCACCTTCCGCCTGACGCAGGTCCTCACCGGACACGGTTGTTTCGGGAGGTTCCTGCACCGAATCAGGCGGGAGGAGACGCCCGGGTGTTTCCACTGCGAGGATCTACCGGAGGACACGGTGGAGCATACGGTGGAGGTCTGCCCCGCTTGGGCGGAGCAACGCCGTGTCCTCATAGCGGCGATCGGCGGCGGCGACCTCTCGCGTCCGGCCCTGGTTCGAGCCATGGTCTGGAGCGAGACGGAATGGGAAGCCGTCACCTCCTTTTGCGAAGCAGTCATGCTAGCAAAGGAGGAGGCGGAACGTGAGAGAGAGCGTTCCTCCTCACGTCCCAGCCGCCGCGCGAGACGCACCGGGCGTCGGGAGCCACGTGGTGGCCCCCGGCCACCGTAGACGCGGGCCTGTGGACGGTGAGCTAAGGGCTAGTCCGCCGTCCCTCCGTCTTAGGACGACAGGCCGTGTCGACGGCGCGTTCGTGTTCCACGCCCACCTCAAAGAGATGTCAGCATAGGGAAGGGGCCCGCAAGGGCCGATGCCTGCCGGGTGCTGCGGGTTGTTCGAAAGAGATACCGCGGCCCCGGAACACAAAGGGCGATGAAGGAACATGGGTGGGAGTCAGTAAAAGTCTGACACTCCCTCCCGCTCAGCCCAGAGCGGGAGAAGTCATTTGATGATTTCCCATCCGGAAAAAAAAAAATTGCGGCGCAGCCCGGCAACAGCTGCAGCTGATCACTGAAGTTACAACTCATTCCGAGTGTATTACTGTACTAATAATAGATAAGACAAAACTGTATTGGATTTATTAGGAAAGACAAAATAACAAAACTAAAAAAACTATGTTATTAAATAGGAAAGATATTATTGTATAAAACTTAACACGCAAAAAATTTAAGACGTAAGACTAGGCAATATGGTCAAAAGACTAGCCTTCCCTTCGGAGTATATTAAAAAAAAAAGAATCAGCGTGTGCGAATCTACGGCGAATGCGAATCGAATCGAAGTCGAATCCACTGACCATAGCTAAGCTATGGACCATAGCCACAGCACACCAAAGAGTAAAATACCTAGACCCACAGCACAGCGAATTTTCTTACCCAGTTTTTTTGTTAAGTTTTTCGTTTGTCCACAATATTCACAAACGAGTTCATTTTAATTGTTCTTACGTGTTCGGAACTTGTTTCTCAAAATATTCTTATCTTGGGTGCGTAATGTGATTGATATGTGTTGACTTTCGACAACAAATTAACACAGTGCTTGGTATTACAGTGTTCATTTTACAATTACATCAGAAACACATCGTTCATATATTGTATTTTGATGGTGTCAGTCGAAACACTGTGTTACTGTGTATGAAAGGTCGTGTTTTGCAGCGCAAATAACGCGGAAGTTTGATGTGATTTCAGTTGGCTCTCGTCCCTATTAACTGCTCTGTCAGTTAAAGATTTCGCCATTGCGTTGCGATGTCCAAAACATAAAAATTTAGTGGAATTCAGTGCTATCCTTAAACATTAGCCATACCAGCACCATGGACGATGACGGGGATGATAAAGATGACACGAAAAGGTATGTAAATTATTATAGTAACTTGCTCAGAAATGTATATACGAGCCCCCGATGCAAAATAGTTCGTCTAGTATGGAAAGTAGTGCAAAGCGTAAAATATAGAAAGTAAATATTGGTAAAATAATTAAAAACGTTTAATAAAAAGTAAACCACAATTTGAGGAAAATTTTAAAGTTTATTATAACATAGCTGAAATTCTTTCATGACTTTACATAACATAAAAAAATTAAAAAAATATTCTAAAAAACATAACTAACGTCTTTGTGAATCATGTCCTTCCATTGCAACATGAGTTCTCCAGCTCGAGCACGACAATTATTTTTGAGAATTTTCTTCAGGATTCTGTTTTCTACTGCACTTGTGATGCATGGTCGAACAGTTTTCTTCAAACAAGAAGTCCTTCTATTCTTTTTATAGTGCTGAATGATAGATTGGGCTGTAGACCTGGGAAGTATCAAGTCTTTAGATATTTGGTAACTTGATTTGTCAGCATCAACCCCACAAACTATTCGCTTTCGAAGCTCTTCACACACGGGTTTGCCACAACCCATTGTTATTTGAAAACTAATGAAAAAAACTGAAATTTTCAGAATTTATATTGTCTCACTTCACAAATGACACAGAATTACTTTTACAAATTGAAATTATGCAACATAATTGTACAAATAATGAATAATCTTATTTAACTGACCGATAGATGAACTCTTTTGCATCAATTAACTATTAGACGAACTATTTTGCTTATAACTTCTTCGAATTTAAAACAGGATTTGTATAAATTTAAAAAGCTAATTTAGTTTATTGGTTCATAATTAAAAAATGGCATAAGTAACGCGACATGTGATAGTAGAACAGCTTAATATTTTATATAGATATACAAAAATAATGAAGTTAGAAAAAATCTCACAGAGAAAATTTCACACTAGACGAACTATTTTGCGTCGGAGCTTGTACTTATACTAGACAAGCAGATTTGCCTAAATAAATAAATTTTTGGTTTCAAAACAAATAATAAATGTCTATTCATGAAGTACTTAACTACTATATACAATGGCTTGATTCTCTAAAAACATAATTATAAGTATATTTAAACATTATTTCATTGTTTTGGTTAGGAGGACTCGTAACTTGAGTGAGAAGAAACGAAGAGACCAATTCAACATGCTCGTTAATGAGCTTAGTTCTATGGTCTCAACTAACAACCGGAAGATGGATAAATCAACTGTTCTCAAATCTACCATATCCTTTTTGAAGAACCAAAACGGCAAGTACTTTATTTTCCTCTGTTCTTAGTCCTACAGTCCTGGATTTGTGAGTTTCGTTTGCCATTAAAAGTCATGCTTGAGTCGGTATTATGTTTGCATACAAGTGTAAACTATGATTAAATTAATTACAATACTGAAATATTTGTGATATGTGTAACCCAATATGGATACCCAGGCATTAACTCAACAAACTGGAGATATTACAAGGAGATGGCGGATTGTAGGCAATCAATTGATGCTTTAAACATGTTATGTCTACTGTCTTTGTCTATTATTTACTTCAAAAACAGGATGTAAAGATAGCTGATGTAACCAGCCAAACCAAATATGAGGCCAAATTAGTTTGTCCAGTTACCACCCAAACCCCAATATACAACTAGCTGTACCCGGTATGAGTTGCAATGCACTTTTCCCTACCTAGAACTACCACCTACCTACCGACTATCTACCTGCCTACCTCTATCTACCTGCTAACTACCTACTACCTATCTACCTACTACTACGTATCTACTACCTATTTTCTCACCTTTTAAATTGGTTCAGCCGTTCTTGACTTTTTGTAAGACTAATAAACGTCAATACATTTTATACATATAGATAGGGGGCCATCCGTAAATTACGTCACACGTTAAAGGGGGCGATTGGGGTCGACGAAGTGTGACATTGTGTGACAAGGGGTAGGTGGGTCCTAAATTTCGTGATCTCACATTTAAAATCCAAGTATTAAAAAACTTAATTCAAACTATTAACAAAAACTTGAAAATATTTCCAACTCCATCTGAATGAACATGCAAAATTGCAAATTATGTGACGTCACACTAGGTAGGGGAAGTCTCATAAATGTGAAACCAGCTGTGACAAGGACGGGGGAGGGGTCAAATAATCATGAAATTCGTGTGACGTTATTTATGGATGGCCCCTAGATAATGTTGAAAAAAAAAATTCCTAATTGGTGTACAAAATAGGTTCAAATGGACAGGTTTAAGGAGTTTGGGCACATAATAATGACTACTAGCCTCATAGGGTAAGTGTATAACGCTACTGTTGCTGACAGCGCATAAGTTCACGCATATCTCAACTAACACACAATAAAAAGATCTGTTTGATACACAGAAACATGAAACATTAAATAAGCACCTCTTATCTTATTACCATCAGCCTCTGAAAAGATTGAATAGTTGAATAATCACATTTTTTCCTTTATAAACTTTGTTTTAGAAATTACAGTTAGATCAAGAGCTCATGATGTGCAAGAGGATTGGAAACCAGCATTTTTGTCAAATGAAGAATTCACATATTTAGTGTTGGAGGCTTTGGAAGGATTTGTTATGGCTTTCTCAGCTACGGGTCAAATCTTCTATGTATCTGAAAGCATCACATCATTGTTGGGTCATAATGCAGTAAGTTATTCTTTTAATATTTTGGCCTAAAAATCTTTTCCATAAACTTCATCTCTGTTTTGTTTGTTTCATGCTTAATTTAAACGCGATAGTTAAATATGTCTTATAATTGCAGGCTGAAATAGTAAATAAAAGCATATTTGACTTGGCATGGGAAGATGATCGCCCAAGCTTATACAATCTATTGCAAAATCCTGGGAGTGCATCTGAGTCCATGCACACATCTGCCGGGAAAGGTGGGTATCATATGTAACTAAACACATTCACCATATGGGGTGGAGGGGACACCAACACTGTAATTGCGCGGTTGCCACATATAAATTATCTGCTGGTTTTTTTTTTTTAATCTGCTGTTCCATACATTTTACCACCTAGATATTGCAGTTTTGTAGGAAATATTTCTATGTGGAGTATCAGAATGATGTACTGAACATGTGGTAACCGTTTTAGCGTCAGTCCCTTCCACCCCCTTTATTTAGTAATGTCTAGTTAGTCATTTGAAATTATTAGATAGTCAATTAAAGGAAAAGTTTATAGACATTTATAAAGTATACTAGTAGTCTTTTGGCTGTTCTTACCCATAAATTTCTGTTATTTCAATGAATGAAAACAATGTTACGTATATGGCTTTATTCATAAAAGAACTTTCGTAATTTAGCAAAGTGGTGTTTAGTCCCTCATGTTACTCAACGATTGTGTAGCAGAAGAATACAGAATCCTCAAAAACTTGATTCAAACTTTTTACTCAACTCCCAGTCACATTCTCTGGAAAGTCTTTTTTGGATAAAGATAGATATATACTTACAAGTATCTATAGTCAAATTAAAGTAATTACTTTAGCTTAAGCAATTACTTGCAATTTTTTTTATGCAATGAACAAGTATTTAAAAGTAGTAAGAACCGTCAAAGAAAGCAAAGCTAAAAATTCTAACTTTTTACAGTTCTAAATACAACCAATTACTAAACTACATAATAAAAATTGCATCTTTAAAATGACATTACTAACAAGAAAGATTTTAACTGTATTTATGTACATGATGCATTATATAAAATCTTTTGCGAATGAAAGGCTGTAGCGCCATAGCGATAGAGCATTGCCATTAGTGTTCAATTTGAAAGCAATGCGATTTCGGTCCTTGGGAAAAATAACTAAGTATCATAATTTATTTTACATGAAAATCTGCGAGATACACCAACCGTGTGCGTGGAAGGCCCTATCGGCAAAAATAACGGATTTCCATTAAAGTTTTATTCCTGATTAAACCCGTATAGGCGATGAATTTGTTTTATTAGTTAAGCCAGTGGTTTCTTCTATCAGTACATATTAGACTTATTAAGTAGTGTAGCTGCTCTTTCATCTGTACTAATATAAAGTATCTGAAAGTTTGGATGGATTTATGTTTGTTACACAATCACGCCAGATCGGCTGAAGGGATCTGGAAGAAATTTGGAGGAGATAGTCTGGAATATTACATAGGCTACAATTTTGTTTTTCGTATATTAGGTTGGGGAAAAAGTCTTTTCGCACTGAAGTATGTATGAACTTGTAATAAAATCTCTTTGGCTATACTATTTGTATCTGGCTGGTTTGGTATAATTAAAAGTTTAAATTTTAAAGAACATAATTCCAAATTCAAATTAGGAAAATGTGTGATTTTCATTTGTTTTTCGTACCGTCAAGATGATTGAAGAAATTCCATACATTTTAAAATTTTACTACAAAAAAGGTAAAAAAATGCAACGCAAGCCGTGAAATTTTTTTTCGATGTTTATGGACCTAGTGCAGTGTCTGTGAGAGTAGCACAAATTTGGTTCAAGCGTTTTCAGTCCGGAAATTTTGATGTCAAAGATGCACGTCGCTCTGGTCGCCCTATTAGGGATAAAATGGATGCCATTTTTGAAAAAGTGGGCATATCAGTAGTTACGACGTAGCTGAAGAACTGGGAATTGACTACAAAACAGTTTTGGCGTATTTGAAAAAAAACTGGGTACACAAAAAAAGCTCGATATTTGGGTACCTCACGGGCTCACTGAAAGAAACCTAATGAACAGTGTACTCATTTGTGATTCTTTATTACGACGTAATGAAACCGAACCATTTTTCAAGAAGTTGATAACTGGTGATGAATAGTGGATTACGTACGACAAGAACGTGCAAAAAATGTCGTGGTCAAAGGCCGGTCAGACTTCACAGACTGTGGCGAAACCCGGGTTAACTCGCAACAAGGTGATGCTGTGTGTGTGGTGGGATTGGAAGGGCATTATTCATTATGAGCTGTTACCACCAGGTAGGACTATCGATTCTGAACTCTACTACGAACAACTGATGAGATTAAAACAAGAAATTGAGAGAAAGCGGCCGGAATTAATCAACAGAAGGGGTGTGGTTTTTCATCATGATAACGCTAGACCTCACACATCTTTAGCCACTCAGCAAAAATTAAGAGAGTTTGGCTGGGAGGTGTCAATGCATCCGCCGTATAGTCCTGACCTTGCAGCTTCAGATTTCCACCTGTTTCGGTCTCTTCAGAATTCTTTAGGCAGTGCCAGGTTAACATCACGAGAGGACTGCCAAAACCACTTGTCGCGGTATTTTGATCAGAAGTCCCAAAATTTCTATAGCAATGGGATCATGCCCCTACCTACAAGATGGCAAAAAGTTATCGAACAAAATGGTACCTACATGCTTTAGTTAAATGTAAATAAACTAAATAAAAAAAATAATTGAATTTTCTTAAAAAATGCGAAGAAACTTTTTCCCCAACCTATTACATCAAAATATCCACGCGAACGAAGTCGTGGGCAACAGCTAATTTAACATTTATGATATAAACGTTAAGTTATAAACTGTCTGTGTGCCAAATTTCATCTGAATCTGTTCAGCAGTTTTTGCGCGAAAGAGTAACAAACATCCATACTCACAAACTTTTGCATATACTACTCTGTCAAGAAAGTACCGGGAAACGATCAATAATACACAAAATGTTAGATATTCATCCAAAGTTATTTTATCGCCTTCACAGTATGTTCTTTCAGAAACGATACACTTACGCCGACGTATAATCCAAGCATCAAAATATTTTTTCCGGAATTGAGTTCAGTTCTCTCAGACAAATCTTCCATCACATCTCGACCGCTTTTGAAAGCTTTGTAACACTCATAAGCACGTGTTTTTGATAAAGTCAATCCTCACCTCCTGTAACATTTTCAGGGACTCCGAACACGAACACGAAATTTCATTGGCGATGCAAAATTTAAGACAAACTCTTTGTTCGATGTTTTTGACCATTATGAAATTCGCAATACACACTCGTTATGATCTAACTGAAACAGCACTGTATTTTATCTAAATAACAAATGCAACTCAAACTCCGCGCCAAAATGGAAAACAGTTGTGGCAATTTAAAAACAAAAAGTTTAATTTGGAACCATAAAAAAATCATCCATTCCTGATTGATACTTTTTCGACTGAATGTATAGTGTGTTTGGGTGTGTAGTTACCGATACTTTAAGGCCATAGTATATACATATTTCTTTCGAAAAATACACGTTCATAAATATTCCTACCCCAACACCCCACGAATGGCAGCCATCTTGTTTTGTTCATTCGGCTTATCTAGGGTATGTTCAATGAAGAAATTACAAAATTTTACACAAAAAAATCTTATTTATTTTTTATTTTTTACTCTAGTGCAAAATTATCCCCGTAATGTTTTACTGATAAATGTTGTTAAAATGCTGGTATTCAGCTGAAATCATGTTAAAATGAAAGCTTACAATATACTTGGGAGAGACAAGGAAGATGATAATATCTTCAGGGTCATCTTGTGATGGTATGGGATGATAAATAAAAAGCTGTTTACGTATAATATGCATTGCAATCGTTGATCAAATATTTAGTATAGATAAAATCGAACCAATATGATTAAATAAAAACTTATTAGTACCAGAATAAAAACTTATTAGTTCATAGCACAAGCAAAACTTCTGCCAATTGAAATAAAAGTGCCATGCGGTTTTGCTGTGCAAATAAATAACGTAATTAGGTTATATTGCCCTTCGAATTGGATAGCAAAGCTCTCAGCCTGCTTGCGTGATTGTCCATTATTTAAAAATGATGTAACACGACCATAAGAACGACGAGACAGTTTAGCCTCGTTGTTCTTGTGGTCGAAAAGGCTACTACTGAGCATGAGGTTCAATCCTGGGTTCAATTCCCGGGACGAGCAAATTGTTATTGGGTTTTTCTATCAGGAATTTCTCAGTAGCGGCCACGGAGTCTGGATTGGTGCCCGGTTGATGGCAATAGGCTCGCCCCTACTACAGGAGTCTTAAACATAACTGGCGAAATATGGGTGTACCTTTAGGTACACCTGTACCTAACCCTTCGGCGATTACAGGCGTGATGTTGTGTTAAATTTCATTAACACTATTATTTTAAAAGCATAGATTTTTTTTTTTACATTACACCGAGTAGTCAGAAAGTAGTTCATAATATATTACACAGTACACGCTCACGGGGAGATACCCTTTGCGCCCCTTCCATGGCCATTCTTTATTTTTTCATAACTCAACAATATCGGCGCTAAGAAAATATTCTTTGCTGAGCAACAAGCAGTTTGTATGGAAAGATATACTAACTTATTAAAATACGGTTTTGACCCCTTATATGGGTAATATATTATGTATAATACAATTGTGCAAAGTTAAAACAATAAGTAATGTTAAAATAATACCTACGCATGCGTGTTGTTGTATCCTGTGTATTTTTGCAAGAATTATACCGAAATTGCTTTGCGAGTGAATTTTTTGTTATTTTGTTTACTGAACTTTTCTATTCACTATACAAATAAACAACTGTGTTATTTGACCGTAAAGTAGCCGCGTTCGGTTTAATTTACTTTACTGACCTTGTTTCATTGTCGATTAATGATTTTTCTAATTATTACTGTTTAATCACTATCATATTTCACCTAAAAAACATATTAAGCACAATCTCTTAGAGGATATTAAACTCTATGTCACTGTTTTACCTAGATCCTAATAGTCTGTTTATTGTTATTGTTTTAACTGGTTAAAACAATAGACAACCGTATTTCTTCGTTGGTTTTGTTTTGTAAGAAGGCGCGCTCCAATCAATGTTTTCTCTGTTGTAGAGAACGAAATCCGCTTCCAGTGTCATTTTAAAAGAGGATCCTTGGATTTCAGCGATGAAGCCACGTATGAACTCGTACAGTTTAATGGCCATTTTCGTGAGTAATGTATATTTTCCTCCTAATATCACTTTCAGACGAATACCCTTCTGACCCGGCAAAATGAAAAAAAAAATGGTTCTTCTTTTTTATATTTTTGGACTAATTCAATAATTAAATGTAAATAATTATACTTTGCCAAGCGTAAGGTGGGACGCCCTCAGGCTCGGTGGAGTGCCGATCTTCGCTGAGTGGCTGGACGCAACTGGATGAGAGTTGCCGAAAATCGAGATGAGTGGCGTACGATTGAGGAGGCTTATGTCCAGCAGTGGACTGCTGTAGGCTGATGATACTTTGCAAAAAATAAACGTAACATTAAACATTTTAATTTGACTCAGATTGTAGTCAAATTAAGCGCACCTTAAAATCTACGTGTTGCAGCTTTGGAAATTTTGTATTGTATTTTCAGGAACAAATATGGAGCAGCTTGACAATGATCAGATGCCTAGTTACAACCCCGACAGTGAATCAAGGTAAGGATATTTATAATTGCGGGTCGGTATGCTTTGTATCTAACGGTACATGGCGATTGCAGCGACAGAAGCCCCAATCGCAATGACAAGCCGCAACGATACAACAAGATAGACGAACGGTAGATGATGATGATATTGTTGCTCAAAGAAACGTTGTTATAGAAGATAATTATATCTGTACAGTCAAACTTTTATACCTTCGCCACCTTAAGGGCTATTTTTGTCAGGTCGTTACAGAATAGAATCGTTTCCGGCTCTGCAATATCTATTGCATGATCGTCCAGGTAATTTATTTATACCATCTGTGTTTTTCGAAGCACTGGCCGGAACAAACAAGTCTCGGAACCCGGATACGTATTTCCTTTTTCGTGTAGCTTTTTGCGCCAAGACTACTTGGCGCAAAAACGCCTGAATCGTATGAAACACGTATTCAGGTTTATACTGCCTCTGTAGAATACGGCGGAAGAACCTGATGAATGAGTAAAACATATTCAAAATCAATGGAAACAATCTTTTTGGGGCACCGATGTAAGGTAAAGCTCAGATAGCTTGGAGTTCGAAAAGCTCAGACCCGGATGTGTATGCAAAATCTAGTTAATGATTTTGGAATATATAAATAGGGAGGGCTCGTGGCTAAACATTACCTAAAAACCAGGATGTAGATAGATGGGCAGTCGCTCCATGTAAATTAGTAATATTCAGCTGGTTAAAATGGAACACTTCCACAATAAGGCAAAAGGACCGCGACACAGATGATGATGTTATTGAAAGAGGTTATTCATGTTCGTTTTTGCCAGGTTACTGTTCGTATGTACTGGTCGGCTGTACACTCCTCAGCTGATCCGTGACGTGTCACTCGTCGACTCCAGCCGCAGCGAGTTTACGTCCCGACACAGTCTCGAGTGGAAGTTCCTTTTCCTCGACCACCGCGCCCCTCCCATCATTGGCTACCTACCCTTCGAAGTACTCGGAACCTCGGGATATGACTACTACCACTTTGATGATTTAGAAAAAGTTGTCACGTGCCACGAGGCTCGTAAGTATATTTTGATAAATATTCTGAATCATTCATGTAATATGTTATTGAACTACACTAGAGCTATATCACTTGAAATAATTTAAGTGGATTGGGGCAGCATGAATCCGCCATCTCGTACTTGGTCCCGTGTGGTGGATTATGGCCCAATCCCTCTCACAGCGCGTGGGCCTTAGACCCAGCAGTGAGAAAGTTATAAACTGATTAAGAGGCAAAGTAATTTAAAAGCCAAACCTCAGTGATGCTCTTGGCATATATTTTATGGTGTAAAAAAGGCGTGATGTGAAGCAAAAGATAATAACTTGATTAGAATGATTTAAAAAGTCATGAATACTCTTCTTTTTCCTTCGATGATTATGAGGACTTAAAGTACAACATACATTTATTTTTACAGTGATGCAGAAAGGTGAATTAACGTCGTGCTACTACCGTTTTCTAACAAAAGGTCAACAATGGATCTGGCTTCAGACTCGCTTCTACATCACATATCACCAGTGGAATTCAAAACCGGAGTTTGTAGTCTGCACCCATCGAGTTGTTAGGTACGTATGACATACTTATTTCAAAACTAGTTGTTGCCCACGACCATCGTCCGCGTGAAATTATTATACAATATTAATTCCCTATTAATACGCACCTCTGATTTATCGAATTCATGTGCGTATTGTATAATTATCACTTGCTCCGGTGTAGGAAAACATCGTGAGGAAACTAGCATGCCTGAGAGATATTTCTCGACGGCATGTAAAGCCAAGTCAGAGGCCCATGGGTAGCATAAGACTCTGACACCAGGTTAGGCACTAACCACACGATGAAGAAGAAGAATTCCCTATTTAAATCGGATTTTGTTAACAATATAAAGGACTTTTTTTTTGCACGTAACTAATCATTTTTCTTAAATAAAATAAGTATAAGTAAAAACGGTTCAGCCATTTCGGAGATTAGCCGATACAAACACAGACAGACGCAAAACGTGACATGGCAGGCGTTTTTTTTTTATTTATTTAATTACGACACTCCAACGACTTAACAGGTTAGAATTATTTCGACCTACCGGAGTAACTTGAGCGACTTATAGACAAAATTAAGATACAAACGAAAGTAGGCTGCAGCAGCGAGTGAAGTGAGCTCGAAAAATTTATCTTGCCATCGTCAAGGTTAGAATTGTTTCGACCTTTTTTGTTTCTCCTCCATACAGGAGTTACTTGATCAATTCAAAGACAATGTCAAGATCCAAGAGGAAGCTGCAAGAGCGAGCGAAGCGAGCTCGAAAACCTTTTGACACTATGCCTTGGACAGGTTACAATTGTTTGGATCCTGCATAAAGCAGACACTTGGTATTCTGAAGAGCGCGAGCGAAGCGACCTCGAAAAATTCAACATCCTACCTGCCTTGGACAGGTTAGAATTATTTCGAGTTTCGGCCTACCAAAGTTATTTGGGCGACTTATAGACAATGCAAAGACTCGAGACAAAGTAGGCTGCAAGAGCAAGCGAAGCGAGCTCGAAAAAATTACATCTCGAGTCGAATAAATTCAGATATGTATATATTTGAGATCAAATGACCACATTCTCCATTTTTAGCAACCTTGTGTTTGCCATAATTGCATATTAAGGCGTTGCCATAATTGCATATTAAGGCATCGGGAAAGGGGCTCCTGATTAATTTCAGTCTCTGTTTATACCATATCCAGAGGCAGAAAACTGGAGCTTCTGTGATTAAAGTTTTTTCGCAGGGTTCAAAGTTATGATATGCTCATTTTTAGCCTTACAAATATTTTAGTTAGCGATTGATTCTACTGTACGCTACAATTTATTCCATACCTAATATGGCATCAGGCAGGAAAATTTATAACTTTTTTTAAAAATCCGGAGCTTCTAGAGTGGGGCAGCTGCCCTCTTCCTGCCCTCCCCTCCTGGCGACGCCCATGATGAGTGGTAGCTTGCTCCGCTTGACTTCACCTTGACCCCGTAACTTGTCAAATTCAACAGTGCTTGGCTCAACACCTAAACCTACTATGTTGCCACGGATTGTCTTGTCATTAAACTCTACGAATTCGGCTTGTGGTAGTGAATGATTCTCAACGGACTAGCCATGTTATAGGGTGAGGAGTTCGGCCAGTCCGTCGAGAATCACCAGCTCCGCGTCTTGCCCCTGCCTGATGGCCTTGATTAAGTCCATCAGCAGTTTGATGGCGCAGGCTGTGAACTCCTTCTGGCGCTCTTCCTTGGGAGCGTCAGTGCGTGGTGCGCGGCGCCGCTGCTGATCGCAGGCGTCGGCTGATTGCGTGTTGGTGCCGGCCGCCGCCGCTACTTGTGCGACGGCGGTTGTAGTCGCGTCTGTGGGTGGGGCGCGTTTTCCCGCCCGCTTCCCCTTCTTCTTGCCGGCACCAGCAGCGGCGTCGGTAGGCTTCAGGTTGATGGTGGTGGGTTCGGCGGTTTGTTGAGCCTGCGCCGTGGGGGCATGAACTTGCCTAGGTTGAGACGCGGGTGGCTGGGGTTGTTTACCCCCCTATTGCATTCTCCCGCGCGCCCTCTTCCTCCGCTTCGAGGCAGGAGTTTCCTTGTTGGTGGGCCCGTTCGCTGTCGCCGTCAGTGTAGCGCTGGGGGCCTCGTGGTTGTCTGTGGATGGTGGTGGAGGAGGCCTCTCCTTAGCGGGTCGGCGCTCTTGTTGCGTGATGGCAGTGCCCGCTCGCTTGTTCCGGACCTCCTTCCGGAACACAAGGTTGGAGAACCGACTCCGGCTCGACTGCGCGGGGCGTGCTGCGGGAGCGGGGAGGCGGTGCAGACGCGCTTCGCCTCTTCGGCGGCCTCGTCGTCCGAGCTTCGTGGGCGGCGCTGGGCTCTGGCATCGAATTGAAATTCGTAGCCAAAGGCCAGCGCGTCGTCGTTGGTGCACATGAAGTCACTAACCTCAGTGTCGTTATCCGGTGAGTCGGGGCGTGCGGGTGTGTCGACCGGGACGCCTCGCTGTCCGACCATGGAGCCTCCTGACGTCATCGCGAGGTCACTACCCCTCCCTCGACGAGCATGGAGACATCACGGCCGGAGAGTCCCGGGCAGCGTTTCTGGGTGGTGGCGGCGACATCATGTTCCCACTGGTCGTTGCGGCGGCTGAGTCTGCCAGCAACTGGTGGGGAGCGGGCGACGCGGTGCGCACGGCTCGGGCCGTAGTGGTGGCGGAGCGTACGCGTGCGGGGCGCGTTGTGGGGCTCGCAGGTGCGGGCGCAGGGCGCGCGGCTGCGGACTTGGGTTGCGTGGATGTTGCAGGCGTCGGGCGGGGCGCGGGTGGCGAGGGTGCTCGCGCCGCCTGCGCAGCGGAGCACACGGCGGGAGCAGCGGCACGCACGGCGGGTACGCGGTTAACACTGCCGGTGGGCCCCGGGACCTGGGTTGGCACGGGACGGAACGCCGGTGGACGGACGGGCACTGGCTGACGGCTCGAGAGCAGTGGCGTCGGCGAGGGGGCCGTGGTGCGCGCTGGCGGCGACGGTTGCAATTTTAAATTTCCGGTTACCCGCACTTCGAGTTACAATTTTGCGACACACCGAAATTCACTAGTACGCGCGCGCGTGGATCACTGGCGATCCACTGAGCATCGCTAGGCGATACGGTCGTATTTACAACGCCCTCCTTGGCGGAGCTGGAGGAATTGGACGTGCGCACACACACGCCAAACGTCTTCAAATCACTACAACATCTCCCGGACCGCCGTTAGTTTTATTCCAGCGCGGTCGACGCTGATTGGCTGTCCATAATTCTCCGTAGCTCGCGTTTGCGGTCACCCAATAGGAGTTAAGTAGATTTTAAGAAATTTGTATAAATAAAGTGGTCAAAATAAATCCATATTGATTCTCAAAAACAGAGTTTTATTGAGTAGTCCCAATTAGCAACCTAGCTTACATTGGTGACCCCGACGTGATTTTTTAATTGCATTCACGGAACAATTCGTCGACGCTGTAGGCGAATCAGAGATGAGCGAAAAGGAAATTTCTGCCAATGCTCTGCAAGCGAAGATTCCACAATTTTGGCGTGAACTACCAAGGCTTTGGTTTGCTCAGTTAGAGTCAGTCATATCTCAACACAAGATCAGCGATGAACAAAAATACAACTTGGTGATTCCAGTCCTAGAGCAAAAAGATATCCAACAAGTTGGCGATATCATCTGTAAAGCACACCACCAGAAACAGAAAAATACATCGCACTGAAGAAATGTTTGCTGTCGGTGTATGAAGAAACCGAGACCCAACAATTCCAGAAGCTTCTGAGCGGATTAGAGCTTGGTGATCAGAAGTCAACTCCTGAGAGTTCTGCGAGAACTGGCTGGAGAAAAGGTTCC
Organism: Standfussiana lucernea; assembly: GCA_964057025.1. Taxonomy (NCBI): domain Eukaryota; kingdom Metazoa; phylum Arthropoda; class Insecta; order Lepidoptera; family Noctuidae; genus Standfussiana; species Standfussiana lucernea. The sequence goes on from OZ059784.1 coordinate 9,825,399, forward strand.
CGACGACGCGCCCAAAATACTATAGAAGGGCCATCTCCCCTAACAAGTCCGAGCAGTACTATCAGTGAACTCAGAATCTACCCTCGATATTCTGGCAATGTCATTGTGACAAATAAGAGTAATGACTAATAAGTTGATATGACAAGCGTTATTTAATAATAGGAATGATAATAGTGTAAATAAATATTATGAGGGGGACGATTATGGAAAACCATAATAACAAGACAATACCTCAGCACAGTAAACATCTGCTGATATTGCTTGACCAGACCTGAGAAAGCTATACTGAATAACACCATGAAGAGACCACGAAACAGTTACCATTATCTTTTATTGGTAAGCTTTGCTTTAGGGTACTGTTGCGGCGTTTGACCTGGGGTCAACCATTGCATTTTTGCTAACGGTTATCGTAAAGAATCCACTTTTCGTCACATGTCACAATTCGATCCAATATTCCTTCATTTCTCTACCCATTCAACAAGGCAGCGCAAGTTTCAAGTCGCGTTATTTTCTGCAGATAAGTCAAATCATGAGGCACCCATTTTTCATATTGTCTTATCTTATTGATTTTATGCAAATAAGTCAATATTATAGGTAAGGTAACGTTAAACTATGCTGCTAATTCCTGGGTAGTTTGACTCGGATCGGCTTCCACCATCTCCTTCGTTTCAGCGTCATTCACCTGTGTGGGCGGTCTTCCACGTGGTTCGTCCTTCAAGTCGAAGTTTCCATTACGAAAGCTTTTAAACCAAAAACGCACGGTGCGTTCATTAGCACTTTCCTCTCCAAACGCAGCATTGATATTGCGAGCCGTTTCTGCCGCGTTAATTCCGCGTCGGAACTCGTACTAAAAAAAAAACTAGGATTATCAAAGTATCCATCTTTTCCGTCTAAGTTCAATAGAAAAACAATTGAAATTCGAAAATTGAATGTTCCACATTTTTTAAAAGAAAAATCTCATAATATAATGTTCAAAGTTTCACTGGAATATCTCACACCATGAAGGTTTAATGTTAATTTAAAGTATCTATTACTATAAAACGGCAATTTCATACTTAAACCCCTATTATTATGTCCTTTATTCATCATTCTTCTTATTTTATACACTTTACATATTTAAAAAAAAACATGGAAAAAACATAAAAAAATATAAAAAATAGTGGTCCGCCGGTATCGGGAGCAGGGTCCAAGCTACTGGTGGTTAGTGCTCCAGAGACAGGAACCTCCTCACAATGCGAGCCGTATCGAGGAGTACTGTCTTCTGAATCAGACCCTTGTTCGAGAGCCTCGAAAGATGTTCGTCGAGGCTCTTGGCCATAAGGCCATTGGCCGTTACGACAATCGGCAAAATGATAGCTGAGTTCACATTCCACGTATCGACAACCTCGTGCGCCAAGTCGAGATATTTTATTTGTTTCTCTTTCACGAGGTTCTCATCATGCGGGATTGTAACATCGACTATCATTACGCGGCGCGCTGATCGGTCTATCACTACTATGTCAGGCTTATTGGTGACAATAGTCCTGTCAGTAATGATAGACTGATCCCAGTACAATGTAACATGGTCTTTCTCGAGAACTGGGTCGGGCACATACAGTCGTGGTCAACTAAGTAAGGACACTCTGGTTAAACCGAATTGTGAATTTATTTTTTATTTTCCAACGAGTCTAAACCATATTCCATATCTCTTACATGTAAGTATAATTATTCATTTATGTGCCCGATTATACAAACAATAACAACTTATTAAACATTAAACCTCTTTACAGTATAGCTGATAGATTATCGTAGTGCTATTTGTTCAAATAATGCTGGCTGGCCATTTAATTGGGGACACTGAGATATTGCGTTCTATTTTCAAAATTTGAATCTCAATACTTTTTTACTTCTTCTCTTATTGTTTCGTGGTAGTTTTGGCGGCAATCCCGATATTTATTTTAAGTTTTGAAAAATATTTTGAAGAAAAATGGGTAAAAATAAAAGTTGCGATCCAACACTACGAAAAATTATCATGAAGTTTGTTGTCGAGCATGGTTGGCCATACCGAAGGATAGCAGAACATTTAAATTGTTCAAAAACTATGGTATACAATGCAGTGCAACATGTCAGACGCAATAACACAGATTTAAATGTGCCCAGAACAAAAAGATCGAGAAAAACAACTCCGCAAGAAGATAGAATGATAGCCAGGTTAGCTAAGAAAGATCCGTTTCTAGGCTCTATTTTAATTAAACACGAAGTGTTTGGGACAGACGAAAGAGCTGGTGTCTCAGCGAGGACCGTTCGACGACGTCTGGTAGAAGCAGGGTTGTTCGGAAGAGTGGCTCGCAAAGTACCGTTGTTGAAGAAAGAACATAGAAATGCTCGTTTGGCGTTTGCACGTAAATATGGACATTGGACCTACGCCCAATGGCAACATGTATTATTCTCTGACGAGACCAAGGTTAATTTGATTTCTTCAGATGGAAGGCAATACGTACGGCGTCCAGTAAAAGCGGAAATGAATCCAAGATTCACAAAAAAGCAGGTGAAACATGGCGGTGGAAACATTAAAATGTGGGGTTCATTTTCTGGACGTGGAGTGGGACCTGTGAGGAAAGTTCAGGGTAACTTAGACCAACATCAATACAAGGCAATATTGGAGGAAACGATGCTTCCCTATGCTGAGGAGCATCTCCCTATTTTTCAGCATGATAACGACCCGAAACATACCGCCCGTTCAGTCAAGTCGTTTCTTACCAGTCAGTCAGTATCGGTGCTAGATTGGCCAGCAAATAGCCCGGACCTTAACCCAATCGAGCACCTTTGGCACGAAATCAAGAAAAAAGTAGCCACTTATCGTACCACAACTTTAGATGAACTTAATGAAGCTTTTTGTGAGGCATGGGCAAACATTCCTGTCGAAACATGCCAGAAACTGATAATGTCTATGCCACATCGGTGTCAAGCGGTAATTACTAACAAAGGTTTTGCTACTGGGTACTGATTTTACACGAAATAAAATGGAGCTGTTAAAGATATTATAATACTGCAGATTATTAGTTTTGTTTAACTCTATTTTTCATTATAGTTTACTGTCCTTAATTAAATGTCCAGCTACAGAATTATACCTTAAAATTGAATACATGTTCAACCTTTGATATTAAATACTTTTTTCTATTTATTTATTCTTTTATTTACAGCCATTTAAAGCATAATAATCGGACCAAATTATGCAAATAATAGTTACTGAGAAATCAATAGGGTTTTATATTTGTATGTACTTAACCGGTTATTGTTCTTCACTATCTTGCATGTCCCTAATTAGTTGACCACGACTGTATGTACTTGTAGTACGGTACCTCAGATTCCACAAGTTTATATTTCACGGCAAGTTGCTGGCTACTTGGTTGTGTCTGTGCAAGTACTCGCCGTTAGCCAGACGAGAATAATCAGAAATAATATGTCTGATTGACTCACCCGGACGATGGTGTGCCCGACACACATCAACCGTCGCGTCCTCCATAATATGTTTCCGGTAGTTGTTCGTCAAGATAACTTCGTCCATAATCGCACAGTAAAACCTTCAGTTTCCCCAAAAAAAAGCCGAAAGCCGAAACGTAGCCAGGATACGGAGGCTAGAAAATCTACATCGGGTCCATGTAGAGCCCGGTAGAAACGCCCGTGAAGGTCCTTGCCTTTCCATTTTCCCTTGCGGTCATCGGTAGTAAGTATCACAGGTTTGCGCCAGTTTTCTTTAGCCATAGACAGCGGGGTGAGTCCCTTGTCTACTGCGACCATAACTCGGTGCATACCCACCTCGGTTTAAAAAAAGAAATATCTGAGACTGTACACCTCGCGGTTGTGGAGACGCATCCGGTTTGCAGTCAGCAACGTACGGACGCCCCTATCCAGGTCGTCGAGTTCGGTCTGGGTCCATTTGAGTATGCCGAAAGAGTACATTAAATCCGACATGACCCAACCGTTGAAGCCGCGCACCTTGTTCCCGCCCGAAAGAAGGCTATTTAATAACTTCTTCAGGCGTCCAAAGAAGCGCTCCCTCAACGATTGCTTCATGTCAGCTACGTTAGTGCCTAACGCTTCCGACATACCCAAATACTTATATGTTGCTTTCGAATGAGGAGCGATCTGAGGTGTATGGAATCCAATAGTTGGATTCGCTTGGATTCTATAATCTCCCCTCGCTTTACATCTATGACAGCACATTTGTCCACACCAAATTCCATCCTGATGGCGCTACTAAAAGTTTCAGTTATTTTTAGTAGTTCCATCAGTCGCAATTGGTTGGGGGCACAGAGTTTCAGATCATCCATGTAAAGGAGGTGAGATTATGACCTGACCACCTCTCTTCAACCCGTAGCCTAGACCTGAATCCCCCAGCAATGTGCTTAGAGGATTCAGGACTAGACAGAACCAAAGTGGACTCAGACTGTCGCCCTGGAATATTCCCCGCTTAATCGAGAGGATTAAGCGGGGAATCGGCTCATCAATTCCCTGGATCTGTCGACATCCTGGATATCGAAGCCACGAGATCCACTCCTACATCTATTTTGAAAGGCAGAAATAATGGAGTTATTGTCAATGTATGTATTAATTTTCGCTCTCAAAATGGACGTAAAAAGTTAATAGACCGCCGCCAAACACGTGATCGGTCTATAATTCTTGGGTTGGACTTATGGATCTGACTTATGGAGCAGGTGGGTAACACCTGTTGTTAGAAACTGCGGTAGCGACCTAGACTCTAAGGATGCCTGGAATAGATCTGGCGAGTGTGTGAACTATTTAGCCATTTGAGCCAGAAGTTGTGCAGTCCGTCCGGTCCTGATGATTTTCAGTTCGGTAACGGACGAACTGCTCTGTGTGTAAGTATGTAATTATATTTGGTTCCATCTCTGGGATAGATTCAAACACTCGCCTCGACATCCTGCATCCAGTCAGCCTCAGTATGACAGACAGGCACTGACCAGATGCTGCGCCAGAATACTCTAGTGACAGCATCATCTGGGCAGCACACGTCCGCCATATTTTGCTCGGGTCGCTCCCAAGCTCTGTAAATCCACCTCTCATCGCTCTGGAACATGCGATTCTGTGAGTACCGATCAACCCGCCGCTTATACCGCCGAATACGGTTCGCCCATGTATGTATATATACTTTCTGCTTCAGGAAGTCGATGCGCTCTGTGACAAGGGACATGTATCCTTGAGGACTGATTCCAGAGAATGAGACGAGAATGCCCATCTCACAAAGCGCATCACACGTGGTCGTGTATTGCCCTCCCTGAAGCAGTATAGTTTGCCGTTGAGTACCCTGGCTCAGTGGATACGGCGCTCGATCTAAAAAAAAATGCATATAATTATGCCGTGATACGGGCCCAAGAAGTCTGCATGTGACCTGGTCCAAGGCTGCGCGGTGTAGGGCCATGGCTGCAGCTGCGCCCGCGGTGGCTCATCCGCCTCTGCAGTGCACTTCTCACACTGTTTACACATTGCTTCTATGTCAGCGTCTATATTAGGCCACCCTACATAACTTCGAGCGAGTTCTTTCATCTTCACTATACCCATATGACTAGGGTGTAATTGTTTTAAAACAGTTTCCCTTAACTGCACTAGAATTATCATTCTATATCCCCACATAAGACAGCCGTATTCCGAATACAACTCGCGTCGCCTATTGTTGTAAGATTGTATTTCGGAATTAGGACACACGTTTGGCCAGCCTGATTCTACATATGAAATTATTCTACAAAGCTCAATATCTTTACGCGTTGCCTGTTTCACGTCATTATGAGTCACTGGTAAAAAATCTTCTACAAAATGCACATACGTGCTTTCCTTTCTTATCGAGTGTGGATTGGCCTTATGTGGAAGACGTGATAATGCGTCTGCACATTTTTTTTTCGACACGACTTTCAATATTATAGTTATATGCCGACAACAACACAGCCCACCTCTGTAAACGAGATGCAGCTATAATCGGTATACTTGCCTTATCCCCGAAAATGTAAGTTAATGGTTTATGGTCGGTTTTCAACACAAACTTCCGACCATATAAATACTGGTGGAATTTCCTTACCCCGAATACTATGGACGTCACGATCAATCTGCGATTACGATCGCTCAGCAGCGCTCAGCGACCGCGAGGCATAAGCTATCAGGCGCTCGCCACTCGAAGTGATATGCGACAACACCACGCCGACCCCACGCTGTGCGCGTCGGTAGTCAGCACGAGTGTCAACTCAGCTGAGTAGTGCGTCAGTACCTCACTACTAGCCAACAAACTTTTTATTTTCACAAATGCCTTCTCGCATTCCTCGCTCCAATCATACCTTACCCCTGACCTTAATAATTTTTATATAAAGGGACTAGAACTGTACTGACATTTTTTATAAAGTTTGCCAATAAAAGCCCTCTGTGCGGGAATTTAAGGGATTTACTGGAAGAATGACTGCAGGAATACTCGGTTCAAAAACAATAAATATGTTTGGTGTTAACTTCACGGATTAAGTACAGCAAGTGACGTGTGACCAAAAAAAAAACGGAACATGCACACCTTACAATATAATTAGATCTAATAACTAACTGCGCGAGTTGTTGCTATGTTGTGTTCATCCAACACCCTCAACTCCGATATGTTCATCGGGGGTGGCGAATTTATAATAGCTTTCAACTTTCTCCGTACAAGTGTACGCCATCCTTACTGATGAGTGATGACATGACCCAAATACACAACAGACTTAGAAAAGAAGGCACACTTATCTCGCTTCACACGTAAGTCGTAACCACAGATATAATAAATACAGGAGATATGATTTGTAAACAAATGTATTCGAGTTCAGATGTCGCCGTGTTCTCCCCACTTAATTCACTAACACAAAAGCAAAAACTATAAGAACGGCACACGAGCTCATATTTCTCCCGCACACAAAGAAACTTACAGCAACACTAATAAACTCACTAATAGAACACAGGCATACATAGGGCGGGGCTTCTACCTATAGCTACGGACTCAGAATAAACACACATCGCAACTAGTGATGTGAAGAGGTAATCGTAGAAAAAATAGTATCGATGAAATTCAGTTACCTTTAATCTGCCCTTTTTATATATAAAAATATAGTACTATTTTTGCACCTGAATTCGAGGTGGCTCAAAGTGAGACGAACATATCGTGTTATTTTTTGTGGGAAACCAGTTTGGACCTTTTCCTGTCGCATTTATCCACTTTTCTTTTATTTTTGGATACTTCGGATAGCTAAAATGTTAAAATAAGTAACTCACATTAGTAAACAACAGCTATAAAGTTCCATGTAACAAAAATAGTCTAATTTTTTACCCTTGTGTAATCATTCGTACTAAGGGATCGTATAAAATATCGACAACCACAAAAGTGACATCACCTCTCTAATTATCTACCTAAAACACACCCGCTTCACGAAACTATCGTGTGAGTGAGAGTATCAGTAAAACACTTATCCATTGCACTATTAGACCAGCCGATTCATTGATCGATTTGTATTAAGCAAACAATGGTTGTTGTTCCTAATGAAAATAATTGCTTTTGGTACTTTATCGTGTTTCTAGTATCACGAAGTAATGTTTTAATGAATTTAATAAGAAAAACAATCATATTTTAGTATTTACGTGTGAAATGAGATGCCATCTTTCGTATAATTCACAATAGAGGTGTTATTTTTGCAAACAACCTCTGTACAACGCGGCATTTTGTAAAAAATCACAAGCAGTGAAGACGTCGCAAGTTGACATTCGACTAATGGCCGAAACTGGCAACAAGTCTCTTTGCGGCTAGATGCGTTCGCAAGCGCCACGCCTCCTTGCCATATCTCCTGTATTTATTATATCTGTGGTCGTAACCCATACTTCTCCAGTCGATCAAAAACTTTGCATAAATTACTATGTCCTTATGGATTGAGGAGCCACTTCAGATTTTAAAAGGAAACTCACGCGCACTCACTCCCCTGTTTAGTAGGAAAGCAAATAATTTTGTAGGCCGAATTCTGAAATTTGTAGTAAAATATATCCAAAGTTATATCAATGTAAAAGTTGCTACTCAATCTAAACATCTGAATTGAGGAACCACCTGGAACACGGAAAGTATTAAATGAGTATTTATGAAAATTTTGTATAATTTAGTAGTGATTGTGTATAGTGTCTACTAAAAATACGGGTCCAGTTCTGGTGTTATTCACGAATATACAGTACTTTTATTGTGGCTCCTCAATTTATACATAAGAGCGTGAATTTCCATGAAAGTAATTGGTCAATATAATGTTCCACTCCAAAAACATTTAGTAGTAAGTGTGTTCGAATTTGTAGCATAATATGGACAAAGTAGTAAAACTGAGTGAATTTAGTAAATAAACGCAATTTATTTGGCTCCTCAATCCTGATGTTATAAAACCTATGTCCGTATGGATTGAGCCACTTCAATTATCTGAGATCACAACGGAATCAAAAACCAGAGGCACTAACATTTACACCCGTATCTATAGTCAAGTTAAAGTAATTACTTTAGCTTAAGCAATTACTTGTGCAATTTTTTTTTATGCAATAGCCGAGAATTTAAAAGAAGTAAGAACCATCAAAGAAAGCAAAGCTAAGAATTCTAACTTTTTACAGTTCTAACTTCAACCAATTACTAAACTACATAATAAAAATCTTATCTTAAAAAAAGGTCATTTAGTCAAAATTGTATATATTCGGTATCTGAAAAATTAATTACTTTTCAATATTCCTTGAGAATTCGCTATTAAGGGCGACCATGATAAATGTAAATGAAACCAGGATGACTTGTTTCTGAAATTTAATTTTTAACAAATCGAAATATAATAGTAGTCAATTTCTACATAAGTTAAAGCATGAATTAATATTAGTTTGTGATAAATGAAAAAATCCACGTGTGAAATACATTGCAAGTTGAACCCAATCGTAGTGCGATAAGAGCCAGTTTTCGAGGAAGTGTATTGAAAACTATATTTGTGTTTAGCCTCGAAACGATTTTTTTGGCCTGATTTTACCACAGATAACATTAAACAACGATTCTATTGTCGGCGGTGATTCCTTTTTTTTCACATCTAAGAGGCGCATGTTTTTAAGGCCTTCATATTTAATGAAAATTTAAATTCTGTTTATGAACAGAATATCATAAATAAACATTATTATTCATAAAATACTTTTCTTTTATCAACAAATTAACATTTATTTGTGTTCTCTAAAATGTACTTATTTGATTTTTATTTTTTTCATATTAGGCTGTTTAGCGGCTTCATACCGTTGCCTCTCCTTCAACCTGACGAAAGCAAAGCGCGGAAAGAAAAGCAAATCATTTAATTTCTTAATAGTTCATGACAAAAATACTTTTAGTTCTATTAATATATTTCTTAGAAAGTGTATTGAAGACCGTCGTTAGGTACATGTGGGCATTTAACAGTTCTCGGCTCCATAACACCTAGGCATTGAGCCCGTGTGTGAATTCCGCCTCGGCCGCAAAAACTAAGTTTCCCTGCGTATATCAAAATGTACTGTTATATAATTTATTCATGGACACGATTGAAAACGATTTGTTTTGAAGGGTTGGAAACCAAGTGATAGCTAATAACTTCGTTGATATTTACTTTTTTATGGCAGGATTATACATACAATTAGTATAAATTAATACAAAATAAGATGTTTTTTTGTTCCTAATTTTGTCACTGGGCAAAGGCCTCCACTTTCTCCTTCCAAACCTCTCTGTCTTGTGCGATATCTGGCCATGTTCGCCCCTCAAACAAGATCAGATTTTTGTCACAACTATAGTAGGTTAGAGTGAAATCTATTTACCGAAGCATCTCAATGAGGGATTTTATTTTTAAACTCTTCCCTAGTCGCTGGATAGATGGCGCTGAACTTGCTAAGTTACTGCAAGGAACAGAACGTCACATCATTTCACTTGGATGTAATTTTAATTATAAACGAAAGTGTCAGTCAACGAGCGTATTTGAAGTGCCGCAATGTTGTTTTTTTTCAAGCGTTTTGGCTTTGGCTCACAGTAACGTTGTCAGTTCAACGCCATCTAGAGAGTTCTTGGAAACTATGTTTTTTTTTATACTCAAAAAGAAAACCTCTCATTGAGAAGCTAGTTAAAATGTGCCATATCTCCCAATTCACTCATTTTTAATTACTGACTCTTGTCGTACAAATCTAATATACTTACTACTGAATGATGAAAAAATTGCTCATTAATTGAACTACAGCTTCTTTGAAAAATTACGAGTCGTATGTATGGTCTGCGGAGCCACATATAATGTATTGTAATTTTTTTAATTTGAAAACTACCGACCTCAGATTTTGTCCACTAACTAACTACTCTCAAATGCTACAAAATCATACCTAATTATGATAAATATTAATCCATGATGTTCCTAGTTCTGACGTGGCTCCTCAATCCAAACATTTAGTTTGATGAGCCACCTTTATGCTCATATAACTTTTGAAGTATTAGACTACAAAATCGAGGATCGAGCCTACAACATTTTTAAAGTTACTACTAAATAAGTACAATAATTTCATTAAGATGCGAAAAGTGGCTCCTCGATCCATACGGACATAAATTACTCATGTGGTCAGACGCTGTTCGCCCCGTTATAATCACGTCATCGAGAAATACGCCCACATGTGGTAAATCCGCGAATAATTGTTCCAAACGTCTCTGAAATATGGCCGTACTAGATAGTAAGCCATACACTAATCTATTGTATCGGAATAACCCCTTGTGAGTATGGTGTCAACTCGAACAAATTATAGTTAGTCTTGAAAAAAAAAATCCTATATGGCAGCATAGGTAACAGTTATGAAAATAACAATCACTAAAATGCGTTAAACTGAAGGTTTTGGCTGAAGTAAGATTTGCAAAAATAAAATCTTCCTTGTTTAACCTTGGTTTATTTATTATCACTCATAAATCACGTTATAAGGTAAATGAAGTCTTTTGTTTCGATTCGAATCCATAGAATGATCAAGTAGCCGGGTTAGTCCCTGAGTACCCCGATCCCCGAGGCACCCGTACCGGAGTACCCCGATTTATTTTTGTCTTGAGAAAGTCAATCAAAAGTCAGTTTAGCTTAAAAGTACCGTCAGCAGATGAAATGTTAAATAAAATTTTATTACGTAAGTATTGCTTGGTTAAGGTAAATATTATAATTAGGGAATATTATTATTATTTCATATAGAGTCTCGTAGAGCAATCACAGGTTTTAATTATTATCACAATAGTTGCGTTTTCAATACCGAAAATCAAAATACCTACCCTACATGGAACATTAACATGTTTCAATATTAACATAATTAAAAAAATACGCATAAACAGAAGTGCCGCACTATAGTTCCCACTATAGGTGCCCGACCCAATTCTCGAAAATGGCAATTTGACACTGTACTGGGATCAATCCATCATCACTGACAGGACTATTGTAACCAATAAGCCTGATATAGTGGTGATGGATTGATCAGAGCGGCGCGCAGTTATTGTTGACATAACAGTCCCGCATGACGAGAACCTCTTGAGAGCCAAGATAGATAGGTAAGCAAATATCTTGGTTGTTCTTGGTGTGTCGCGTTGGCAGCTGGATCAAGGGCTTGATTAAGAAAGCGGTATTCCTGGACACGGCTCGTATTGTTAGGAGGTTCCTCTCTCTGGAGCCTTGACCGCTTGCTTCGACGCTGTCCCCGATTCCGTTGGGGTACTATTTTATTTATTTTTAAATGTTTTTTTATGTTGTCTTAAGAAATATTTACTCGTAAAAAAGTAAATTTATGTCTAACGAATAAAATAAAGGGGAGAATAAAGTTTACTAAAAAATATATTTAAAAACAAAATATTAACAAATTTAAGCGTCGTTTTAGGCATTATGAAGACAATTTTGCTAAGGTCTTCTAAAAACTTAGTTAATGCAATATGTCTTTGTCAGTCTTTGTCAATCTGGCTTTTGTCAGTTTTGCGATAGCTATTTCGTTGAGAATACTTCTGCGTTTCTTCTTTGTCTTGTGCCGTATCGTAGCTTGCTATATCAATCATTGCAACTGTAAGCTATGGCATTATAATACTAGCCTTTGTCATCTCTGCACACCTTGACAGTATCTTTCTCGTGTTATATACAACGAAACAAACAAACTACTCGTAAACTACTACTATGACTGGTAAACAAAAATAAAATGCACAACTATTCACACCAAATCCACACATCAAGAATTTAATTGATCAAGACAGAGAAGTGACAATACATATTTATAAGATTGTCTGTTATGAAAGAAAACATAGTTTTGAATGTTGCAAGTTGAGCTACAATCTCCAAAAAAAATAGTTACGTTCCTACTTTACATTTTTAATAACAGCAGGTAATAATTCATTTCATAACACAAATCGAAGAAGAGGCTGGCTTAGAAGCAAAGAACTCTTGGGCTTCCAAAGATAGGAGGAGTCTTACCGCAAATGGCTTAGATTTGATGGGACATGACTATTTTTACGTTTTGATGTTGCAAATGTTTAGATGTTCAGCTTAAGCAAAATATTTGTTTCTTCTTTATTTACTTTCTACAGCTTATTAAAAAAAGATATTACATGGAAAGAAAAGCCCCGTAATTGCTTCATATAATGTACATAGTTTAATTGATGAACGCGTCTGAAATTAAAAGTGCCCCAAAATTCCGATCTTCTTTCAAATAAATTACTTTCGTCTTATGTATTTTAAACACATACATTTAAGCACTTTTTATGTCGACCGTACAAGTTGAAAACAATAGAAAAAACAAAAGAAAGAAATGTAATCATATTTATAGAATTCGGGTTCCTCCGGTACGGGTGCCTCAGGGATCGGGGTACTCAGGGACTAACCCAAGTAGCCATCTGCTAAACCTTTTTGTTTAGAGCTTTTTGCAACAGATAGCGTTTTACTCAATTTGTCACTTGAACTGCAGCGTGAAATTTGCTAGGTAGCTCACACTCACAAATGGAACTGTTCCGCCAACTCCAGATATTTTTTGTTGTATTGTTATTCCTTGTCCTTTAACGCACGGTACGATGTCATACAAGTTATGCGATATAGAGAATCTATCAGTTGCCTGTCTGTTTGTTCCGGCTAATCTCCGAAACGGCTGGACCGATTTTGATGGGACTTTTACTGGTCTGTTGGTTTTACTGGTAGCTGATGTTATAAGATATGAGTAACTTAGGCTACTTTACATAAGAAAAATAATTAGGGTTCCGTGCAAAAAAATGAAAACCCTTGAAATTGTTAACAAAATCTGATTCAAATAGGGAAGTAATATATTTTTTTTACAATAATTTCACGCGTTATAAACAACGCCAACTAAAATTTAACTAGATAAAACAAAAGTTACGTTTTTCAGTCAACGTTTAATATCACCAAACCTCAATATCAGATAGCAAGGATCAGTTTAAAAAAAAGTACCTAGACTACATCGTTTTAAGGTGTAACAATTGACAAAAGTCTTAAGTAATTGGAAAGAACACACAAACCTTTTTATTAAAAGAATCAAATTTATTCCTCGGCTTACGCGCTCTACAAGCTTGCATGCATTATAAAGCATGATATTGTTTTAAGTTTGCTTTCTTTATTTAAATATAATAAGTTTAATTTTTTTTCCAAAGGAATCGAAAATTATTAAAAAAAAATGACAGAAATTACAAGTCGCAGTCGTCGTGATAATAACAGGATACAAATAGTGAGGCCGAGCACGGCACTGATGCATACAATAATTTTATATTTGACACCAATCACTTATAATAAACTCCTCAAACTTATTGAAATATTACCAAGTAGACTTTATAAAATACAGTTTAGAAAATATTTTAGCAAATTGTTATTACAGCTTATCATTTTTAAACGATTGAAAAACGAATGCATCGGTAATCTCTACAACTCTCCTCAACCTCTACTTTTTATTGTAGGTACGCCATTTCTGAATAGCAAAACATGTAGTTTCTTTTAATTTAGTTTCGCTGCCACCTAGTATCTAGGCCAACTCCTAGATGGCGTTGTCTCTGGCAATAAGTGAGCAGCTGATACCTGCCATCTGTTGAAAAAATGGAGGAAAGAAAAAAGCCAGCTCAATAGCCAGACTTATGCTTAGCTCAATAGCCAGTATTGTGAATCTGTACGTAGTATTATATTATCTGTTGTATTGATATCTGTGTAATTGCGTGAGTCATCCAATTCAACTTGTGCATAAGCTTAGGAAATGTCCAGCTTTAAAAAAAAAAAACAAAAAAGATTGTTGCCGCCGGTATCGGGAGCAGGGTCCAAGCTACTGGTGGTTAGGGCTCCAGAGACAGGAACCTCCTCACAATGCGAGCAGTATCGAGGAGTACTGTCTTCTGAATCAGGCCCTTAATCCAACCGCCTAAGGAGAGCCTCGAAAGATGTTCGTCGAGGCTCTTGGCCATAAAGCTATTGGCCGTTACGACAATCGGCACAATGGTAGCCGATTTCACATTCCACATATCGACAACCTCGTGCGCCAAGTCGAGATATTTTATTTGTTTCTCTTTCTCAGCTTTCACGAGGTTCTCGTCATGCGGGATTGTAACATCGACTATCATTACGCGGCGCGCTGATCGGTGTATCACTACATATTGGCAACAATAGTCCAGCCCTGTCCTGTCAGTAATGATAGACTGATCCCAGTACAACGTGACATGGTCTTTCTCGAGAACTGGCTCGGGCACATACTTGTAGTACGGTACCTCAGATTCCACAAGTTTATATTTCAAGACAAGTTGCTGGTGAATAATCCTGGTTACTTGGTTAGCCTGTGCAAATTCGTCTGAAATTCTGATTGTTCGAGAACAATCAGAAATAATAATATGTCTGATTGACTCACCCGGACAATGGCATGCCCGACATACGTCAACCGTCGCGTCCTTCATAATATGTTTCCGGTAGTTGTTCGTCAAGATAACTTCGTCCATAATCGCACAGTAAAACCTTCAGTTTCCCCAAAAAGGTCGCCGAAACGTAGCCAGGATACGGACGCTAGAAAATCTACATCGGGCCCGTGAAGAGCCACAAGTGTGTGTATATATTATACCAAATAAAAAAGAATGGTTAGTAAAAATGGTTTTCTTATTTCATGTAACTATGTCTTTACCGTTAGCTCATCATAATACAGGTAAAGCACTAGCACAGCGATAAAGTTCTAGGCCAAATATCGTTAGAAAGGAGATTATTTTCTCTTATTGGTTATTTGAACTTGTTTTCAAAAATATTTTTTCCTTAGTTGGACGGTAAAAAAAGACGAGTATGTAATTAGGGGAACAAGTAAAACATTTGACCACATGTCATATATTGCTACAAGGGTTGGGACAAACTCCATACAAATCTGACTATTGTCCTTTATACCATTACGCCTGCGAGTTATTTTACAGGAAGATGTTGTTGAAGAGCATTAATGTTGTTGGAATTCAAAATCCATCAGTGTAGGCGTTTTTTAATGTTTTAACACTACTTTTAACGGTACTGCCAGGATCGGCCAATAAATGGCATGGTCTTAGTACAGGTACATACATATTAAACGTGAGAGGCAACGTGTTATATTTACGACACTATTGTTTCCAAAAGTCGATTGCAAGTTTTTCTTTTCGAACTCGTGCAGCGACACGGGTTCGGTAAGAAAGATTTGCAATCGACTTTCAAAGTTATAGTACAAAGTATTTTATATTTTATACGTTTTTACAACACTTTTGCACAGCCTTTAATACTTTATACGGCCTCTGTGTGAACTTTCAAATTAAACATTTCGCAATCGTTGATATTGTTTCCTTATTCTAAGTGCCTACTGCCCAATTTATGGATATACCCTCCTTATGGTTTTAATACCAACAATCAAGGGCATAATGTATTAGCCTTGGATCGAAACAACTGGAAGTCATGGGGAGAGGAGAAGAATTTTTCAAATCGGTTCATAAATGACGAAGATATGAGGTAACAAACACAAAAAAATACAACCGAATTGAGAACCTCCTCCTTTTTTTGAAGTCGGTTAAAAAATACCATCGAGCAACCACGTTTTTCCAGCGGTACCCCACGATATTATGCAATAACTAAGTATAGACTGACATAAGGCTAGATAGATCATCTTTAGTGTATTTTTAGAATGGATCGAAGTCTTTTAAAAATGTACAAAAGCTTCCTTACGCGTGCAGTAACCGATTCTATATGCTTTGCCCATGTCAAATGTTGCTATGTTAATCCCGAGATATCTAATGTACCTAACCCGCTCAAAAATAGGACAGCTGCAACTACGACCGGGACCACAATTGCATTGGTGGAATTTGAGTGCAAATTTATCAGGGGCATCTGTCTTTTTGCTCACAGATAAGTTTAGGACCTTAGTTTGTTTTACATTTTACGTGAGCAGGTTGTGTTGCAGCCACCTGGTAACTTTCTGCATGCCAACTTCTGCGGTACTGTAGGCTTCCCTCCGCGATACGCCATGGAAAATAATAGCTGTGTCATCAGCGTAAGCGTATATTTGCGCATTGTCCAATTTGATTGAGCAGAGACCATCAATGTACAGAAAAAATAAGGTGGGACCAAGGACTCTGCCCTGGGGCACCCCATATACTACCTCCGCAAGGGTACTTTCATTGTCACCCAGGCACACCTTCTGTTTGCGTTCAGTAAGATAGGAGGATAACTATTCCAAGGCAATGCCCCTGTTACCCAAGCGTTACATCTTCTTGAAAGAATTGGCCTAGACACGGTATAAAAGGCCTTGGCAAGGTCAAGAAAGACTCCGACACACCTCCTACCACTGTCAAGGTTACCCTCGATATGATCCACCAGGTTAGAGACAGCGTCTTCCGTTGACCTGCCCTTATGAAAGCCACATTGGTTCGCGGATAGCAGTTGCTTCCCCTCTAAGTACATTAAGAGTCGCCTGTTCACCAGTTTCTCCAGTATTTTAGATAGGACCGACGCATCTCCAGTCTTGTAAATCGGACATACATTGGCGGTTATTAACTCGCATGGAACTATTCCCGACAGCATGCTCAAGTTGCAAAAATGTGAAATGGGACCGGCCAGACAATATTGTGCTAGTTTTAGAACATGATTTGTAATACCATCCAAACCGGGAGCTGAATAATTTTTTTAGATTAGCTATGATAGCTCTGACTTCGGTTTCATCGGTTGGAGTCAGGAAAAAGGGCTGTGATCAGATGGGTCAGTGTCATCCAACGCAAGGGCCAAATTGGCCCAAATTGGCAAATTGGCTCAGTGGTTTTCAATTGAGTCAAGGAGTGCTCGGCTAGTTGTATTCCCACTTCAGCAAAAAAACTATTGGCACACATTAAGCGAGGCTGTTCGATTTTTTTATTTTTAAAGTCACATATAGTTTTGATTGCTACCCAGGTTTTTTTTACTATCTGCCTAATAACTATCAAGGAGATTTTTAGTGTGCCGTATGTATGAGATGACGTAAATGAAAATAAACATATTAATGAATTTTAAAAATCATGATTCATGTGCCCATGTTACCACCATTTTCCTAAATTCAACAAACTTTTAAAACGTGACATCACCATTTTTGGCATTTATTTTTTATTTAACAATTTATGTACACACTAAATACAGAAATCAAGAAAGGAACAGAAAAGAGAGTACAAAGGTAATGCTTATTTCTAATGAAATCTCTTCCAGCATACATGCGAAAGGAGATACTAAAAAAAGAGATGTAGACAAAGTGTGTAAAAGAAGAAGAGAAAATGGAATACATAAAGCAGATAACTATTTTAAATATAATATACAATATAAAAATATATTTACATACGTATAAATACAAAGATACATACAACAATCCTATAAATAGGTACAATAAAATAAATAATAATAGATACTTATGCAACTATGATGAAATGGAAAGATAATGTTCTTTCACTCTTCTTTTGAAAACTGCAATAGTTTGGCAGTCCCTAATGTCAGGAGGAAGTGAATTCCACAACCGCACGGCGTGCACAGTGAAGGAGTAGGAGTAGAAATCGGTAGAGTGTGGAGGGGACTTAAGGAGGTTCCTAAGATGCGACCTGCAAGGTGCATCAGAAGAACGGGAGTAGGAAAAGCGTTCCCGCAAATAGGATGGCGTTTTAGGGTTGTGAAGGATGTTAAATAGGAGACACAATATCCGAGAGTTCCTGCGAAGTCGAATTGGCAGCCACTTGAGTATTTTGGGAAAATTGGAAACATGATCATACTTTTTAAGGTTAAAAACAAAACGAATACAAATATTTTGCAACCGCTCAAGTTTATTTAAAAGCTCGTCGGTGGCATCCAAATAACAGGTATCGGCGTAGTCTATGATGGGCTGGTTGAGAGTTTGCGCAAGGGAGATTTTGGTTTTCAAAGGCAAGAAGGTCTTTAGGCATTTCAATGAGTAGAACGTGTAGTGCACTTTGCGACTAACTTCAGCAACTTGGGCAGTTCATGATAAGTAGGAGTCCATAGTCACCCCCAGGTTTTTAGCCTTAATTGCGTAATCGATCTGAACTCCATTCAGCCTGAGCGGAGACAGCGACGCAACATCGAGCCTATTTCGCATATATCTGCCGCCGATGATCAAGGCCTGAGATTTCTTAGGATTGATTAGCAGTCCAAAGGACAGCGACCACTCACTAATCAAATCCAGATCCTTATTCATGGCAGACAAGGCGGCTTCTGCATCTTCCCTTAGGAAATGACGGTAAAGCTGCAAGTCGTCGGCATAGAGATGGACTCATCAAGACGAACACGCTGCGAGCGACCTTTAAGATAGGAATCAAACCAACTAACAGTAGAAGAGGAGAAATTAAGAGATTTAAGGATCCCAAGAAGGATGTCGAAATCAACAGAGTTGAAGGCGCTGCTAAAGTCTAAAAGAACAAGTAAAGTAAGAGACTTGTGGTCCATGGCCCATCGAATATCATCAGTAACCTTTAAAAGAGCCGTTACAGTGCTATGGCCAGGACAATAGCCAGATTAAAAAGAACTAAGAAGGTCATTCCTAGAAATGGCCGTGAGTTGCTGATGGACAATGTGCTCGAGAACTTTAGACAAATAAGGGAGGATGGAAATGGGTCTGAAATCGGATGGTGAAACCGGATTACAAATTTTGGGTAAGGGGATTATGTGAGCTTGTTTCCAGACCTCAGGGACAGCACAAGAAAACAAGGAGTAGTTAAAAATGTGAGTCAAAACGGGAAGTAATGTAGGAAGGATAGGAGAAATCATTCTTATGCAAAGATTGTCATTACCAACAGCAGAGGAGGAGATGGCTGAAATAGATTTTTTGACTTCAATCTCACTCACAGGACTTAATCCAAAGTGAGGACAGTGTGGCAAAGGCAAACAGGAAAGTTTATTTAAAGTAACTGACCTGACGTGCGGATCCAATGTAACAGGGGGGAGTGAGAAATGTTTGTTAAGAGCACACGCGTCAGTGTCGCTACCAGAAACAACTGGAGATTTGCCAATGCCGACAGATTTTAAGAACTTCCAGACTTCAGAAGAGTTGCGGTTGTCGAGAGAATTGTGGAAGTAGCGTCTCTTAGCATCTCTACACATACGACTGTAGCTATTACGCAACATTTTGTACGCATTTAGTTTACGCTCAGATGGACAGCGTTTTAAACTTCTTTTGGTTCTATCTCTACTTGCCATCGCATCCTTAATGGCAGGAGTGAGCCAGGGAGCTGGAACATACTTAACCTTCACTCGACGAATAGGTGCGTGACGATCATATAAGCTAAGTATTTTACTGTTAAAAATACGAACCATTTCGTCGATACACGAACTCCCCATGATGTCCGTCCAGTCGATGCCACCATCATCATGCAACAATGCCTCCAGATCTATGCCCTTATAGTTCCGAAGGAGAATATATTGCGGCTTGCGTTTAGGAGGGCGTAACTTATATGACAAAAAGACGAGATCGTGGTATGAAAAGCAAGCAGTAAGCTGTCCATAGATAGAAACATTATTAGAATTAGAAACAATTATCAGGTCCAGAAGAGAAGGGGTGTAATTAGGGAAATGATGAGTAGCAGAAGGAGGCAGAATACTGAGATTAAAAGAAGATAGGATAGATTGAACTTTGTGAGTACGATGGTCATTTTTAAGAAGGCAAGTATTAAAATCACCCATCAAGACTACATGGTCGTAGGCTGGACAGAAATCATTTAAGAGCGAATCAAAAGAGTCAAAGTAGTCGATGCTGAGGTTAGGACTATACATAACTCCCAGAAGCATTTTAACGTGATGCAGCGAAATTTCAAGAAATAGATGCTCCGCTGACCCCGAGTACGGAGATGGTGATGTGCTATCACGCAAGTAAATGGCTATTCCACCGCCACCCTTCCCAGTTCTATCATTACGGATAAGAACAAAACCTGGAAGGGCATAATGTACTGATAAAAGAGAGGGTTTAAGGAAGGACTCGGAGATCAGCAAAGCATCTATGTATATGTGCACAGTTAAAGGAAGCCAGAAGATCGGAGTAATGACCAGGAACACTCTGGGCACTAATGTGGGCTATGTTGAGATTTTTAGGGAGGTGGGTAAGCAAGGAGGAAATCTGATCACTAAGAGTCAGAGGGGAGGAAGAACCACTTGCCGCACTGAGGAAATTGCTAGAAGAGGAAGAACAGGAGAAAAATCATCATCAAGGTCCACATTGATCATAGTTTGCATAGAAAAAAAAATACTAATATAAAATATATAGGTATGAAAATTACACTAAAATAAACTTAAATATTTTGTTTTGCTTAAAACAACAATAGTCAAATACTCATAACTAATAAAATCACCTAGTCGCTGTAGTTGGTGGAGATATTAACAACAGTTAACAAGGTTGGTTGGTAAAAATGTGAAGGAAATCAAGACTAAAGTGGTAACAGAAACATCAAGAGAAAAAGAAAATACCAACTAGAATATCAGCCACAACATTTGTAACAGATAAAATGAAAGCAGAATACGTGAAAAGGAACGTAATGTTAAGGATTTAATTTTGTTTCATGCAAAAATAAAATTGACAATTACATTATCACAACAACAAACATAAACATCTACCTGCTAGTAAAAATAAAATAAAAAGTGTAAAAACTATAGGTAGATGAACAAAAATTTAAACATATACCGGAGTAGGTAAAGCGATCAAAGTAAACTTGGCGACGAGCCTTCCTCACAAGTTTCCCTTTGGGGGAAACTGTTTCGGGCAATGTAGATGATGCCGGCGGCGAGGTAGAAGCGGCAGGCTCGACGTCATCCGGAGCACAGGCGAGAACGGGATAAAGCGCGATTAAAGTTTCAAGCTCACCCATACTTGATATCGTCCGGCGTGATTAGTCAGGCGTCAAGACAATAATCTTTCCCTCTGCAGACCAGCAGTTGTTGATATTTAGGTGCTTGCGGGCAGCCATAAATACCTGGTGTCGTGTTTTGGTCAGGAACTCCGAAATAGTAATGCCGCTGCCCTTGAGTGCAGTTTTACCGTCCCATACCAACCGACGATAATCCATGCCACTGAACCGCACCAGCACCGGTCTAGTTTTTCCTCCGGAGGCTCCCAGCCTGTGGCAAACTTCTAGATATTCCGTTTTAATGTCATCTATCTTCAGCTGCTTCGAGATGATGTGGAGAATTGAGTCGCTCAATATTTCATTAGGTTTCTCAGGAATACCGTGAAACAGCAAGATCTTTCGCCGCATCACAGTCTCATGCTTGTCCAGACTCAGAGACAGGAGTTCTATCTGTGACTTGAAGTGAAGGAATGTTTGACAGACAAAGGACTTGAATTCTGAGAAATCCAGTGAAAGTGTAGCAATATCTGTGTGCACAGGGATAGTTCCAGCTGTAGCTCTTTGCAACTTATCTTCATACTCACGCATGTGAGAGCTAAACAGCTTCTCCATTTGCTCCATACTGTGCACAAGTTTGTTGTCCATGGTGAGTTGTCAATAATGCTGTGTTGTGGTTGGTGTTCGTTCCTAAGGTCACATTAGAATATATTAAAATAATAATTAACTATTTTTAAATGAATATTAAATAAGGAAGCCACAAAAATACGTTTGTATGTGAAGCCTACCCACATGGGAAAAAAAATTGTATGTTCTATCGTCAATTGTTTTTTTTATGACGGCACTTGGGAAGCGACCGGAGTGTCGCAGCCCGCGCCCCTGTGTTGCCATGTAAGTTTCCTCATTTTAGTACATTTTAATTAATTTCTATCGAGGTATTTTTAATGGTTTTCGAAAATGGATCGGACAGGTTTTTTTACATATTGTATATGTAGGTACATATGTCAGTTAATAAAATCAGGCGTGGTGTGCGTGTATTTGATTTATTTGTCATCTAAGTCACCTCCACAATACCGAAAGGATTCTATTGTGGCGCAAAGGAAAGAGATTGTCCTTTATCCTGTTGGAGGAAATATAATATAGCTTGGTATAGACGCTCACTGCGTTGCGCAGTAGGCAATTGGTAATTGCTTGCGCCGCTAGTGCAGCAGTCGTCTTCAGTGGCTGCAGCAGGTCGGACCAACACCATGTCGTAAGTCACATCAATATACATAGTTTGATACTTTTACTGGGGCGTTTATTTTTATGTATGTTACGTTGCTTTTGTTCGTCTTCTGTCGATAACTTATAGCTTTATAACCATGTTCCCTTTTAAATTTCAAGCAAATTATTGTCGATGCTATTTCTTTTCTTGTAACTTTGTACGTATTTTATTATAAAATTAATTAATTTTCTTCCGTGAAAGTTTAAAGCTTATTTGTAAAGCAGTGGTTGAAATTAGACCGTTGATTAAATTCATAATCGTGGATCACTTGGATAGCATATTTTATGTTGAAGGTAGGGACGAAATACTACCTCAATTTTTTTTTGATTGATAACTTTAAAGCTCTACATCATCATTATCGTGCCCTTATCATAGATACAAATAACGGTTCACAAACAGAAGAGAAATTTGAATTTGGTTATGGTAATTTTATTTCATTTTTGCCTATTTATAAACATAGACATAGATAAGCGGCTATCGATACTAGCCCCTTGTCCCGCGGGACCTACTCTCAAAGTCCGTCAACGAAGATACGGGCCCGCCCAAAGATAATTTTGTAACTACGGAATCCTACTCCTTATTGAATACGGATTCATGAGTTGCGGACGGGATTGTAGACAATATAAGTGAACGAATGGTGAATGGCGATAGAGTTGCGCCATTTCATCGGTCGATTACCGGTTTACTTAATTTGTAATTTTCAAGCTTTTAAACAAAAAATGTTATTGTTATTGTTTAAAAATGACCACATTTTTAACAATATACTTTTATTAAGTCTTTAAATATAGAATTATTGAACAATTTTTGGCATTTTTGTCCGGATTGCGGCTTGATCCTGTTATTACATTTGGTGGTTCAGGCAATCCAGGTTCATTTTCCTGTAGATCTTTAACCTGTCTACGTATATTTAGTACCAAGTGCCGATTAGCTCGCATCCAACAGTGATGACATCCTTGTCTGTTTGTCCTACGATCCTGTAACAATGTTTATCATTTTTTATATAAAATCTTCTCCTTTAGCTTTTAAAGTAAACTGTAGAAATGTTTCAGGCACTCTGATAAATGTGGTAAGTATTCATAATAACTGGTAATTATTAGGGCGCAGTCTCAATTGGCTTATAGTTTGCGGCTGACTGTTTGCCTGAGTTAGCGCCCAATATTATTTTCAATAGAACGGCCACACTATGCACATGGACAAATAATCGGTGGACTCATTAATTATAAGAAATTTGCATCATCATGGGAACAACAATCATAATTTATAGCAGCCAGGGCAAGGTAGGCATCAGCACACACTAACCTGATTGTGGGTTTTCCATGAGAAGAAAATATTGATTAATGGACTGATTTCTTCAAGTGTGTGGTATCGCTCTGAGTAACGCCTCTCCATAACAGAGCATCCACAACCAATACACACCATTGGGTACCCAGTGCTCTGCTATGTGTACCTTCTGCCGAGCGTTGGTTTAACAATAGGTACATAACGCATTGCTAATCACCCTATCTGAGGGAAGCTGAAAAACATGAAATATTGTACTCAGTAAAGTAATACGTGATAGTTATGTAGTGCTACTCTTTCGGATTAGGGACCTCAACTGATTATAATGGCAGGTGAAGTTGGTAAAATATGAAAATAATTACTACATGTGTACATACCTCTTGTACAGATAACCATTCGGTCAATGTATTTTGTAACTGCGGTTGTAAATATGTTACAATATGCCTTCGCATTCGATTAGTGGCCACACTACAATTCAGGCACCTTGAAATCGTGAGGTCAGAATTCAAGTAAACAAACAATATGCACAGCACAATATTAATATTAGAAGCGTAAACGAAAGTCCGTTACGATGTGTTAGGATCAACGCAAGACGCTTTTGATCTTTTGACAGTTGACTTGACAGCGAGAAAATAACTCTAGGACGTTTGGATACACACTTTTGAATATATTGTCGATTCATAATGTGTAACGTGGGTGCCATCCAGACGCGCGGCAGCTCGAAAAGTGGTGTCTACGATAATCGTGAAACCGTAAACTTTTTTAAGGTGCCTTAGCAATATAATTCTGGCATTCACGGGTATTTTATATTTTAGTCTGACATTCAGGCGGTACTACAGATAGGTACAGTGTTTGTCTTATGCGTGTATGCAAACGTAGATGCACTTTGTATTGATTACCATACATCCAACAAAACGACAAAAAAACAAATAACACACATTATTTTGGAAGTTTTTCTCGCTTGTTCTAGAGAAATGTAATTGTTGCGATTAATTTTTATTTATTTTGGAAGTAATTTTCAAATAATCATAATTAATGTATATTATCAATTCTAAATTCATTCTGAGGACAGGATTTGGCCATGTCATTTGGGTGTACTGTACACATCTGCGTACCCCCCTCAGAACATACAGGCGCGATGTTATGTTATGATATTGTGTAAACAATAAACATCCAAGCGATTGCAGCTATCACGACAAAGGGGTTTGGGTAAAAGTGGCATGATTTTTTTAAGTTTGCGCCACTGATGTAAATTGCTTCATTAGAAAGAACACAATAAGACATTCATTTTCTTGAACAATTATTTCCATAATGCATCGGAGCCGAGATATTTTTATTTTATGAAATCATGTCATCATTTATTATAATCGTGCCTATTTATTGAATATATTTATTTGTTCACTGCTATTTCTGTCTTTAACTCGCAATTTGTGGTGAGGAGGAGCTCGTGGCTAAATAATAACAGCCGCACAGGTTGATCTTCAAGGTCGCACTTGCCTAGGTCGGTCTGTGGATGGTTGACCATCATACATACATACCGAGTTTCCTCCGTGCTTCAGAAAGCACGTTACGCCGTTTGTCCCGGCTTTCATGTGTAGATCTTTGACAGTCGTTATAGGTAGACAGTGGCCCGAAAGTCTGACATCCAGTCTTACAAAGGGGTACCGTATTACCCAGTACTAACTGGGTTTTGGAGATCAGATAGGCAGTTGCTCCATGTAAAATACTGGTATGCAGCTGCATCCGGTTAGACTGAAAGCCGACCCCGACATAGATGGGAAAAGGCTAAGCAGATGATAAACTCGCAATTAGTGGTATACAAACTAGCGGTGCAAGGGCTGCAGGCCAAATACAATGCTCCAGGAATCGATGACATTCCAGGCCGTGCGGGTTCTGGCCATTAGGGCTCTCAGGCCCCGGTTAGTAGGACTCTCAAGCGCATGTTTGAAAGCTAATCCTATTGAAGAAGAAAGAGCGCCCTGCAGGCTCCTATCTGCTTAGCATCCCATCGTGACGCTGGAGTAAGTGAACAAATTCTTTGAGAAGAAAATTGCAGACCACCTAGCCCATCTGCTTCCCAAAGTAACTGTGCAGTTTGACAGACTCCTCTACTCTTCCCGGGGCGGAATATTTTCACCTCGAGAAAAAAATAGATGAGGGCATTCCTACCGTGCCACACCTAGGCCGTACCTACCTCTGCCGCATAATCGGGGACTTTCTGGCGGACAGAGATATCATTTACCCGGGTCGAGAAGGATGGGAGATGTCGTGCCGTGTTCCAGAGATCGGTTCTGGGACCGCTCCTAGGGAATATAGGGTACGACTGGGTGCTTCACGGTGCGCTTCTTCATGTGTTATACTAACGAAACGCTGGTGACGACGAAGACGTACCGGCCGGTGAACATCTTGGCGACAGCTGGGGTCGCGCAAGTTGTTGATACGATCCGGAAATTTTGCCCGAACGTGTCAGGTGTCCGTATCGGTGTCGAGTCGACGACGAACTACCTGGGACGCGTTCTCGATAGCTGGTGGGATTTTGGGCCGCAGATTCACTCGTGGCAACTGCCCAATCTGGGGGGACCCAATTCCTCCCGCAGAAGGCTCTATTGGAGATCGTACGATCCATGGCGCTGTATGGAGAGCCGGTGTGCGCGGACAACGACTCCAATACCGTAATTCTGCGATGGCCGTTAGGGTGATTAGAAGATATCATAATTATGATCTCCTTCAAGGCAGCGAGCCTTTTGGCCGGAACACCATCCTAAGATCTTCACGTTATAGTCCTTGCGCGAAGCGAGCACCTGATGCGTCGCCATTTTGAGATGTACAAGTCTGTGCCCCACCAGGTCTTAGTGGTGGAATGAGAACAACGGCTGGTGCGACGAAGCGCAGTGCACACTACAATTGTGGTGATAAGTCCCATGACGAAGAAGTGGCTGGAGGGACGTCATGGCACTCTCATTTTTCGGCGGACACAGGAGCTCTCCGGGCATGGGTGCTTCAGAAAGTACCTGTGCCGTATAAGTCGGGAACCAACGCCCTGTTGTCACTACTGCGGAGACTCCGACATCACGGCGCAGGCCTCTCTAGAGGTGTGCCCAGCCTGGGCAATGCATCGCCATGATCTTGTCGTGGCAGTCAGTGCTGCGAATAACATTTCACTTCCGGTCGTGGTTCAGTCCAAGGTCGGGAGCGTGCCGCTCGCCCTAGGTGCACAAAGAATTCCGGCTGCCATAGGGTGTGGCCTGCGGGTACAGATTTGGGGAGTCTGTCACCTGAACAGCCACAGGCCCGGGACGGCAGCGTACGACCGCAGAGGGTGTCGGAGCCCGCATGTTTATGTGGACCTAAAGATGGTCAGAAGAGCGTGACGAACTGCGCAAGTACTCCAGCACCTCGTTTCAAGGTAGCCGAAGAACACGGTGTGGTTATAGTCAGTAAGAGTCTGACAGACCTCTTTACCCATCCCAGGATGGAGGATATCCACATGAAAAAAAAAAGAAATCGCGTCGCGTCAGATGCTCATAGTGTGAGACTAGTCATAGAAATAAATACAATGTATAAATGTATGTAGCCTTTACATATAAACTAAAAGTTATGGTGTAGTTTGACGTCATAATAGTACAACTTTGACATCAGATATTTCAGCTCCAATATAGTTTTCGGCAAAATTCTTTTATGAATCATTATTATTATATATTTCACTATATAGTCGAGTGCAATTATTAGACAAAAAGGTGGAACGAAGTTTATAGTGGTCGGATTTTCATTAATCTTTTTTGTTGAGTTCCTAGAGGTGTGTAGAAGAATATCGCCGTTTAATTGCCTTTTTTATATTTTTTTGCCTTTATGAATAACTTAATATTCGACGAATTTATGTTGTGGCATTTTGATTTTTGAGCATTCTTGTCGATGAAATGCATATTAAAAGTTTTTTTTTAAATTTCCCATTTTCCTCAATTATTTCTAAAATACGATTTTTTAGACTAAGATGTTTTTTTTTGGCCAATTATCCGTAAAAAGTGTCAGTTACCAAACATAAAAAAGGCTTAGTCTTAAAATCCGGTATTTTCAAAATAATTGATGAAAATAGGAAATTATAAAAAAAAAACTTAAAAAGGCATTTCGTCGTCAACATTGAACAAATAAAGTGACAAATTGGCGTTTGGTCACACTATTACGCCACAATATAAATTCGTTGAATTTCAAATTATTCATAAACGCAAAAAAAAATACAAAGGAAATTTTAAAAAAAGTCTTTTTTTTTTGTTTTGTTCTCCACACCTCTAGGAACTCAACAAAAAAGTCCCATGAAAATCCGACCACTGTAAACTTCGTTCTACCTCTTGAGTATTTTTGTCTAATTGCACTCGACTAAATACGTTAGTAGCAATTTTATTAATGGCCTCAAAAAAAAACGTGCCACTAGTCCATACAAAATTACCCAAACCCCTTGGCTGTCATTTTTTGAAGAGTTCCGTAGTCTGTCTCCGAAACTCATCATCACACCTATATGAAATTTAAATTAATTAATTAAAAAAAAGATTTTTGCAAATCCGTCTATATTTACAAGGTGTAGTTTTGCATCCTCGTCAAAATTCAAGAGGTTGTCATAGAAGACGTAAATAATCAATATAAATAATAAAAATAATAATAAACGTTGCATTTTTTGTTGTTTTAATTTTACACTATTTTTAAGCCCTTCTCAAAAGAGGAGAATCAACCGTTTATCTAATAAACGTCTGCGTTTGTTTGTATGTGTGAAAGCGCGGTTATAGGGCTAGTATTAGACGGGCCGCGTTTTAATACGGGTAGTGTACACTTACCGATTTCCGATATTAAGAAAAAAAAATACCTACCCATTTTATTATTGATTCGGGTCGAGTATCATTAGCATAGTTACCTCCTTGAATTTGACGAGGATGCAAAATTACACCTTGTATAACGGAGTTATGCCCGAAAATAGATAAAAAAATGTATACAAACATCTGAATTGATAACCTCCTCCTTTTTGGAAGTCGGTTAAATTCAAAACATTTATTTCATATTAAAATCCATATAACTTTAGTATTAATATAACTTAACCTAATGTTAGTATTAAATTAAATTGAGTTAAATAAAATAAAAAACTAATGAACCATTCATTTGGCTAAGTCGGTCTGAACTCTGACCCACCTTTGTAAGATGGAGAGTCCCACCGGTCTAAGAACACATTCAGGATGCCATTGGAGGAGGAGCGCAAGCGCGCCATGGAAGCCCAGCGCCTCCGCATGATCGCGGCGAACCCGTCGACGCACGTTTCCGCGAACATCCCTGAATCGCGGTTAAAAAAAAACAATGCTTTTATTGTGGAAATCATTATTTACTTAAATTCGAATCTTCCGCCAGTTCCAACACCCATTATGTCCTGTAAGCAAAATAAACAGTTTGTAAAATATTTATTTTACCCTAATCTATATAAATAAAGTAAGAAGCTGACTGACTAATTCACTCACTGATTAATCAATGCACATATGAAACTGCTGGGTTTAGAAGCATGAAATTTTGCTCAAACGTTCCTTATATGACGTAAGTATGCACTAAGAAGCGATTTTTGGAAATTCATCCCCTAAGGGGTTAAAACTAGGATTGAAAGTTTGTATGAAACTGTCAATTTAGAAGTAATTTTTTTTTTCTCACACATTCACATCAAAATTTTCACACGAACGAAGTCACGGGCAACAACTAAGCAATAATATAAATACAAATACCCATAATATTATTCATTGCCACTTGCATTATTAGAAGAGCAATTTTCTTATGAGACTGCGTAGAAATATATTCTATTTCTGTCCAGCAATCGCACTAATCTGTCTCTCCCTTTTTGCCCTTGCTGAAGAGCTTGATGAAAATTGAGCGAGAGCAGCAAGGACCGTAAAGTAAACAAAAGCAACAGTACCTAAATAGGTGGGACAAATTGGTAATACAACTCAATAATTTGCAGAATCTTCAATAGCTTAGCCTTAGTATGGACTTAATTTTTGGATCAAACCATTACCTACCTTAATACTTGGAGGAAATAGATCCTCACATAAATATTCGAATAATTCCCGTGTGAGCCAATATATCCCTTTGAACTCAACATCGAGGATACTTGCCAACCGAAAGTTTTGGTGCAAGTATAATCAGCGTCGCCTCCGTTCTTCGTGTAGAGCTTCTTCGAGCATTAAAAAGCAGCCATAGTATCAATTTTCTCAAAAAACTTTAACTTTTGTCGATAGCACGATAACTATTTTGATGTCCTATCAATTAATGACAACGATCCGTAGAAACAAGTGTTAAATTCAACTTTACGGACGGGCAAAAACACTTAAGAGCGTTGTTCCAAATCTACGCGCTCGGGTTTTAGGTTTTTATCGCTCGAGGCCGCTTAGTGTGCGTTTTTCCTCATGCACGGCACACAGTTGCGACGCTGCGACGACTAAACGGTCTTGATCTGTAGCTATGGCGTACTGCGTACCTATATTTTATTGAAGTAAAAAGCTAGAGGTTTTCGAAGAAAATAAAAAGACTGTCCACAATAGATTATTAGTGTATTTTAATTAAATGTATACAAATATGGATGAAGAAAATAACATTATATAGCTACTTATACTAACCTACATAAGTATGTATAAGTACCTACTTAATTGAAGTTTTTAAAACTATTTGTCTAATGGACATAGCTCGACTTTTCCTTGGATCTATAATTTCTGGGAGAACACAATCAAAATAAAATGTTGTTAATCGTGGAGCCATCTTTTGTTCCCAGAAATTATCATCTCTGAAAACTTTGACGACTTTTAT
Source organism: Standfussiana lucernea (assembly GCA_964057025.1). Lineage (NCBI taxonomy): Eukaryota > Metazoa > Arthropoda > Insecta > Lepidoptera > Noctuidae > Standfussiana > Standfussiana lucernea. Next base: position 9,856,106 of record OZ059784.1, read on the forward strand.
GTTAAATTTACAGCCAGTCTACACAGCAAACAAACACACTGAAATATCTGTACTGAAATCACTGAAATAATAATAACAATTTTCTACCAACGATGTTTGATTATTGAAGTTATTGGTACTAGGTGTTTTTCTGGGTAAATCAAAAGTCACGTTTGGGTTTCGTCCTTCAATTAAACGAAGGTCCATGTTTTCAGTCCTACATATAAAATTGCTGATATTAAAGAACAAAAGTTCATCTACTAGAATAAAAACAAACTAGTTTCAACTTACGATATTTGATCATTAACATAACTGATATCAGGTTCTTCTATTATAGCCGTGGATGAGTCAAAAGTTGGGAGCGAGTCGGAAGCTACATTTTTAAATGAGCCAGAAGTTAAATTTACTGGTGATACAGTAGGAAGGGAGACAGCAGTTACAGTTGACGATGCATAAATAAAACAACTTTTTTGCAAAAAAAAACCGACTTAGTTATAGTATCACACACAAATCCTTGCCAAGTATCAATTTCACAATTTCTTTTACTTGGATGATTTTTTTTCCAACTATTTTGATTTCAAACCAAACTGCTGAACCGATTTTGATGAAATTTCTATGGGACCAACCGGGAAGTAGATCCATTCAGATAAAAGAAGAATTTTTCAAATCGGTTCATAAATGACGGAGATATGAGGTAACAAACACAAAAAAAAAAACACAACCGAATTGAAAACCTCCTCCTTCTTTTGAAGTCGGTTAAAAACACACTTTAATTTTTATTTTTCGTGTTCTTCTTAGCAAAACCCTTCATTTGATACCCATATCATGGGAATGCATACAAAATAACTAGTCTGCCATCTTTGGGAGTCCGCCATATTGGATTCAGAATTACTTCACATAGCTTACCATACATTTTCATCCAAACTAAACATGTAAGTACGCAACATTTCAACTTAATAGAAAACCGAGAAGTGGGTCAAATTTTACTTCTAAGATTTGCTTTCATAGTTAGTTGGAAGTGAAGGTTATACATGTATACATAAGTGTGTTCAAAAGAAACGGTTACGGTTGATGGGTCACCGCTAGTGGATTTGCCATTTAAGTACCTGACTACGAGTGTTGTGTTGGTAGAAAAACAATAATTTACACAAATGTATTGACCCCCTGTTAAAAAATTAAATAGGTACTTATGCAGCTTCACTTGCCTTCTACAAATTATTAATCATTTTACTTTTTCGTGACTTAATAGATTTCTTTGATCCAAAATAATATGTTTTGTTTATTCTACCCATGTTCTGTAAGTAAAATAATAACAAGTTTGTAGAGAAAATAGTTTTATGTACATAGTTCCACTTTACCTACTTATTAAAATATTACTTAAATGAACAACCTCATTCAGATTCACAAATAAAATAAATAATACTTACGGATCAAAAATATTTGGTCGCACTATAATTTACGTATATATCACGCGTGGCGCTTGCGCAGCGGCGGGAGGTAAACCGACATAGGTCCTACGTCGACGAGCGCCAGAGCGCGACTGATTTAGGCCGTAAGATACAACCGATTTTATACTTACTTTGAAAAATTATTTTCAGAAATGATTGAAGACATATATTTTTTCTTTTTTACACATTTATGGTGCAATCTTTCTTCTTACGTATAAAATTATTTATGTTGCCAAATGACTTTTAGATTATGAGATATGACGTGTTTTTTTGTAGTCGAGTTCTCGATTTTTAATTTTTTTTGACGTGATAAAACTACAAGTTCATGAATTAAAAATCGATTTTTTCTCAATGCAATTTAAATTTCAGGGTATGCCTCTTCGAATGAATACCTTTTACCTTCTTACTTAGTAATAATATTTGGTGTAAGATTACTTCAAAGTTGTGCCCTCGCGCGTCATCTGGAAATCGCACCTTCGAAATCCGCTATTTTCATAGTCAATAATCCAATTTGAACGAGATTTTGTTAATAGATTTTAAACAAAAATCTATGATAATTACGATGTTTGAAGTCAAAAGAAGCTAAAACAATAAATTATATGACCAAAATCACTTCAAAATCTCCCAAGATCTCGATTTACGGTTGAAAAATGCTAACACGCTCTTAAGCGAGGCGCCTACTATCGGTGGGCGTCGGTGCAGCTCGGAATAGCTCGGGCACCTTACGGCGGCTTCGAGCGGCTTCGGGCGCCTGAGAACTGCTTCGGGCGACTTCGGGCTGCCTCGGCAGTCGTAAGCATACCTAAGGACGCCGAAGCTGTCTTCGGGTAGCTTGGGTGGCATTTTCGTGGCAGACACGTCGCGGAACAGTCATAACCTTCAACGCTTGCGCCTCCGTTAGCTTGGCAACACCCAGGGGAAAATAAAAGTCAGCCTCATTAATTACACGTATAGGTTCATCGAAAGTACATCTTTGCTTCCAAAGCTTATTCACCCAAAATCTTCTTTTTTGCCTTAACGCTCCCAGTTTCTCTTCTTCTTCAGCAAGATGAACACTGAGAACTAAGTCCCAATCCACCATTATAAATACACACGCACAACTGTTTTCACGTAACGTTACGACTGCTCTGCGACTTTACGTTAACTTTCTTAGTTATGTCGAAGCTACCCGAAACCACCCGCGGCGTCCTTAGGTATGCTTACGACTGCCGAGGCAGCTCTCAGGCGCCCGAGCTGTACCGAGCCTTACTGATGCCCACCGATAGTGGGTGCCGCGCCTTAGGGAGTAGGGACAACTTTCAAATCGAGTTGTCATTCGTTCTTAGTTCGGGCCTCAAACTAATCTTATGTCCGTAGGTGCTACGGAGTAGGAAACACCCGCAACTTCGGCCGAAACTACGGGTTTCGTGCTTAGAAAGTAGACCCCCTTGTCCGGAGTCCCGTCCGTAATTAGTCTGTGCCCGTTTGATTGTAAGTTTATAGGTGCGACGTCATTGTAATTGATGAACAATTTATTTTTGGTAAGCTTATTCTGTCCCACTGCTGGGCAAAGGCCTCCCCCATTCCTTTCCAACTCTCCCGTTGTTTTGCCTTCTCTGGCCAATCAGTCAGGAACGAGTCCGAATCGTCACGATGATGAACAATAAATAATAAAATATTTTGTCTTTGCAGTAACGCGGACATTGCGAAGAACATGAAGCAGGAAGGCGGTGCGGAGGGTGACACCGTGAGCGAAGCGGAGCAGAACCAAGGGATGATGAAGGAAGCCCCAGCGGATGACCCCATGGTGTCCATGTCACCCACCTACATGTCCGAGGCCAGCGACGCTTTCGGCACCTCCTACCAACCACTGTCTCAAGTTAGTGTGAGCTTGTATTATAAGTGTTGTAAATGTATGCATTATTGTTATGAAAATGTATTTTGTACTCCGGAGAAAACCCTCGCGGTTTTTGAAATCAATTAGGCAGCCACTCCATGAAAAATACTTATATTACGCTTAGACTGGAAGCCGACCCCAACATAGTTGGGAAACGTATGTAGTCCGTGTTAAGATTGGGTTAGATACCACAAAATGTGTTTGCCATTTCGCTGTCCAGAAAATTACACTAAGATCTGGTGCTGTATCACATCTAGGTGCATCGGTTTAGGCTGTCAGGGAATTTAAAGTAAAGCTGTAAAGTAAAACTTATAAAATTTATTTGATTGTAGAGACATGTTACAACATTGTTTACGCTCAATATTTGAATTTCTTTAATAAAAACTCATAGATAACTTGAAACTTGTAAAATAACGATTAATTTATCCTTTTCGGCTCCGCAAAGGAAAATTCTAATAAATTAATCGTGATGAGTAAGTATGGAATTTAGATTTAATTTAATTAGTTTTTTTTTCCCCAAAATGGGTGTGCCTTGTACAATCTGCCTTATGGTGGTCCGCATGCAAACATTTATTGAATTATTAAAATTAATATAAGAATAAGTTTATTTGGCCTAAACAAAAGTAACAGTATAATATCCTAGCAATAATTTATCCATAATTATATGGCAGACAATAAGTTTAACGGTGACAACCTATGAGGAAGTATTCCTCATAGTTTTGGTTTAGGGTTTGGCCCGTCATGAGAATGGAAGGTTATATCGGAGTCCTACCGACTAAAACCGTACGGTTCCTACCCATACTGTGAGTTGGGGACCCGGGAGTCTCACCAAGTGCCGCGATAAAGGGCACAGCGCCGCTAGGCCCATACTGAACTATCCTTCATCGTACACACTGCGGGGATTTTGCATCATAGCAGTTACGCCTCGGCAAGTTAATGATATTAGATTCTAAATATTTAAGTATAGACGGCTAGCTTATGCTCCCGGCTTCGCCCGCGTGGACTTCGGTTATTGGCCCAAAGGATCGTACTACCGGGACCATCCCCATTGCAGAGTGTAAACCGTGCTTTCCAGTTCTGCGCGAGTCTCAACTAGGTGTCCTGTAGGTCGTTAATATTGTTGTAAAACTGTTGTTATGACGCAAAAGTTTTCCTGTCTGTGATCCTGTCAAGTTACGCTTTCGCTGGTTGCTAGTTCCTCGCTTCAAGCTCTCGACTGTACAATAAAGTCAAAAAGATTTTTATTAATTTATAATTTTCAAAGTATCAAGTGAATAATATAGGTACTAATTCGAAGTGGTTGTAACAGTTGACATATTATTACGAAACTGAAAGTCTGATCAGATTAAATTCATAATCTTGCACGATTTTTACTTAATTTTGGGGGGGCATTTGGGGAACATTGGCTTTTAAGATACAATTTCGTTGCCTAGTGCAGAAGTGGAACGTTCGTCTCTAAACTATGTCCCTGTTGTGCAACTTAATTTATAATATGTACGTACGTATAAAATGGCATCCATTTTTTCCGTAATAGGGCGACCAGAGCGACGTGCATCTTTGACATCAAAATTTCCGGATTGAAAACGCTTAAACCAAATTTGTGCTACTCTCACAGACACTGCACTAAGTCCATAAACATCGCAAAAATTTTTCGCGGCTTGCGTTGCATTTTTACCTTTTTTATAGTAAAATTTTAAAATGTATCGAATTTCTTCATTAGATTCACTCATCTTGACGGTACGAAAAACAAATGAAAATCACACATTTTCCTAATTTGAATTTGGAATTATGTTCTTTAAAATTTAAACTTTCAATGATACCAAAACTAGCCAGATACAAATAGTATAGCCAAAGAGATTTTATTACAAGTTCATATATACTATAATGCGAAAAGACTTTTTCCCCAACCTATTATTTAATTTTTCCAGCCGGCTTCAGTAAAGTCAGCATCGGCGGGGAGCACGACCGGCACGGTTGCTACTGTCGGCACGGCGGCAACGGCCGGCGCTTCTTGGACGCGGGCTTCCCACGTGCGGTTCACTGGCTCGGACACGGGATCGTTGTCCGGGGATTCTAGGTCTTCGCAGCGGAATTCTTCAATGCGCGAGGTGATTATGCTTTATTTATTTCTTTGAGGAAGATAGCAAAATAGTCTTTTAACAACATTAAGTTATTACTGCAGAGCGGAATCTAGCTGTTTTTTAAGGTAAGTCATATACAATCCTTTGCAAAACAAACGGGCACCTTACTAGTCATTGGCTTTTCTATGGACAAAATTAATATTTTGAGTATGTCATTAGCATAAATGACTAGAAACTTCTTATTATCAATGAGAATATAGTTTTTAACACTTAAGTCCTGGAATCGGTGTTTTAGTCAATATAAACACAGAGCCGTGTTAAAATGGACATTTTTATGGGTATAATGAAATTAAGACTACGAATATTTTTGTGTATTTTAATAAAAAAAAGACATGAAAAAATAAAAATTAAAAACGAGTATGACCTTCTCTTGCAGCGATTATTTGCTTTCCACCAGTCTTTTGATGGTGTCCTGTAGAATGTGTTCCCACTCAGCCGAGATTACACGTTAAAGCTCTCTGATTCTTGTGGAAGTGGTTGAGCAGATCGTACTAGCCTTGTCCCAGACGTGCTAAATGGGGTTAAGGTCGGGGCTCCGCGCTGGCCAAACCAAACGATGAATACCGACCTCTTGCCTAAAAGCATCTACGTCGCCAGAACGGAGGGCTCGAGTATTATCGGTTGTGCATTTAGTGAGCCATTTTCAATGAATACTATCTCGGTACGATAGCTGCAAGTTACGTCCGCCCAAAACATAACGGACCCTCCACCATAAGGGGTGATTTCTTCAATAAACACGTCGGCATAGCGTTCCCCCGGTTTTCGTAACACTCGCCGACGTCGGTCCTCACCATTCAGACAAATTCGAGCCTCATCAGAGAAGAGTACGCTACTCCAGTTACCTAGTGTCCAAGTTAGGCAATTTCTAGCGAACCTCATTCGAACAATCCGGTGCTCACGGAGTAACTTGGGGGCCCGCGGTGGTCGTCGACTGTGTTTATCAGCCGCTAAAAGCCTACTCACTGTTCATAGGCTAACTTGTGCTCCTCGTACCTCTTTAACGTTTTTTTAGGTCTATGCAACTGCATTAGCGGGTCCTCAGCGCCTGAGTCATTAAAAAGCGGTCGTCTCGTGGTTGTGTGCAACGTTTTCTCCCAGAACCTTGCCTTCTCTGAACGGAACCTGTCTCTTGGAATTGAGTCCAGGTTCTTTGGACAGTTGAACGACTGACGTATAACTGCTGTGAGAAGTAACATTGGCTGTGTAGTCAATGTTACTTCTCACAGCAGTTAAACGTCAGAGCTATTAAAATTATAGCGCTGCTGGAAGAGGGGTGTCCTTCTTCCAGTAGCGCTATAATTTTACTAGCTCTTATTGCTTTTCCTGCCATTACAATCGACGTAAAGATATCTGTTTTAAGTCACAATAAGGCAAGATTATGCGACAAACATAAATTATTCTACTAAAAATAACGAGAAGTTAGTTTTAGTTGCCTGATAACCTTTTACCCGCAAACCCGCGAAAAGTAAGTAAAAAGTCACAAACTGAAAAAAGGATTATTACTAACCGACTACAAAAAAAGGAGGAGGTTCTCAATTCGGTTGTATGTATTTTTTTTTTGTGTTTGTTACCTCATATCTCCGTCAATTATGAACCGATTTGAAAAATTCTTCTTTTATCTGAATGGATCTACTTCCCGATTGGTCCCATAGAAATTTCATCAAAATCGGTTCAGCAGTTTGGTTTTGAAATCAAAATAGCTGGAAAAAATGTCATCCAAGTAAAAGAAATTGCGAAATTGATACTTGACAAGGATTTGTGTGTGATACGATAACTAAAAAGGTGGCAAAAAAGTCAATGAAACAAACAATAGTCACCGACTTCCGAAAGTAAAGTTATTTTCCACTTTTTTAGTGTTTTTGTTTTGGAAGTCGGTTTTTTTTTGCAAAAAAGATTTTTTTTTAAAACAAAGTTTCGAATTTGGAATGAACTTTTTTTCATACCCAGACACTTTATTAGGTGCCAGTAACATAATTTGGCTATTAAAACCTCTTTAGAACTAAATGATTACCAATAATGTAGAAAAATCAAAACCGCCCGTTTTTTTTGCAAAGGAATTTATATATTATTTTTATATTAGATGTGGATGTGTTGTAAATGTGGATGTGATGTGTGATTATATTAGTTGTTTTATATTTTTTTGTATTAGTCCGGAAAGAGAAATCGATCGCCGAGTCGAAAACGCATAGAAAAGCTACTGGTCCATGAAGCACCTCCTGACCTGCTCTTTGTGCAACTCCACCTGCACTTTAAGGGAGCTGTCCGAAGCCACTGCCAACGCCATCGATGTGGCTGAGTTCTGGTCGAAATAAATTTAATTATCGTCACGAAGAAGAAGAATTAAACCCCATTTTTATTTCCTTTATTTATTTTTCTTACATATTTTTACATTTTTATAATATTTAATATCCCTATACAAAATCAGTATAAAAAACATTTAAAAATATATAAAATAGTAGCCCACGAGCACCGGGAACAGGGTCCCAGCTACAGGTGGTCAGGGCTCTTGAGAGAGGAACCTCCTAACAATATGCGTCGTGTCCAGAAGTACTGCATTCTGAATCAAGCCCTTGATCCAGCCGCCAAGCGAGAGCCTCTTCAGATGTTTTTCGAGGCTCTTGGCTATTAAACCATTGGCTGATACGACTATCGGCACAATGACTGCTGTATTCACGTCCCACATGTCGACAACCTCGCGAGCAAGATCTAGATACTTGAATTGCTTATCTTTCTCTGCTTTCACGAGGTTCTCGTCATGCGGGACTTATATCAACGATCATTGCGCGACGCTCCAATCGATCTATCACCACAATGTCAGGCTTATTAGCAACAATAGTCCTGTCAGTGACGATAGGTCGATCCCAATACAACGTGATATTACCATCATCGAGAACTGGGTCGGGCGCATACTTATATTATGGCACTTCTGATTCCACAAGGTTGTACTTCAAAGCAAGTTGCTGGTGGATAATCCTAGCAACGAGGTTGTGTCTGTGCAAGTACTCTCCGTTAGCCAGACGAGAACACCCAGAACTAATGTGTCGGATCGATTCTCCCGGACGGTGGCCCGACATATGTCAACCGTGCCATCCTTCACAATGTATTTCCGATAGTTATTCGTCATCATAACTTCGTCCATTATTGCACAGACAAAACCTTCGGTTTCCCCGAAGAGGTCACCGAAATGCAGCCAGGATACGGACGCTAAGAAGTCTACATCAGGCCCATGTAGGGCCCGGTAAAAACGTCCGTGAAGCTCCTTGCTCTGCCATACCTCCCTGCGGTCATTAGTGTCTAATACTTTAGGTTTGCGCCAGTTCTCGTTAGCCAGCGAGAGCGGGGTAAGGCCCTTGTCCACTGAGACCACATCTCGGTGCATCCCCACGTCGGCTTCTAGAAAGTATTCTCTGAGACTGCATACCTCACGGTTGTGCAGGGTCTTAGCATTTAAGAAGCCACGACCCCCGCACTTCCGCGGGATATACAGTCTCATCACCGACGACCGTGGGTGATGCATCCGATTTGCGGTCATCAATGTGCGGACCCTCCTATCCAAGGTATCAAGTTCCGTCTGAGTCCATTCGAGTATGCCGAAAGAATACATCAAAACCGGCAAGACCCAACCGTTGAAGGCGCGCACCTTGTTTCCGCCTGACAAAAGACTGCTTAGCACTTTATTCAGGCGGCCAAAGAAGCGCTCCCTCAACGATTGTTTCATGTCGGAAGTATTGATGCCTAATGCCTCCGACATACCCAAATACTTGTAGGTTTCTGTTGAGGAGAGGGATCTAAGGTGTATGGAATCCGAGAGTTGAGTACCCACGGATTCCATAATCTGCCCTCGCTTCACTTGCATGACTGCACATTTGTCCACACCAAATTCCATTCTGATGGCACTACTGAAAGTTTCTGTTACCTTCAGTAGCTTCATCAGTTGCAAATTGTTGGGGGCAAAGAGTTTCAGATCATCCATGTAAAGAAGGTGAGATATGACCTGACCACCTCTCCTCAACCGATAACCTAGATCTGAACCCTCTAGCAATGTGCTGAGAGAAAAAAAAAGAAACCCCATTATTATTATTATTTTTGGGCCTACTCTTGACCTCAATCTTGTCGTCTAGAGAACAGAGATGAAGTCGACGATGGAACGAGTTAACCCAAAAGAAGCCTATTAACTCGCGACTTAAAATAGATTGGGGTCATATGAGCTCGGGAACACCGACGCAGGCAGGAAATTCCACTCCTTGGCAGTGCGCATAATAAAAAATGTAGCAAAGCGCTTCGTGCGAATGTGTGGAACATCGACAAGGTATGGGTGATAACCTGCAGTACGTCTGGACTCCCGATGGTGGAATGAGCCCGTGGAGCTCTTGGGCACACTCACTGAAGTATAGTCTATAAAAGACCGACAAGCATGCAACTTTGCGGCGGTGGATCAGGCTATGAAACTTGGTAGTCACCAGCTTATCGTCACCAATGGGCCTCTTGGCTCTGCGCTCATTAGAGTCGAGGGTGGCTAGTCGATATTTGTTTGAGCCATCCCAAAGGTAACAGCAATACTCCATGACGGATCAGACTTGAGCTTTATATAAGACTAAAAGCTATCCAGGCTTAAAGTAACACTTAACCTTATTTAGGATACCCAGCTATTTTGCCGCAGTTTGTGCTTTCGACTCAATGTAGGCACCGAAGTTCAGATTCGGACTTAACTTCGCGCCAAGAAGCTCGAGGCTGTCGGTAACTGGTACAGATGTACCTTGGAAAGTACGAGCCAGATTGAACGGACTCCTTTTGGCGGTGGACACACTTGTGTTTTGGTGGCGTTAAAAACAACCAGATTTTCATCACCCCACTTAGAGACAAGGCTTAAGGTGGAATTGGTTCATTCTCCCATGGCCTCTCTCAATGAACGCACTTCTTCACCGCTGGCTTTTGCGCTGGGTACATAACTCTCCATGACCGTGCTGTCGTCTGCGTACCCTACAATACTAGGAACAAGGAGGTCATTGATGTGCAGCAGGAAAAGCATCGCGGAGAAAACTGACCCCTGAGGAACTCCGGCGTCAATGGTAAAAAGGTCAGAAGAGCAGCCATTAATAACAACTCTGATTGACCGTTCACTCAGCAAGTCAGATAGCCAACAGCAAAAGTCAGCGGGAATGCCGTATGCAAGAAGTTTGCTCTGCAAACTTGCGTGCCATACCCAATCGAAACCCTTTCCCTAACTTTACAAAGTATGGAGGTGATTGCGATTGGTCGATAATTTCTGGGGTCGCCACGACTACCCCTCTTGGGTACTGATTGTACATTAGCAACCTTCCTCGATTTCGGTACCGTTAGGCTTTACAAGCGTGTCAACACAGAAGACAAATCATGCGCACAGTTCCTCAAGACTCTTGCTGGTATGCCGTCAGGACCGTTACCCTTGTTCACATATAGGTTCACATATATGTGATCTCCGGCATCGAAGAATCACAGCGAGAAATCGTTGGTGGCTGGTTTGAGTCAGTATCTAGACGTTTGCTCGCAAATAGAGATGCAAATAAGGTTGTCTTCTCAGTGGTGGAGTGAGCTAGCGGCCCATCCAGTTTTAGCAGGCGGGGGGGGGGGGGGGGTAATGTGGACCGGTAGAAGTTGGTTTCGACCGATTTGGATAGGGACCAAAACTGATTACTACGAGAAGTAGGACGCAAGTTTTGCCCCTATGCGACTGACGTGGTCGAAACGCGCCTTTCGGATCACCCGCTTACAGGACTTTGTGGCAGAAATAAAAGCTCATTTGTTCGCGCGAACCCGTCGAGCTCGAACTTTGCGGTCATGAGCTTGTACCCAGGCTTGGTATGCTGACTTCATTTGAGCCTCAGCACGAACGCAGTACACATTGACCCAAGGACGGGCTTTTGTGACCGAGCGGTATGTCGGAGAATAGAATATAGTATTCCATTCCCTGCCGTATCACGTCCGCAACCGCTTCAGCTAAACAAGAGGGTCGCCCGAAGAAAAGCACACTGGATGCCATATTTTTGCTAAAATCGTGCATATTTTGGGCATGTTTCCTATAATTTTAACTCTATCTAACTGGAAAAATGTGCCAGAGGTGATACCCGCAAATAAAGCACCTAAACTCAAATAGCGCCCATTGACCTCATTAGATGTAGAACGATCGCTAGCTATGTTTGATTCCCTTGTAATATGGGGCCAAGCTTAGGACCATTAGATGAACGAAATAATACTTGACACCCCGTCGACCTAGTCATAGACATTAGATTCTTCAAAATTTCAGCGAAAAAATGTACTTTTCGATTTTCAACAATGAAAATGCTTAAAAATTTTATGGTGTAATCAGCCTGTAGTTTCTTATAATTGACTGTTATTTTGCACTTATCTAGCCGCAGACGCATAAGACCACGGAATCCGTTCCGGCACCGCAACACGGCATAGGCGCGCAGTACTTGGATCCCGCGCCCTACGTGAGCGCGGTGGGAATGCCCGGCGTACTTCCTCTGTCCATACCGTCGATGCCGGTCATCGTGTCGTCCGACCAAGCCCAGATTCAGGTGAGTTTCGCGAACATCCCCCACCCAGTCTTATTCCTATATCCATTACCTAACGATCTTCTAGAATTTTTCCACAGTATCAAGTAAGTATGATTCAAATATAAATGTCTACTCTGTAACATGGTTCTTCTGGCGCTTGAATGACCTCGTCGTAATCGAAAATTGCATTGCAAAACAAGAGACGGCGTTAGATCTTATTAAGGCCAAGTGCCAAAAGACCCATGGTCGACTTTATTAATTTTGCTTCGAATCTAAGTTCAAGTAGTTAGGCTTCCCCCTGCACCCTATTGCATGATACAAGTAAGTGGCTGTGGCAGGAGCAGTTGCAACGAAAGCACGAGGAGTTGCAGCAAATGATAGTCAGGCAACAGGAAGAGCTGCGCCAGGTAAAGGAGCAACTGTTGCTAGCAAGGCTTGGCATTCTCCAGCCGCTTATAAACGTGAGTACGCAATTTTTTTTTATATTTTACATGCTATTTTTGATTTTTTTCATCCTCCTTGTCTTTATGCTCTTTTATAATAGTCTTGCGCTTCATTCTTGTCTATAGTCTACATTTTGTGTAAACCTAAAAATGTTTCATTTATCTTGTTGCCGCACCTATTTGCTCAACGGTAGTAAATTGATTGACTGGACATACTGTTTCCTAGATCGATTATAACAACCTTTGTTGCTAAAAAGCTCACCATTGTTTGTTAATTTCGTAAATAATAATTTAGACATTAGCTATAGGTCTTGCAACATCCTGAATTGGTAAGGTATAGTAACATCTCGCTCTACTATATTCTGTGATTGATGTTATGTGCTTTGACATAGGGTTTATTATTGTGACTCTTTTGTAAATAGGGATATTTGTAGGTCATCAACAATGACGTGATTTAGCAAGAACTGATCTGTAGGATCAGAAAACAAAATGTGGTCCTTATTGAGTGGATATGGATCACCTTATTTGAACTTAAGGTTAAGCTAGTTTGTAAATAATTTTTGATTACCAGTTATATGTAAGTTGCAAATGGTTTTGTAGTCAATCGTTGTAAACTCAAAACGCCAACAGGCCTTAGTCAAAATTTTCACAAGTGTGGTTGAGATTTATATGTCCATATTTTACGGGAGGTACAAAAAAAAATACGGTTACCTTTTATAAAATCAGAATGCATAATTAGATATACAAGGTGTTGCTTTGCATCCTCGTCAAATTCAAGAAGGTAACTATGCTAATGATTCTCGATCCGAACCAGTGTTTTTTTTTCTTAATATCGGATATCGATAAGTGTACACCGCCCGTATTAATATGCGGCCCGTCTAATACTAGCCATATAACTGCGCTTTCACACACACAAACAAACACAGACGTTTATTGGATAAACGGGTGATTCTCCTCTTTTGAAAAGGGCTTCATTCTGAAATAGCGTCAAATTAAAACAACTAAAAAAAGCAGCGTTTATTATTATTGACCAGGTACCGTAATTTATATTGATTATTTACGTCTTCTATGACAACCTCCTGAATTATGACGAGGTTGCAATACTACACCTTGTACTCGTATAAATGTTTGAGTTTCATTAGATCGGCTCATAAATACATTTCATCGCTTCTCCCTTTGCATCGTCGTGTGTATATTTGGGTACATATTCAAATGCATAAAACATATTGGTCATGTTGACGTCTAACATCCATTGATCGGTTCTAATCCAGCACAAAGCACAATAGATTTGAGATTCTGTTGCCTTACCAGGCTGGAGACTTCAAGTCCAAATCCATGCTCGTGTAGTCAATTAAGATAAATATCGTTATCATCTTGATAGCTCTATTACGATGTTATTATCCTAAATTGATAACCCAGGTTCAAGGTCCGTACGTGAACCCAGAGGATATTCAAAACAACCAGCGTTTACCGGCACAAATAGTTTACGAGGGGGGCACACCGCGAGCCATCACCGGCTACCCGCCGCAGCATCCACCGCACTCGGGCGCGCACCACCAACAGATGCCGCAGTGAGGGGCCCAGCTAGCCCCCCCCCCACACCTCCCAGCTGCGTCATCAAGCGGGAATATGGTGCTGCACTGCGCTAGCGCCAACCGAATTTACCAGAATGTTGTTATTATTTTTAGATTTTAGTTCAAACACGTACCATACGTACACTTGCCAATTTGTTTAATAGTAAATATTAGAAAAGCGCAGCTTACGCTCTATTGAGGATATTTATTCGATGTGCTTGTGACTAGCACAGCTGCCCAGCTACCCAGCTTCGGTGCAGTACCTTGTGGCTTATACCAAAACAAATGCCAACAGGTGCAAACACCTGTAACATAATGCATACATTATGTACATACCATATTTGATACGACTACTTTAATTTTAGTGTTTACATGCATAGGAGCATGGTATGTTTCGACGAGGACATGTTCATTGATTATATGTATATTACTGTTTCTTGTTTTATTGTTTATTGTGTTAAAAGGCTGTGCAATTTCTAACAAACTATTTAACTTTATAAAAATGTACAAGATTATTTACATGAATGTTAAGTAAAATTATTTTTGAAATACATTATTACGAGTAGTAGGCACTTAATTCAGTACATATTGTTTGAAACAATTTTGTTGTATTGTAGCTTTTATCTGAATCATAAAATCAAAGTGTAATTTTTTTTAATCTACACGTTTTTTGATTCGGTACCTGCAACGTGCCATTTGTCGTGAATTATTTCAGGCGTTCCACAGAAATAACTTGTTTGTAAAATATAATTTTACATTTTTTGATCTCCTTACTGAATTTAGTGACTAGGTGGTAATTATTTAAGTTACGTTGTTTTTGAGATATTGGATTTTACGACCTGTGAAAAAGTCTGTTAATGGTTAAAATGGTTTTTTTATTTACAAATCATTAATACCTTATATCGTTGTTTTTAGTGTAAATATTTATATTATTAGATTATGTAAATTGTCTCTTTCTATTAAAATATAGTTTTGTTACATTTTATTAAAATAAATATTTTATTTTACGAACTTGCGGTTTAGGTTTGTTATGTTTTTGTTTTTATTCAGTTCAGTATGTTTAACATATTCTATTTAAAATACTAAAAGATATGGAAATTGATTTGTAAACACACCTTTCTTTCTCTTTTCTTGACCTTATTCTACCAAACTTAGGATGAATATAGTGTAATTCTCTGGGCTGTAGTTTGCCAGAATACTGCAGCATGTGTATAGAATATTCCAAAATTTTCTATGATTCTATATGTGATGTGAAGTCGATTCTAAATTAATCGAGTGGCCAGTTAGGCGGTCGTGGGATTCGTACAAAGTCGTGGAAATTATCGTGCTCTTGCTTACCAATTGTCCGGGTACTGGCCTGCTCTCATACTAAGGTGAATGAAGGGAATTAGTGAGCGACCACACGAATCGAACGTCATCGACTTGGGCCGCTCTTAAAAAGCTAAATCCATGATATAAAAGCGAAAAAAACGCCGTTCGCCTCGGTTCAGACTGCGTCGGACTATTCGCTGATATTGTATGGACTTTCAGCTCTTCCTGAATGGCTCTAAGCGATACCGATTACGACAAGTGTGCTTACTTAAGGGAGTGAGCAAGGTAAATACCGCTATAGGTTCTAGTTTATACATGTTCCCATTTGAGTGACAAGATGGGTTGTGCAATCAACGATCAACTGCGCACGGTAGTTCGGTATGTGGAACTCCTTTCTATGTCATACAGTTATATTAAATTACGAAAATGTATGTACAGATATGGATTAGGTATTTACTATATGTCAGTAGAGTACCTTTTGGGTGAATTGTCCTGTATACAATCAACTATAAAAGCGAGACGATGTTCAGTTTAGAACTAAGACATGGAATGCGGGGAGTGTCTTGCTTGTATAGATGATTGTATAATTAATTAATTATTAACTGAGTTGGCAGTTTTGTTTCCCGTGATTGTACCCACTGTAGTACGTACGCATATAAGTGTGCACTGAAATTATGTTCTTGTTTAAGTTTCCATTTACTATTTAATACATTTAGTTTACGTAAGTACGAAAAGTTGCTAAGTTTCCAGTGATAATTCTGCTTTTGGTTAATGTTCAAAGTCACATTTTTTATTAGCTACCATTTATTGTAAATTTGTTTTCACGTTTGACTGCAGTTAAAAGATAATTTAATGAGCTGTAATTACAAAAGTTTTTTTTGTGTATTAATTATGATTTGGTTATCAAATAAAGAAATCAATACAATAGCATTTGTAAAAGTGTGTTAAGAATAGCTGAACAGATTCATCTTAACTTTAAAAACGTTGTATATTCAATACATGGAAACAGGAAGAATACCTGTAAGTAATTATAAATAGATTAATGATTTTTCACCAAAAAATGTGTAAAGTAAGTCTAGTGTTTGTTGAATCGTCGTGCTGGTAGCGAAGGCAATGTTTAGCAGAGCTTATTTATCTTCCGCTTTTTTACCGATTCCATTACTACAGGCCTACCATTTGCCAGAGTAGATGTCTGAGGAAGCTTTGCGGTGCGGGACAGGTGTTGCCCGTCAATGTGCGAAAGATTGAGCTGAGCGACAGCCCACCAGTTCACCCCTTCCAATGACTCAGTTAAGCACTAGGCCTGTAGTTTGTCAAACTGACAGTTTTGTTGCAACAGTTTGAAACAAGTGGGTTGTCCAACACTAGTCGCTGCTATCTGAGGGCACCCCGCCCCAGAGTGATGTGATACAGTCGCGATCTAATCATCTTTACCACGTTATTACTAAATAAATGGCTTTTTTTTCAAGGATAAAAACAAAATTTTTATACATTTATGTACTGATGTTTGGATTTCTACGTTTCTCTTAATCAGTGTCAAAGTTAATATATGATATTATTTCTCATTAGAATGTATAAGATATACTTTAGTGTAAATGTATATTTTTATGTCAGCAAATTTAATTTCAGAAATTCTTTCTAAAATAATTGTTAAAAAAAGCAAGAGTCTGCTTCAAATGTATACGAACTACACCCCTAATTTTCTTTAGCAGTCTCGTTATGAGTAGTATGGTTACCAGGACGCCACACGACTCCTAGGTCTCTGTCGCCAACCTCGTTATCTTGCCTACGTTTCTAACAACGACAGAATTGTACTACAATTAGAATGTTACAGGGTATCGCCAAAAAGAAAAGTAACGTGAAGTGATATTGTGAGTTAGATCATTAGCACATATTTTGTATGTGGAGAGACGATTTTAAAAAATATTCAAAATAAACGAAATATGTAATACTAAGATTCATCTTTTATTTGAGTAACTTCTAACAATATATAAATAACAACTATACCCTACTGGCAGCAACTTAACACTAAATCTTACTAAGACAAGGTATCTGACATAATAACACAAGCAACCACTTAATATTAATCAGTAATCTAAATTACATTTTAAGACGGAATTACAACCCGGAAACATACAAAATAATACACGGATACTGAACTTATTATAAAGTAAGCGTGATTTCGTAGCTTTTTTACAAGCTTTTATTTAGACTTGAAATGTTTGTATGTTTGTTTAGGTCAAATCATGCAACTGAATTTCAAAACAGCTATCCCCAACCGATTGAGCTGAAATTTTGCATACACGTCTAGTTTGGAAGACAATGCATGGTTAGGTAAGTGGCGTCATTCTAAATTCGATATGGCGGACTAGTTATTTTTTATGCTC